>OY282513.1:15097461-15697461 GCA_958296145.1 Hydrotaea cyrtoneurina | reverse complement strand
TTAATTTTTGTTCTCTTGTCTATCTGTTCAAGACATTTTATGATCCGGCGCAAAATATGCTGTATATCTTTTCCCAGTTCCATTTTAACATCAAATTTCCCTGAGTATTGTGGAAAATAGCCCAAAATCTATGTAAAAGTCCTCCGTAAAACAAAATGATTTTAATTTTTTTTGGGGTTTAATTCAAACATAAAATTGTATATTAGTTTTTCGTTTTTATTATGATAATTTGTTCTATTAGGTTTTGTTTAAGAATATGATGATACTCGAAGGCAAGCTTATAAGATCAGGTCTTCCTGTTTGCGTATCGGAATATTATAATTCTTTTTTGGAAGTGTGCCTGTGTACTGTAAGTACTGTAAACTTTGTGGCGGCTCTATTAAAAATATCCCAAATGAAGAACTCCCGAAAAAAAAAATATGAAGATGACCCCAATGAAAAATGCCCCCAAAAAATGAAGAATGCCCCAAATGAAGAAGTCCCCAAAATAAATGAAAAACCACCGAAAAGACCAATATGAAAGTTTCCCCAACAATTCTGAAAAATCCACCAAACAATTTATGAAAAATTACCCAATGCAAAATACCCCAAATATTATGAAAAATACAACAATAGATATTCGTAATTTGGAAAAAATTTAATTTTTTTACTTAAAAAAAATTAAAAATATGAATAATCGCCCCAAATTTGGGGTGATTTTCCTTATGCATTATCACCCCCATTTAAATGTAAAAAAAACCAAATAAAATTAAAAACAACCCCAAAAAAAAAGAACAATTTGTATAAAAAATGCATTCATTTAATTTTTTTGTTTATTTCGTCTTACGAACAATGAAAAATTCCTTTTTTTTTGGGATATTTTCAAAAGAAAAAGTGAATCTTATATCGCAATTTTTTTGTGATAATCACATTTGAAAAATATGCAAAAATCACCCCAAATGTACGTGTTGTTGTGGTCAATGTAACCTTTTAAGGCGATTTTTCATGTTTGAATTGGGCCTGTTTTTCCAAATGTAATAAATAGGGTCGTAACCCCAATATATTATAAAAATAAATCACATTTAATTTGAAAATTTTCCTAAAAAAAAATTCACTAAATAGAAAAAATTTGGGAATTTTGATTTGTTCATATGAAAAATGCCCCAAATTATGAAAAACTCCCCCATTTTATGGTTATGAAGCACATTTCTCTCTCGGTGGGTATGTTAATAAACAAAATTGTCGTATTTGAGGTTCTGAAAATCCTCAAGTAGTTGAAGAGAGGCCAATACATCCACAAAAAGTCACTGTTTGGTGCGCTCTTTGGTCCGAAGGTGTGATTGGACCCTACTTTTTCGAAAACGACGAGGGAACGACTGTCACCGTCAATTCGGAGCATTATGGTCGTATGATAAGCGACTATTGAAGAATACGACTTGGAGAAGATGTGGTTTCAACGAATATGGCTTTATTGCAAGAGACATTTCCTGGCCTCGTAATTTCTCGTCGTGGCCACATCAACTGGCCACCAAGATCATGCCATTTGACATCATTACACTTGTTTTGTGGGGCTACGCGAAAACCGTGTTTATGCAGATAAACCTTTAACTCTTGAGTAGTTAAGAACCAACATTCGTCATGGCTGTTATGGCTGAGATACCGCCCAATATGTGTCAAAAATTACTTCAATAGAATCAATGCATGCAACACCTCGCGTGGTGGTTTTTTAAATGATGTAGTGTTTCACACATAATGTCAACGTTCAAACTTTATAATAAAAAAGAAATATTATGAAAAAAAGTATTTTATATGTGTTTTATTTACGTTTACTTTTGAAAACGCAAAATGGATAACCCTTTACATTTCGAACGAAATGCTGCAGCTGTTTGTCCGCCAAGATCGATTGATTCAAAACCATTGCACCAAACTATTTTCTGGGTGGTCATCAGATAGAGTTTATTGCAATTAACAATTGAGGACTTAAAAGACAACATTCGGCGCGAAATTCCCCAGATATAGTCAGGACTCATCTGAACGCAGGACTCATCTGCCAGAAATCATTTATGATTAATTAATTGTATACCCTCTAAGTTTCCAAACAAGTGATGCATTCAATTTGTAATGAGTTTTATGTTGGATTTCAAAAACAAACTCGTACTTTCCGTGACACAAAAATGTAAGAGAACAAATTAAAACAATAATTTCGGATGCAAATTCCAGGGAAACTCATAATAAGCTGGCTTCTTAAATATTGTCAACAATTTCCCTTGGGGGGGGAGTTATTTTTGGAGACCACACCAACCACCGGCATTCCGTTTTGAAAGTACATTTTTTTTTTTAGATTTTGAAGTATTCCGTTTTTTTTTTGTTAAATATAAATTAAACTATAATTTCTTAATTTGCATTGCTAGTGTTGTTTTCCTTTTTTTGATATATTTTCCATAAATACACATTTTGAATTGTTTCTTTTTTTAATTTAAACTAAGTTCTTGTGTAATTATTTTGCTAAATAGTTTTTTTTATTGTTAAGTAAAATATTTTTGTTTTTTTTTTTTTTGTTGTCAATGCTTTTGTTTTAATAAATACACCTAAAATTAATGTTTTGGTTGATTTTTTGTTGTTGGGTTTTTCTATGTAAATATAAAGTTTTTGTTGTTGTAGATGTTTAAAGTTAGTTTTGAAAAGAAAAAACAGAAATAAAGACGATACGAGTATGATAAAATTGAGAATTGTATTGTTTTTTTTTTTTTTTTTTGTTGAACAAAGTTTTTTCGTTACGAAGAGTTATCCGAAATAACAGACACCGACAAAAAAAATATACTTATGATTATTTTCAATTTTGAATGAATAAATTCAATTTAGTAGGAGTACGAGTACGATTACGAGTATAAGTAAATCTGCACGATGCAATTGTATAAATAAAGTTACCAATTTGATTATAATGTGATAAATTCTGATTCAAGGTACTTGAATTTAGGCCAACAAAATCAAAAATATGTCATAAAAATAAAATTCACTTTACAGGATATGTATGTATGTATGTATGACTGAGTGTACATGGTAATGGTTTTTGTTGTTATATTTTTCAAGTTGTCCAAACAAATACAAAATGGTGCATGAACAATGGAGCCAAATTGTAATGGTTATCATGTTTTAAAATAAATATTTCTGTTTTATCATTTGTTTGCCTTTGTGACCTATTAAAAAATTTTGCTTTTTATAGAAAAAGTTTTTTCATTATAATAATTTTTGGTTTTTTCCATTAACATCAATAATAAACTTAATTATGAAAAAAACAAACAAACAAACAGAAAAACAATAATCCAAAACAATTGCTTTGTCTTAAACCTGTAACCATTGCAGAGTGTGCGCTGAAGGGAGAAAAGTCGTGATATAGAGATTATTTAAAAGAAATAATTAAAAAATCTATGTATCTTAATAGATTAAATCCCCTAATATTCCATTATTCTGCATTGGTCTGGAAATTTGGTTTTGAAAAAAGCACAAACTCAAATTTAATTTCACTTTTTTAATATTTTTCTTTTCTTTTTGAATTTCAGATTCTGTCTTTGGCTTTTCTGGTAAGTAAAAAATGTTGTCATTAAGAAATATGTAGTTCTGAAAACAGTTTAAGCTAAACTTAAACGACTGATTCTGATCATAACAGATTAATTTGGTCCCCACCGATATGTTCTGCGAAACTACATCTGGACGAAGACTTTATTAACGAAAAACGTGACCTAGAGAAAACACTAGATAAGCCCGGCCGAAAGGCTCCTCTCTAAAAGGTTTTTCAGAAAACGGATACCAGGAAAATTCACGAAAATATCATCGAAAATGGAATGAGTTTCGTTGATTCAGCCGTATGGCGGACCACAATTACCGAGATCGTGTTGTGTTAGCCGGAAGGCATGCGATCTGGGACGCCACTGTCGATTCTGATCATTCAAGGCTACCCATCAGATACGGAGAAAGATTGACATGACAGAGCTGTACACTCTTAAGACAAATATTTGCCAATAAAAAGTAGGGTAGAAACATTACAGAATCAATGAACGCTGCCCCCAAAACTTCGCTGCAGACATCTGTATGTTAGACAAATTGTAAATTGCAACGACAGAAAAGACGACTATTCCGGCAAATGAAAATGTAATTGGGAGAGTGTTATTGAATTGAGTTGTACGACAGTGGAAATTATAACCCAAGTTCGACTATTAAAAAGCCTCCCGGAATGCCATGGACTATTATTCTAGTCCAATGATTTCATCACAACTCTTCTGGGGTTTCACAACTCATGGTGAAAAATTAGCATTTCAGAAAACATTTTTAAAATGTCCGGCTTCATCGGTTTTTAAGATGGTTTATTCAATTAAACCCAAAGCCGACTTTCTAAAATAAACTCTGAACCTTATCTGATGACCGCATCCAAATTTAAAACTAATGTGTGATCGAACCCTCAAGATTACTTTCATTTCAAGGAGAAGTCTTTTAAATTAAATCTGACAACTGAAAATAATAATCTGTACTCACTTTTTTATTTCTTAGAAATGTAAGGATTTGGCATTTATAAAACCATATGTGAACCTGGGTTTAACAAAAAATTGTTTAACATTCTACGACTGTTACCGCTTCAACGCACACACATTTTCATTTTTTAGTTTTTTTTTTTTTTGTTTTTTTACCTCTAAATATTTCCATAAATTGTTCTTTGATTTTGAATTACCTTAAATTTAGTGTCCTCTACTCCTTAAAAGTCAGTGTCACATAAATGACGGTGATGATTTTCTAGAACGTGATCGAGGTTTTGATGGACTCTTCAGGCTGTGTCTGGATGTACTGCGTGGCTTAAAGCCACCGGCATCGGACCACGGCTCGGATACGCGACCGTACCAGTGTATTAGATCCATAACTTCAAGCTGCAATTGAGACAGAAGGTTATTTTGGAACATCTATAAAACAAAACTAGATATTTTTGCGACCAACAACATTGTAAACATCGACATTTCACAACATCAACGAAGAGTTCGGTGGGTGCAATGGTTTTTTTTTTTTTTTTTTTTGTTAATTCGAGGTCATATTGATAAATCAGTGACTTTTTGAATAAAATACAGTTTTTTTTGCAAAAAAAAAATATTTTTTTTAACATAATCTCCTTTTCGGTCAATACAAAAAATAGCATTTTTTTGAGTTGCATAAAATTGGCATTTGTTAGATGAATCTGATCGTTGTTGATTTCGAAACAGGAAATAGTCACTGGAGGCTAAATCCGGATAGTATGGCAAACGAGGTCCCAATTCGTAACCCAATTCATGCAATTTTGCCATTGAGACTGCAAAAAATATGTTTTTTTTATTGGGTAAAGTATTTTTTTTTTTTTTCTTCCAAATGGCCACCACGACCACGCTTACAGGACCATATCCTTTTCATGAAATTTTCCATAACAAAATCGCCTATGTCCTCGATAGCCTTACGAATTCTATCTTTGAGGTCTTGAATCGACGCTGGACTGTTGGCGTAAACGTGCCATCAAAGGAAGAAGTCGCAAGTTGTTAAATTCCAAGATCTCGGTGGCCAATTGTGATCACCTCTTGGAGAGATAAAACGGTCCGGATACTTGACCTGTGAAAGAGCAATGGTTTTGAAAATGTCCAGATGATTTTCCGATTGAATTCCGGATCATTTCAAGGACCCAATCAGCAAAGAGCCGATGTTGTTGATGATCGGCCGGCTTGGGTCCTTGTGTTAACTGAACTTTATAAGCCTTAAGACCCCAAGTCTTTATGCAAAATGCGGTGTAATGATGTTTGTGGAATGCTCAATTCCAAAGAACGACGAGGAATGGATAAACCTGGGTTTTCTCCAACACTTTGGGCTACAGCAGCAATATTCTTAGCTGTTCTTAAGGGACGTGCACATTTTATTCTTCAAATCACAAACTTGTCCCAACCCCTCGAATCTTGTGCACCCATTTCTGTATTGCGGTCCGACAAGCTGCTTCACGACGACCCAAAAATGCTTCAGTTTTTCGAACTGTGACTGCAAGATTTTCAGTGAATTTTGTAGTGAATTTTCATAATTCCAATGCGTTGTTAAAGCGTTTATCTTTTAATTTTTAGTTATGGCGTAGTTTCTACTTGTCAAATGTCAAAGAATAAAAGCTTTAGAAGAGACAGCTACCGAAATACCCAGTGATTCAAAATAACACCTCTTGTTCGTTATAGTTTCATACTTATTTCTCTTAACATTCCATAAAGGAACTGAGGGGGAGCTTCTCACGAATTAGTGTGCTCTCCACAATATTATTTGTAAACTCATGGCTCATGCGACTAATGAGTTTCTAGAGAAGTTCGACATGGGTGAGAGATTACTCTCTTACTCGTAAAATCAACAGCATTTACGAGGTGGAAACAGCCGCTGAAAAATGTTTAATTGTCTTATTAGGTTTTGAACCTTGGTTTTGCTGTATGTTCGATTGTCTATCTAATTGAAGTATTTTGTAAGACTCTAAGGGCGTTCTCCATTGTTTCCACTATATAATATTTTTTTTTTTTAATTTTAATTTTAAAAAATAAAAATACACGTGTATCGGCGATTTTCATGTACACGTCAGAATTATTTTTTTTTAAGTTTGAAGTGTAAAGCTCGTAGTGGCCTGTGTGAAAGCCTTTGGACCGATTTTTAACCCTTTTTCAGTGATCCAATCGAGCTGATTTTTTGCAGGCAGACTCGTGGAAATGTCTGTATCACGTTAAATTTTTTAAAAAATAGATTTTTATCAATTCTCAGATTTTCCTAATTTTTTTTTTTTTAAATGGTTATCGTTTTTTTAGGGTTTCAGTCAAAAAAACTTTTTCTTTTCGTAACGCTTAAGTAGTTTGAAAATTTGAAGTCTCTTCAAGTTATGCTAAGAAAAGTGAAAAAACATTTTTTTTTTTCAAAAATAATAAAAATTGGGGAAAATCTGAGAATTGATAAAAATAGTTTTTAAAAAATTTGACGTGATACAGACATTTCCACGAGTCTGCCTGCCAAAAATCAGCTCGATTGGATCACTGAAAAAGGGGTTAAAAATCGGTCGAAAGGCTTTCACACAGGCCACTAAGAGCTTCATACTTCAAACTTAAAAAAAAATTCTGACGTGTACATGAGAATCGCCGATACACGTGTATTTTTATTTTTTATCCCCTTTCCGAAAAAGTAAATTTGGTTCATAGGACAGAATGTGTGTAACACGGTGTTATTTTAACCTCCAAAAGAATATTACATCACACTTTCGGCCCTTTGCGGTAGCCTCTGACTTACTTGCAATGGTCGCGACAATTCCTTAAACATAGCAGCCTTTGTAAGATGTGAATTCTGTGATAGAAATGAAAGACACTTGGATTTCAAAGCCGCAGCCATGTAATGATCAGCAATGCCCAACAGACATAAAACCGAGTGCTCGTCAATTTGCGAATTTAAGGTATTTTCACACAATTCCTGTAAATAAAGGCATACTATAAAATAGACCAATTTTGCAGTCATACTACAACATCACCGACCTTTAAATCATCCATGGCATATTTATCAGCCAATAACATCAGTTCACAGATCTGTTCAGCTCCGACTGTCTTGTCAATGGGCGCCCCATACAAATACAGCAACAGGCGACGAAAGATAACCGGTGAGCAATCGGTTATAATGATTTTTCTGCGGAAGCAGGAAAAAAACAAACATGTCACAGGTAACTGGAAAATAGTTAAAAATCTCCACAACACACCTTGTTAGACTTTCCTGCATGCCGGACATCAGGGCCTTCTTAAACCAATCACATCTCGCCGATACGATGACGCGGTGTGCCCGGAATGTGTGCACTTGTATGGAGGCTCTGTGCGTTTCCAACAGCTGTATATCCATGGCATTCTTGTCCAGGACATTAATGTCGGGCACTACTGTTTGATTTGGCGCCGGCGTCGGCGGTGGAGCATAAGTGTGAACTTCAAATTCCATATCGGACAATTGAGCAGAGTGCAGCAGGCGCAAAGCATTCTTTGACAAATTGCTGCTGGCCGCTATGGGAGGTTCGCACAGGTGGCGTATGAGATTTAGCTGGCATAGAGGGAACAGATTCTTAATTTCATATTTTTAAAAAAAGTGTTGTTCTTGTAATGTACCTTTATGCTATTGTAATCATGATCACGGTTTCGTTCCATCAGCAAGGGATCTAAACTCAATTCGAATGTGTCTTCGCTTTGTAGGGACTTCAATTCACTTTCCAATATATTCGATGGCTCGAGCAGACCCAACTCAATGAGGGTCTGGGTAAATTCCTGTTTTTGCACCAATTTACAGATCTGTTAAGACGATGGAATGTGAGTTGTTAATTTGTAAAATATTGTGGTAATAGGTGAGTGGTAATACCTGACTCATGGCATCTCTTAAAGCCGACTTATGATCGAAAATCTTGACAATGACACCATTCTGAAATTAAACATAATAGTGAAATTAAACTATGTTAATTCGGACTTAAAATATCGGCTGGCCAAATTGACTTTGGCCTCCTTCGACCCACAGTACAAATGCACCCTTACGCGTAGTCTGTCACCTCCATGAAAAGTGAATTTCTCCCTAATTTCATCTACTTCCAATCATTATCAGCGTAATGGTATTAAATCTAAATCTACAGGGTCTTTTAAGTTCATGAAATCATTTTGCTCATTTACTTGAATAGTGTCACAATTCAAAATTCACTTTCTATTTTTTTGCTCTAGAAAAAGCTGTAAATCTCTAATTTCAATTGACTTTTCTTCGGGCAGAGTATTATATGTTCCTATGTCAGTACTCTATATTACTGGGAAAACCTATCGTTTTCTCCTTCTTTGCTATGCAAGACTCAATTGATAACTTTAAACGTCTCTCCCGTTTTGAGTTACGACACTATTTAAATCAATGAGCGATATATCGTTCATAAATTGTAGACCCTCTAAAAAACAGATCAAATTACAAGATCCCTCAATTTTAGCGATTATTCGTAATCATGTGAAATCACACCTCCAGCCTTGCCGAAAATACTCACAATTTGTGATGTTGCCAGCTTAAAGCAAAACTTAAACTCCTTCCAGCCCAACTTCTCCTCCAAACGATCCGATAGGTTTTCCATAATGAGAATATACGTGGGAATATCTACGATCAATTGTTCCAGATTTTGACTGATGGTACTGCGTTTACTTAAGAAATCCATTTCACAATAGGTGGTCCTACAATTATAAATGGAGAACATGAAATGGAGTGTGGGTAAAATCTACTTCATACGGTCAACTCTTCCTACTTTTTATCTCTAATAATATCCAAGGCAGCTGATATACGACCATAAATGTCTCTCATCTTTCGCACCTCGTACATGTACAGCACAAATTTCAAATCATTTTCGGCACTCATCAGACGCTGTTTATCCGATGGATTCTCATACAGGGTCAAGCCTATCGGTGGACCGCGACGGGGCCGTGGCGATAGGGGCGGTTGACTGAAGAGTGTCGTGACGGTGCCATCATCCATGGGATTGTTGGCGGTTATGAAGGTGTTATTTTGTATTTGCATGGCAACGGCATCATCAGCGGCATATTTCATCGATAAATCTAAATGTGAGCATTTCAAGTCCTGCAACGGCACAACCAGACAACCGGGGAACTTAAGGTCGAGCAGTCTACATATAAGATGGGTGAACTTACTTTACACATTTTCTCTAAAGAATTTTTGATTTCCTCTATCACACTTGTTAAAATCAATAAAGTTTTTTCAATCTGAAATCGAGAGAAATGAATAAGAGTCTGTTATCGTCTCTTGCAGTAAAACTTACCTCAGGTACTAAGTAATTAGCTAATTCATCTTTTTCATCAGGCGTTAGACTTAAAAATACATTCAATATATTTCGCAAAAGTTGATGCAGCTGTGACATAAATATCGGTATACGGGTGCGTACATATTTTATGATTTCATTCTTTTGATAACGTGCAATATCGGCGGCATCCCTAATAAATATATTGCAAAATTGTAAAATTTTGGCACATCCTACCGGGGAAAAGAAATAATTAGAGAGTTAACGTGGCTCAGCAAATGGCTCAATATCCGTTTAAGAGCTCTAAGCAAGACTTAGTTCTTAGTCGACGGCAATGAAAGTGTCCTTCCAACTTACCTATAGAGCATTCTCTTAAACTATCCTTAAATGTGGCATAAAGTAAGGCGGGTTCATGTGATATTGTGACTGGATTTATGGTTTGTATGACGCGATTCAAAATGCTGTGCAAATCCATTATAATATTGACAACAACTGTAAATGGAATAAATATGACATTATTAAAGCCTACAGTGCAATGGAATTATTTCTAATTTAACAGATATAAATACAAACTTTAGTTCGAATATTAGCAGTTATTATTAATACGAAATATATAAATGCCCCTGAGACTGACAAAACAACACAATGCTCTACGGGAAATGTAGACATTATAAAGAACAAGTTTGTCTTAACTATAGACCTGTGAAACTACTGAAATATGTGGTCACACTGTGTCAAATTTGCAGCTCAAAACTAAAAAGAACCAACAAATAAAACATTTCGTCACAAAATTACAAAATATTCACATTTCTCTTTAAAAAAAAATTAAAGATAAAACGATGACTCCTTAACCAGTAAAATGTCCTTACACTCAAGGTGAAAAAACTACTGAAATATGTGGTCACCCTGTGTCAAATTTGCAGCTCAAAACTAAAAAGAACCAACAAATGAAACATTTCGTCACAGAATTACAAAATATTCACATTTCTCTTAAAAAAAAAACTAAAGATAAAACGATGACTCCTTAACCAGTAAAATGTCCTTACACTCAAGGTGAAGAAAACATAAGATTAATAATACTTTGATGATTTTCCTCCGTATACATAAAAATTTAAAACTGCTTTGTTAAGAGAAATGTCTGAAAATTGTTTTTATCATTTCATACATTTTTCTTAACAAATCTCAAAAAACATGTATTCACTTGGAAACCTTTCACTCTATTTAACCCACCGGAAACCACTTCACGCCCGTTTAAACGGCATCCCAACAAAAAAATCTGCCACCTTCGGCTCACTACTTACATTTCTTCAATTTAATCATCCGCAGATATTTCTTGGCCGGTTCAGCCAACTTCATCAGTGACGGTTGAGCCTCGGCGAAATTGATCAATTTCTCACAAACGTCCTCGTTCATATCGGGCATCAGCGATTCCGTGTACAGCCAATGCAAAATGGGTGTCAGCAGGAATGCCGGCAGATCGTACAGCACCCCCACCGGTGTCAAGGGGGACGAGGGCGGCGTATCCATGGAGCTGGGAAACGGTGAAGGACTGCGCGCTCGAAATGGCGAGAGAGGAGGTCGACGTGTATTGCAGCCACTTGAATTGCACACCTCCGGTGTCTGTTGCAACATGAGATCTTGACAAAAATTGAAAATATTTTTCGGTTGCGTTTGCAGATTACGTGTCTCCAGATGCGAATCCGAATGTGAGGTGGGTGGAAAGCGCCGCATACCACTGCCCCCCTCGATATTTAGTAAATTCTGACTGCTACCATTCTGTGGCGGTTTGGTGGAAAGGCAATTGAAGGAGGACGATAGCTGGTGGTGGTGATGATGATGATGATGTGTCTTTAGGGCGGTTGCCGTATTCGTGGCATATTCTGTGGGCGGTTGCAGATAAATGGGTGACAGATTGAGGCGGGGCAAGGACTTTTGATGGTCCTCTTGCGGAGCCGGCTGATTGCCGGGATTCAGTAGTGTTACCGATATTTTAATAGGATTCGGTGAATTGGGTAAACTGGCATTCTCCTTAGACTTGACCATCAGTGTGTCATGGGTGCGGCACACCGCTTGAGGTATGGATATGGTGCTGGCATGATGGGCGCACATGCTGCAATCGAAACCATTTAGTCGCAGAATGGCGGCATGCACATGATACTGCAAATACAATGACTGAGCAGGGTGTTTATTTGAAATTAAACATTCGCTTCGACTTACTTCACATCCATCGGAACTTTTGATGATGACATCGGTAAAGTAGGACTCGTTAAGGGCTTCACCAAAGGAAAACTCCTTTTCCTGTCCAGCTGCTTGGCCCTCCTTCAAGCGTTTACATTCGACCGCATACCAGTTCTCGCAAAATAATATCACTGTGTCCGAGGGTGTTAGTGTTGTGGTCTGAAAGACATTAAAACGTTTTAGTGGATGAGGAACATTAAAAAACTTAAAGATATTCCTAAATGATGATTTTGGGAAGCACATTCGGAAGGTATTTCTGCTTCAGTACTATTGTCTTGTTAGGAATTGAGAAGGAATGACTTTCCATTCTCCTAAAAAGAGGAATTCCAACACCAGTTTAGCATTCTGGGTTCGTACCGTTGCAATTCCCATGGAGGAGATTCTTCGGGCAGTTATACGACTCAATATCAAACTTTTCAATTATTGAGTTATATTTTTAATTGAATTCGAACTAATTGCAATGGTCTGTGATAGAATGAAGTCTGTAACAGATAAATTTAAATACTTATGCGGTTTTGTCAAATAACCCATTGATAACCCAACTATATTAAGTCATCACAATTGTGTCTGTGATATCAAAAAATTTCTTTATGTACATATGTATAGAAATGTCCTAAAATCATAAATACATCAGAGGTTTTTAAAATATAATTTTCCTCTGAATCTAATCAAATTTAAAATAATAAATATTCCTTCTCTACGAAATCTTAATATATATTTACCCTCGACACTGATTCACTGACTCTGTCACGCAGTACGTTGGAATTTAAATAGGCATTCTATAATTTTCAATAAATAATAATAATAAAAAAAATAATATTTTTTTTTTGTACAGAAATTGTGTTTTACCCAAATTTCTTTTTTTCTAAAATTTTTTTTTTTAAGAATTTTTTTTTCAACAAAATTTTTTTTTTTTACAAAATTTTTTTTTCAACAAAAATTTTTTTTTTTACAAAATTTTTTGTTTACAAATTTTTTTTTTCAAGAAAAATTTCTTTTTTTTAAAAAATTTTTTTTTTCAACAATTTTTTTTTTCAACAAAATTTTTTTTTTCCACAAAATTTTTTTTTCCAACCAATTTTTTTTTTTTCCACATAATTTTTTTTTTTCAACAAAATTGTTTTTGTTTTTTCAAGAAAAAATTTTTTTTCAACAAAATTTTTTTTTCCAACGGGTTTTTTTTTTTCAAGAAAAACATTTTTTTCAACAAAATTTGTTTTCCATATTTCAACGGGCGCCATAGGCGCATTACACCTTGCTAGTAATAAATATTCCTTCTCTACGAAATATTCAATAATTCTAGATAAAAAGTGAAATAACTCAAACTCTGTAAATTGTGTGATAACTTAGGTTAAGAAGATAAACAATTAAAAAAAACAAAATTCGAACTAATTAAAATGTATTTAAATTGCTGGCCTGCCTGGGGGCTAAAAACTATTTTATAAAATCTGTAATAGATAAAGGCTGATATTGGAATCCTGCCCCAATTAGGTTAATTTGACACTTCCTAACCTAGTAACCAACCGCATTTGGGGAAATAGCACAACCAACTCATGTTCACATATCTCCGTTCAATAAGGTCAGTTCAAATCTCGTGAAACGCCATGGCCAAAAATATCAATTACGACAGTAATAGAAATCAAGATAAATGAATCAAATACGGTGGCAAATGAACTAAAAATACAGAAATCCCATTGCTTTTTTAGGTTATGTATTTGTCTGCCTTATCTTGGGGACGGTTTCTGCCTATTTCTCACGATGTTCGCCTTAAAGGCCTGAACCGTCGGTTGCTGACGGCACCCTAAAAAAAAACGTCTGCCAGCGTCAAATCTCAGTTCTGAGGTATCAGATTGACAATATTTGGCTTTGTCGACATCACGTGTGGGTGTCCGTTTCGATGAAAATCGTTGTGCCAAACTGAGGAACGATAACTTTAAGGACCTTCATATGACGAACATTGCTCAGCAACTCGAAATATTGACGTGCTCCGAAAATATTTTTTTCAGAGAAACGCGATTGCTACTCTTATATGTGGCCGTTTGTGTGTGTTTTATGAAATTTATTTCACACCAAATATTCTTTAAATTTACTAAAATCGTTTTAGAAATTTTATTTATTTTGGTTTAAATCTCATGATCTTTACGAGACAACCAATTCTGTGATCATTGTCGAAACTAGATAGTCTCTGACACTTTGTCCACATAAATATGTAAACCGTCTTTGGTCGCATCCCCCTAAATTGTTTTTTCCAATTACAACAATCGACTTCTCCTTGCCCTTTCTATGAGTCATCCATATTGCACTTACATTAAATTCAATGCTATGCCCGGCAAAAGCACCAAATATCAGACGTGGATTACATTCATTGACCTCAAATGTTTCACAGCTAAAGAGGACACTCGCCGAATCACAACAGCTGCCGCAGTCTTTGGTTTCCGGCAAGGGACTGACCAAATCGTTGTACCACGTTATGTCACTTGTGTCGTCCAAACGGAACTTTATGCTGCAAGGTATTGAGTGAAATATTATAAAATGTGAATTGAATGGAATGGAAATTCCAAAGAATCATATCGCACACAGTGTCCTTTCCTCCAGTAGTAAGTACTCACCCTTCCAAACCGGATATTTCCTTTTTGCCTTCAAAGGTACAGGAAACAATCTGAAAATAAGCGGATATATTTCATGTTTTTTTTTTTGTTTTTGTATTCCCCCCTCTTGAAAAGAACAAACTATTGTGGTTTCGTTGTGTTCTTTTGCTTTTGTTTTCCTTTTTTCCCAGAAGAAAACTCACCTCCCATGTACCATGAAAGGTATGTTCAACAGCTGCCATTGCTGGTTGGCTGCTTCAGCATGAATAATAAATAGAGTGGGCGAGATACATACAGTGAGCGAGAGACGACAACGCAGCGGTGTTCTTTCTACATGAACAACTATTCCGAGGATCTTAAAGAAAATGCCACAACATTGTTTTCGTTTTCAGCCTAAATATTGGAAAAGAAACCAAATGGTGAACTTAAGAACTGTTTTATTAAACTTTAAAATCAGTTTCTTAACATGTCATTTTCTGTGGTATTTTTTCTGTTTTCTTTTGTTGCAGGAGGAATGGAAAATTCTGTATTGCAGAATTTTTCACTTCGTCGTACTTTTTTACACTTTTTATTTCCAACGAAATTCTACAGTTTCGGTTAATATTTCACAACTTTTTTTTCACTATTTCACATGTTAATGGGGCAAACTTTCTTGTCGTTATATCTTTTTTACTAAATATCAACCAATTTCCATTGAATTTTCCAAATTTTTCCTTAGCAATTTTTTCACACTTACAGTTTCCTTTCACTTTAGACCAAACACTCGCAGTCGTTCACTTACACATGCAGAGGCACACATATACACTTATCCACCACTTGTACAAATAGCAACAGTACAAAGCTGTTAACCTACAGCCATAAGGTATATAACGGTATACATAGAGCACAGCTGAGCTGTGCCAGGGTTGTTCAATGGAGGGTTGCAAATCATATGGTTTATGGTTTTGCATACAAATTAAATGGTTTTGAGATTTTAATTGTGAATTTTATTTATAAAATGCTTTTTAGAATACAAAATAATTAGAGTTTCGTTGTTTTCAACAGAAATGTTGAATAATTTTCCAAATAGAAAGTTTTTTACTTTCTATACAACTCTGCGTGTAGTAGCAGTTCTGTTAAGTTATTGGGGTTTGGGTTAGTAACGGTCGCTTTTACATCTGGCAATGCTTTTGACATATGAGGCGCCCGTTAGCATATCATAATTCAAAATTCCAGGGTATGCGAAATGTTCACAATTTCTTTCGGATCAAAATAGTTAGTTTGAGTGGAAAATAAACAAAACAAGAGTCAATGTTCCCTATAGTCAGATAAGTAACAGATATAAGTTTACCTCAACAGATAAGTAGAGGAAACATACAAGTACACCCAGGCAAAGGATTGGTTGGAAATTAGTTCAAGAACATTAGAGATCCAAAATGTATTGTGGTTTTCAGAGATTTTTTAAGGAAAGACAGAAGCAAAGACTTTCGTACGATGGAATTGGTTCTGTAAAATTAGGAACATTTATTTGTATTAGCAGCATTGTTGTAAAGGCCGCATGAAAATATTGAATAGATTCGTCAGTACGACAACTTCTGATGAAGAAGAAACACTTACCTTCTATTGCGTGTGTTTTATTTATATCTTATTGTTGTTGAACTCCCTGATGATGTTCTTCAAAGAAGAACGAAATATTGGAAAAATTAATTAAATAAAATAGATTTTTTATTAAATTCTTCTATCAACACTTACTCTTCTTCTATCAACACTCACTCTTCTTCTAGAATGTGTTTTTTTTTGTTGATTTTGTTGCTGTTCATTGAAACACCTTGAATCAACAAAGTTGTTTTGATAGTTACTCGCTTTAGCAAACAGTTTTTCTATATATTGGTGATAATAGCTACTTAAATATAGCATGCGACATTTTTTACATTTACCGATTTCATATTTTCCAGAGTCTACTTTTTGGCGCCAATTTTAAAATGTAATACAGTTGAATTGTCTTTCATTTGCCCCTTAAAGTATAGTAAACTCACACATAGGCAATAACAAAACTATTGCCTGCTTCATTTATTTATCAAATCTTGGGGGGGGGGGGGGGGGAAATCTCAATTACATGTACCCCAGTCTGCATTTTAGATCAATTTAGGCAAAACTAACATTGACATGCAATTTTAGTTGGAAAAATGAGAACTCATTACAGAAATGCATCGTGACCATTTACGGGCCCCACTAACTTGCCTGTCTATAACTCAATGTTCTTTGTAAATAGACTTTTGAGAGGACTGCTCGTTTTTTGAAATACCACGTTGTTGGTAGGGAGTAACTGTAATTAGGACATCACATTCGCATTTTTAACTTCCTTCTTAAATTAGGAAAGCAACAATTTACGTTGACTTCTAAAATATCAAGAACAGGTTCATTTAGTTTTGTACTTTTTGTAAAGGGTTATCCATTTTGCTTTTAAGGTAAACGTAAATAAAACACATATAAATTATTTTTTTCATGATATTTCTTTTTTATTATAAAGTTTGAATGTTGACATTATGTGTGAAACACTACATCATTTAAATGACCACCACGCGAAGTGTTGCAAGCATTGATTTTTTGAGGTAATTTTGGATCACTTTTTGGCACATATTGGGCGGCATCTCAGCCATAACTTGACGAATGTTGTTGGTTCTTAAGTGCTTAAGAGTTAAAGGTTTATCTGCATAAACACAGTCTTTCGCGTCGTCCACAACAAAAAGCCTAATGGTGTCAAATCGCATGATCTTGGTGGCCAGTTGGTGTCGCTACGACGAGAAATTACTCGGCCAGTAAATGTCTCTTGCAATACAGCCATATTCGCTGCAGTTGTGTGGCATGTGGTACCGTCTTGTTGCAACCACATATTCTCCAAGTCGTATTCGAAGAAGTACACTACGATAGTGTATAAAAGTACACTACGGTAGTGTACAAAAGTACACTACGGTAGTGTACAAAAGTACACTACGGTAGTGTACAAAAGTACACTACGGTAGTGTACAAAAGTACACTACGGTAGTGTACAAAAGTACACTAAGGTAGTGTACAAAAGTACACTACGGTAGTGTACAAAAGTACACTACGGTAGTGTACAAAAGTACACTACGGTAGTGTACAAAAGTACACTACGGTAGTGTACAAAAGTACACTACGGTAGTGTACAAAAGTACACTACGGTAGTGTACAAAAGTACACTACGGTAGTGTACAAAAGTACACTACGGTAGTGTACAAAAGTACACTACGGTAGTGTACAAAAGTACACTACGGTAGTGTACAAAAGTACACTACGGTAGTGTACAAAAGTACACTACGGTAGTGTACAAAAGTACACTACGGTAGTGTACAAAAGTACACTACGGTAGTGTACAAAAGTACACTAAGGTAGTGTACAAAAGTACACTACGGTAGTGTACAAAAGTACACTACGATAGTGTACAAAAGTACACTACGGTTATATACAAAAGTACGCTACAGTACGATTGTAATCGTTATCGATAACTATCGTACCGTATCGTGTATTTTAAAAACACCCTGTATATCCATTTGTGGCATAGATCGCATACAAATGTTCTACCAGATATAACTTACCTGTTTTAAAACAGGTTTTAATATTTATCCCCAATCGAATTTGGGGCTGTTCATTCGCGGCATAGACCTAATCAATGATTCTATGATCTAATCAATGATTCTATGATTCTTCTTTACTTCGCATACATTCGATTGTTACGCTAGAGTGCTGTGAGTGATTATTGACGACATTTTTAGACCGGAGCTTCGCGTTTCTCCAGTTCAATCACCTGCAATTCGGAGCCTTCGTTGCCCTCAATCTTACAATGTCCTGGGACTCATGTGGCTTGCAGACTACAACGATTTCCTCTTGGCATTGGATCAGCTCTTGACGATTTTAAATTCAGCGGTTTCGAGCATTCTTAAATCATCCAAATATGTTCAATATAAATAGATTTCCTCTATCGTGGATCCGTCTATGCAACTGTGGATGCCAGACTCGGTACGTGTCTTCATTGTAATTGACCGCATGATAGATGTGTATATCTTTAATTAGATCACATTTAGATCCCGCCGTCTAATTCCACTGTACATTACACACCCTTTGTCCGTCAATGCCAGATTTTGGTAATTTGTTTTAATTTTATGTCCATAGGTGATTTGTTATGGGAGTTACCAGTTGGACCGTGTCAGCCACCCCATATTTGATTCAAAGCCGTAGTAAAAATATTGCAGATTGCCAACTTTAAACACATTTAGTTCTTTTTTAGATTCAAATTCTTTATTAAAACCATATGACACTTTTGTTGTTATAAAACAAATTACATTTTAAAAAAAGTCCATTTGGAATGTTTAAGGCTTTCCTACTAAGGATTAGACCTGATATTTTGTCGAGATTCTTAAAATACAGACTAAAAGTTTTTAAAAGCTGTTTCTGCCTCCAAGCTGCTTTGTCCAGATTCATTTCCGTTGAGCAGAGTGATGCCGTCTGCCATGATTATGTCCAAAGGACGGAGCTGAAATTATTAAATAAAATAGATCATGTGGAGATGTGTTCTTCTGGAAATTCTAAAATATTATTTCACTTACATTCAGAATGTATTTAGATTCGATTTTGAAATCCTTGAACATGGCAATTCTCTGTAGACCCCTTACGGAATGTATACGTTTCTGGCTATCGAACTCTAACAGCCGTTGCAAGACATCTCTGCCTTCGTGTGGCAATGATTGCACTTCTTCGGGTAGGAAATCTTTAATATCTCTCAAATTGATTGATGAACCTTGGGCTAATTCGTTGGTCTCTCTGGTGGCCTTTGAAACATTGCCCACGCCGTCCTGGGGCTGTAAATGCTCGGGCAAAGTGATGATCATAAATTGCCTAATATCCGGACTCTGCAAAGACACAAGATTGATACGGGCATCATTAATTACAAATCGACGATTGAAATAGATTTTAGTTTCTGCAAGTGTATTTTTGCACCTGCTTAAGAATCTCCGCAGAAAACGAAAGAAAAAAGTTGTGGAAGAGAAAAAAACGCCTAAACCGAAACTTCCTTTTAAATGTTCTTGCAACCAAACGCTTACAAGACGGACAGCAGCTATTTTTAACCATTTTCGCTGCTGTTGCCATAGCTGTTGTTGGTGGCCAAAGTTGTTTGACATGATTGGTCTCCTCTCTCTATCTCTCTCTCTGTACTGGTCGCTGGTCGTCATCTTGGCCACATCGCGGAGTCCCGAAGAAGAAGAACAACAATGGAAAATCTATTTTTGTATGATTTCTTTTTTATGGCATCATGAACAGACTTCTTAAACATGCTTAAAATTATTAATTGCTATGAGTGCTGGTGAGCACAACGAACCACGTCGACGTCGACATCGACATCGACTTGGACTACGATGCAACAGGAAAAGATTGGAATATTTTATGGATCGATGGTCGTACCATAAAATAATAATAAAGCAAAAAAAAACAATCAGAAACTGGAATGTTGAGTTCTATGTTTAGCTTTAGTTCTTATTTTATGGTTAGAATTCTCAAAGACTGGCCTGTGTGCTCGAACAGTTTCGTCTGCCTTATCAGATGCACCATCGACGGCAGTCACTGCTGGTAGTTATAATTCGTACGCGCTGTTCAATTAATATCATTGTTCATCGATTATAGTGTTGGATGGATAACGAGTAATCGATTAGCTTGGCTATTAACTTTTCAATATAATTTAGAGCAATGTACGTTTCTGGGGTGGAAGAAGTTTTTAGGATCGTCTTTGGTTTTCATGGCGTACAGTGGTCAGTGGAAGTCATTTCCATAGCTTAAACGGCAATAACTGTTGATCTAATCAACTATAGGCGGCAAGAACTAATGCGTTAATGGGCAACAAAACAAAATTGTAATGAATAACTACTATACAATTCTGATGTACTAAATCATTGAAATTGGTTTTTTATGGTTAGATTTTTTGTAAAAAATTAATTTTTTGCGACATAATTTGTCATTACCCGAAAACGACTTTGTCCGATTTAGTTGAACATTTTTTTGAAAAATTTGTTTTTAATTTTTCTTTAGTTGCATTTTATTCGATTGACAGTTTCGGAGTTATAAATAAATTTAAGGCAACAACAATATTTTTTTTAAATTATAAAATGACAAATGTGGTTATTTTCAGCACATTTTTTTCATTTGTCATTTTTTGTGTTAAAAATTTCAAATTTTTTTTTTCATTTAATTTGATTGCCAGTTTAGGAGGAATTAGGTCTTTTTTAGTACATTTTTTGCATTTGTCTTTTTTTTTTAAATTGAAAAAATTTATTGTCCGATTGTGTTGATAACATTTTTACAAAATTTGTTTTTAATTTTAAGTGGATGCCCCCTCTAAATGAAATGCACTGTGTTAGGGATAGGAAGGAAGGTTATTGGAGGGGGGAAAGAGGGAGTAGTGTCTGTTGACGTTGGCCTTGAATTTGATAATGTCATAGCAGGCAGGAAAAACACTTTCAGGAAGATGTTTCCACAAACGAACAGTCCGGCTGAAGAACGAATTTTCTCTATTGCATTAAAATCCAAACACCTTGTAAATATCCAGAGCCACGACCTTGCTTTCACCAAAGCGGTGTCTGGATCGACTCCATCGCACCGAAAAGAACGCCATCAGGTCTCCAGTAGATCGATTTCTACGGAAGCCATACTGTCGATCACTGAGAAGACCGTTAGACTCTAACGAAGAGCACTTACATAGGACAAGTGCTGAAATACTTTCGAGGATAGAATGTGATAACCAGGAATGTGAAAATCCTGTGGATCAGAATCCTCACATACCTGGGTCTCACATAGTGCGAGGACATCCGGCCTATACCGCAAAAAAATTCGTCCTAAGCCCGCGAATGTTCGCAAAGTGAATTTGAAATCTACCTACCATAACACTACCAAATAACAAGACAACGTCATTAATTTTTCTTTAATTTAATTGACAGTTTCGGAGGAATAAATCAATTTAAGGCAACAACAATATTTTTTTAAATTATAAAATGACAAATGTGCTAATTTTCAGTTCATTTTTTTTAATTTATAAATTTCTGTAATTTTCAAATATGAAAAAGTGTATTGTTCGATTTTGTTGAAATTTTTTTAAAACATTTGTTATCCAGTATGGGTCTACGTTTTCCAAATGCGACCAATAGGTTTAGTTGGTATTCGAAATTCGCTTCTAATTATTAGGTTCCAATCCTGGAAGATGGAAATATTATCAAAAAAAAAAAAACCCCGGACTCCAGTTAATATGGACAGGTTTACATGATGCCGACTTTGTGTCCCCTGCTAACCATGGTCGCGCATACATATTTTGAGTTTGGAGGTCATTTCAAAAATGCAACACATATATGAATGTTTTTCATAAATTTAGATTCTAGGGGAAATGTTATCTAAAACTAGAGCCGTTAAATTAAATCGATCTGTTAAAACAACAACACATATTTTGATTCGTAAAGAAATCCTCTTTAATTTGAATTCCAAAAATAATTTGTTTTTCATAAGGACCCGTGTTACATGAGCAGACGCAGCTACTGTTTAAATGTTTCGTCGTCCGTAAATATAAATGTGAGTAAGCTACTTTTGGGTCATGTCAACCTTGTCAGCTTCTGGCAGTGCCCTTCAAAACATTCCCAGGCATATCTCTTCACACGCCGTCTAAAAACCACCGGTCATTTGAAAAGCCCCCTATTTTATTTCCATTGCTTATCCCACATACTTATCGCAACTGCCTACCGAGTACTCGTAATGTACTACGTACGATCAATTGTATTATCGTACTACGTAATATTTTGAACTTTCTTAAGGCATTTCCTTTTTTGCCATTTTACAAACGTCATTGCCGCAAATCTCATTTTTCGCATTATCATTTGTTTAATTACGCAAAAAAACAAACTTATAATCAAAACAAAACAACGAAAAAAAAAAACCAAGCACAAAACCCCAAACTAAACTACAATAGCGCGCTATCATATAGACCGACAACAGAAATGAGCTGAAAACTTAATATCCAACCATCCAGCCAGCAATAATAATGAATGAATGAATCATTATTTGCAGCAGCAGCAGCAACAAGTCAAGTCAAGTCGACTCATAAATTATTTATAAGTTCAAAATTCAAAATAAAATCCAGTGACAGCCAACACTGAGACAGACTCTGGTCTGGCTCTTCACTCAATTGTCAATTGTTCGATCGGATCGATGAAATAATGCTTGCTAACCGCATTTTCGAGGCGCTAATGCATGCAAATTGAACTAAATTAATAGAATACTCAGCGGACAAACGAAATAAATCAACATTAGAATTCAAACTTCTCCGTCTTGTTGTTGCAGTTGTTAAATACAATTTCACTAAAATTAACAACTTGAC
Source organism: Hydrotaea cyrtoneurina (assembly GCA_958296145.1). Taxonomy (NCBI): domain Eukaryota; kingdom Metazoa; phylum Arthropoda; class Insecta; order Diptera; family Muscidae; genus Hydrotaea; species Hydrotaea cyrtoneurina. The sequence goes on along the minus strand of OY282513.1, from coordinate 15,674,435 downwards.
TATTCCGTGGAACGACGAAAAAATACATTTTTCGAATAGACAATAGTTCTAGTCTCCGCTAAATTAGCGGTTGCTCTTCTAACGTCAGTAACTGACGTCAATTAAAATAGTTTTTTTTTTTTTTTGTCAGCAAATAAAATACTTTGTAAGGGGGATTATGTAAATGGGATTAGGATATTTAGAAGTAATTTAGAAGAATAAATGCAAATTTGAATTTAATGAGATAATTAAACAGAGTCCGTTTAGAATAAATCGGAAATGAACATTGCTCATACATTAAAGAATGGAAACTTGGTCCGCCTTAGGATTTTTGTCAAAAACTAGACGTAGCTATTTTGTCAACTTTCCAAAGGTTGTTTGCTTAAAGTCATGCTTTTAATTACATACGAATATTTTGAAGAATATTCAAGTCATAAATTGTCGCCAAAACTCGGTTTATTGTGTCATTCATTATTCGCTTTTTGTCTTCGACCTGCAGAGGACTTGGCCAATGATCAAATGAATGTGAATGACTGAGGTTGATGTCACTCGCAAAAGAGTACTTTGGGTTGACAGTTTGACCCAACAGGTCGCCACTGAAAATAAAAAAAAAAAAAGGAAAGACAACATAACAGAACTATGCTGGTTATATGAGACCCCCACCATGTCAACGTTCAAACTTTATAATAAAAAAGAAATATCATGAAAAAATATTTTATATGTGTTTTATTTACGTTTACTTTTGAAAACGCAAAATGGATAACCCTTTATAAGAACTCTCATAGAGCAACCACCGAATGCAACAAGTTTTGATATGAGTGCATCGTGCAACAAACAAGTGTCGTTGGTTCAAAAGGCCGTTAGACTAAACTTTCCTGGGAATCGGCTAAACATTGACAACATTACAAGGTAAAGGGTACAGGTTACCAGAACGCTACTGCAGCAATACCATCTGGACCCGAAATTTCATTTCCGTGGAGTTCTGCAATAATCCTTTAAATCCACGTGTTGGAAAATATATCTGAGGCATGGAACTAGATAGGGGTTCGATCACCGGCAGTGGTTGACCACTTTCAGGCAAAGATGCATTTTATGCAAACATTTCAGAGGGTCAGGGAATAACAGGTCATCGTTAACAAGAGTTCGGACAAATGAAGAAGAATCATCGTTTTTTGTTTATTTCTCGTTAATGGATTGTTGGCATAACATCGATCGCTCATGGGCGAAAATGCGCTTCATCAGAAAAGGCACAAAATAGTTCATGTTTAACTCATCCCTGTCCCAAACTGAGAAGCGATAACGAAGCGGATGGTCGTGTACCTTTAATTGCAGAGTCAAAGGTTGTTGAGCTCGATGTTCTAGGACTGAGTCGCACATTCTTGGCTATATCCTAATCATACTGACTTTCTGTACAGATTTCAATCGGAAAAGAGCTGCCGTTGTTAAAATAACATTTGATTGATTTAAAAAGGATTTAAATTGTCTAAATCGGCGAAATTTGAAACGATTTTCATCAAATTTAATACCATTGAGCCTAGATACAAATCAATTGTCGTAACCAAATTTTGATCACACTTACGACCTATCCTTTTTTCTTACTAACACTCCGGAGATGTCCCATATGCATGATGGGAAAGTTGGTTATTGGAGGAAGGAAAGAGGCAGTAGGTCTGTTGATGTTTGCCTTGAATTTCTGTCAGTTTGTTGTGTGTGTTATGACTAAGAAGTATCTACGTTACTCAAATTTATGGCAAATAAAATCTTATTTGGGACAAGCTGGTGGTGGTGAACAATTAACCCACCGGAAAATATTCCCAAGATTTCTGACAAGATCGAAATCTTACGTGAACGATAGGGAAATATATTTTAACAACGGCAATAAATATGATCTTTGGCGATGTTTTATCATTAGATCCATTACCAATCAGAGAGTAATGTATATGCAAAATTAAAGAATGTCAATATCATGTTGACTATTTTTTATATTTCCCAGGTATAATTCCCATCGATGTTTAGTCGCCATGGCAAAATTGTACGAAACATATTCCACTCTAAAGATATGGCTGGGAAAAAATATCAGCCAAATGGCGAGAGCATCTACGGAATGAGTGATTCTTTTGAAAACATTTTCACTAATAGGAAATATAAATGAAAATTGGCGTTTTCTTGTCTACTTCTCATCTTCCCTCATAGTTAGGATCACAAAATAATCACTGAATGTGCCAGTGCAATATCAAAAAAGCTTCAACTAGATTTCGTACACTTTTCCTACTTTTGGTCTCCAAACTGTTTTTGATTTTAACTCACACTAACCGAAATGTTAATGTGATTAAATGATTACACTGTACAACAAAATCAAATTTTTTCCAAAATTACAAGGTCCGACCTATAAATTTTGATAGAGGAGACAAAAAAAAAAGACACGTGTATCGGCGTTTTGAAAGTTTACATCTGGGTGTCATTTTAGGGGGAGGTAAAGTCTCCCCCAAATGCAAATTTTGTATTGTCAATCGGCATAAAAAATCGAGTAAAGCTTACGTTTAAAGTATAAGGTGTGTTCAGCAAATTTATGCCAAATGTTGCGGAGAACAATTTTGTAGAATATGTTAACCCTCTAACTCCTCAAGGCATGGGTCTTTTTTGTCCTTCTTTTAAAAAAGAGCAAAAAACACCATTAAAACAGGTATTTAAGGGGTTAAAATGTTCCGCAAAAATATTCGCCGTGAAATTTTACTATAAGTCCCTAAATACACCAAAACGGAAAATTCAACCAGAAAGTCAGAAATAAGACACAACACTAGAGAGCTTAGGGTTAATTTTGCATTTAGTAAGAATTTTATTTTAAAGTACCCCAAAAATTCTTCTTTTGAAAACATTTTCACTAATAGGAAATATAAATGAAAAAAATAATCACTGAATGTGCAAGTGCAATATCAAAAAAGCTCAACTAGATTTCGTACACTTTTCCTACTTTTGGTCTCCAAACTGTTTTTGATTTTAACTCACACTAACCGAAATGTTAATGTGATTAAATGATTATTTATGAAAGCCTCTGTATTTAATTATTAATCATTTTACAAGCACATGGTAACATTTCCCACAGTACAGTCCTCGAAACCCTACTGTACGTTGTAGGGTATGAGGAGAACTGCATTTGTTATGCAGCTCAGAATGAAAACTTACAATGGCGACTACGATGAGTGGCTGTTGTCAAAAGTTTTGTGCCTACGAACTTGACATTTCGTGATGGGGGACAGCAGTGCAATAAAACGAGGTTGGCATGAATGGTTAAGAAAACATTTGTAAAATAATATAAATCTTTGTTGTGCCCATATTCTATTATGTGAGTATGAGAAATACAAAGTTAATAAAGTTCCTGAATTCAGATAATTTTAACGAATTGATTGGGCGCTTAACCTTAAAAGAAATATTGCATCAAAAATTAACTCCAGTTCTATTGTTGCAATATCTCTCCGTGTAATCAAAAATCACCACATATAACCATCCTTAGCATACCTCCTCCGCAATGTAGTTTATTTACATATTTATTATATTTTCGCAATTAAACAACATTCAATGGCAACACAACAAAAGCCTCCCCGTTGTATGACTGTGTGTGAGTGTGCACCTTTACAACACATGTTGCATGTTGTCTAGCAATTTTTTTTGTTTTGTTTGTTTCGTTTTCTTTGTTGCATTCTAAAGACAACAACAAACATTTCGCAGACGTCTCTTCTGGGGGGAATTGCGACCTAGACCTTAACTTAACTTAACTTTACGCGGTATTTGCCGTGAGCTGTTATATATTTTATGACGGTTGCATGCGTGCGTGCGTGTGGTTGGTGTGCATGCGCCTGCGCATATTTTTATGTCTTGTGGTTGGGGGCTTCTTCTTTGATTTGCTGTTGCTTTCGAGGCGGATTCGGAGGAGGATGTGTTGTGCTGCATTGCGCTGCGATGCGTTGTTATCTCTGCATCATCATAATTGTGTTTCGGACACGCCAAAGTCATTGTCAAGTGTTATATGTTATTTTTCGTTGTTTTCATTCTTCTTCTTTTTTGTGTGTGAAAGAAATAAGGCTAATAATGCATTCTTAATGTCACTATATAAACTTTAGATACATTTCAGATAAAAAAAAGAACAACATTTTCAACAGAGTTTTATGAAAATATGTTGGCAAGCAATGAATACGTGTGTTGGTACGCACTTTAAAGATTTATGATTATGTTTGAGGTGGATGGACTTGCGTGTTGCTACGCAACATGTGAAAGCGGAAATCATATGTAGATCTGATGGAGGATTTAGTTAGAATTTTCATTTTGTGTATTCTAATTAGAACATGAGTTATATTTTTTTTTTTTTTTAAAAATGCGCTTATTTATGTGAATATTTTAGCTAATTTGATACCCTTCGCACGGAAGTCCCAAACAGAATCAGTAATTACAGTAATGATTATAATCATTTAATGAAGTTCGCCTGATTTATAACACTAAAATGTCACTTGCAATAGAACACCCTTTTTGAAGCCATAGACGGATTTAGCAGTTTAGTTATTTTTCAACTCAATACGAAATAATTCAATGAGTGTAAGAATACAAATTGATGAACGTGTACATTTATTTAAGAATTATGTAGTAATAGTCTTATACGGATATGTTTGGTGACAATCTCAGGACTTTATGAGGCACTATAAATTAACGAGTTGACAAAGGATAAGCCTAGTGATAAAGTCAGGACCTTATCGGGCATCGGTGACTTATTTTTTTGTTGTTTTTTTTAACCTAACCTAACCTAGTGTTATTGTTATTTTTTTTTTATTTCTATTGTAATGGTTATTTTCATTTCTTATATTTTTATTGTTATTATTTTTAAATTTTTATTGTTACTGTTATTTTTGTTTTTATCTAAATTTTTATTGTTATATTTATTTTTGTTTTTTTTTATTTAAATTAAAATTAAAATTTTTATTGTTATTGTTATTTTTTTTATTTCTATCTTTATTTTAATTTTAATTTAAATTTTTGTTTTTATTGTTATTTTTATGTAAATTTGTATAGTTTTTTTTCTTTTTATCTTTATTCAATTTTTTTTTGTTATTTTTATATTTATTTAAATTTGTGTTGTTATATTTATTTTTGTTCTTTTTATTTAAATTTAAAGTTTTATTGGTATTTTTATTTTGATTGTTATTTTTGTTTTTTTTATTTAAATTTTTATTGTTATTTTTTTTATTTTTATTCAACTTTTTATTGTTAATTTTTTTTTTTTTTATTTAAATTTAAATTTTTATTGTTATTGTTATTTTTATTTTTGTGTTTATTTTTATTTTAACTAAAATATTTATTTTGTTTTTTATTGACAATTGTTATTTTTATGTAAATTTTTAATGTTATTTTTGTTTTTCTTTTTATTTAAATTTGTATTGTTATATTTATTTTTCTTTTAGTTATTATTATTTAAATTTTGTTATTATTATTTAATTTTTATTATTATGGTTATTGGTATTTTTATTTTGATTGTTATTGTTGTTTTTTTATTTGTATTTAAATTTTTATTGTTATTCCTATTTTTATTGTTAAATTTATTTTTGTTTTTTTATGTAAATTTTAATTTTTATTGCTATTGTTATTTTTTTTATTATTTTTATTTTTGTCTTTATTTTTATTTTAATTTAAATATTTAATTTTTGTTTTAATTAACAATTGTTAATTTGTATTGTTATTTTTGATTTCTTTTTATCTAATTCTTTATTTTTATTTTTATTTAAATTTGTATTGTTATTATTATTTAAATTTAAATTTTGATTGTTATTGTTACTTTTTTATTGTTATTTTTATTATTATTGTTTAAATTTTTATTTAAATTTTTGTTATTTTTGTCATTTTATTCTTATTGTTATCTTTATTGTAAATTTAATTTAAATTTTTCTTTTTGTTCTTATTGGTATTTTTATGGTTATTTTTATTTTTATTGCTATTTTTGTTTTTTTTCTTTATCTTTATTTTAATTTTTTTTTATTTAAATTTGTATTGCTATCTTTATTTTTGTTGTTTTTATTCAAATTTTTATTTTTATCGTTATTGGTATTTTTATTTTTATTTTGATTATTATTGTTTTTTTTTATTTTTATTGAAATTTCTATTTTTAAATTTATTTTGGTTTTTTTTTATTTAAATTTGAATTTTTATTGTTATTTTTTTATCTTAAGTTTTATTTAAATTTTAATTTTTATTTTTGTTTTTATTGACAATTGTTATTTTTATGTAGATATTAATTGTTAATTTCGTTTTTTTTTCTTTTTATCTTTATTTTAATTTTTTTTATTTAAATTTGTATTGTTATATTTATTTTTCTTTTTGTTATTATTGTTTAAATTTAAATTTTTATTGTTATTATTATATTTTTTTATTGTTGTTTTTTTATTTAAATTTTTGTTATTATTTTTTTATTTTCATTAAAATTTTTATTTTTGTTTTATTGTTATTTTTTGGTATTTTTATTGTTGTTAATATTTTTATGTAAATTTTTGTTGTTATTTTTTCTTTTTATCTTTAATTTTTATTTTTGTTATTTTTCTTTTTATTTAAATTTGTATTGATTATATAAATTTTAATTTTTACTGTTATTGTTATTTTTATTAAAATGTCTATTTTTGCTATTATTGGAATTTTTATTTGTATCTTTATTTTTTTTCTAATTTTTTTTTTTATTGGCATTTTTGTTGTTATTTTTTCTTTATTTTTTTTGTTATTTTTCTTTTTATTTAAATTTGTATTGTTAAATTTTTTTTTGTTGTTGTTATTTTTATTTAAATTTTTACTGTTATTTTTATTTTTATTAAAATTTCTATTTTTGGTTTTTATTGGAATTTTTATTTTTTTTTCTTATTTTTTATTAATCTCTATACAAAGTAGATTTATATTCTAATTTTGGGTGCAGTGGTAAATCGGCGGCTAGAATTTTGTAGCGACATAAACCTATGGTGGGAATAAACCCAACTCGCCGACCGGGGCTCTGATTATTTTCTTTATGAAGCAGTAATGTTTTTTTACATTCGTTTACAAAACATTTTATCTTTCAGTTAAGAAACGTAATTTGATATCAGGATCCAATTCGCCCATATCATCGTGAGCAGCGGGGTAATGTAATTTTGTTTGTGTGGAAAATTGGTGGCGAAGTAATGCCAAAACAAATGAAAATGGACAACAAACCGAAGGGGAAAACTAGTTTTCAATTACCTGAAAAAAATTTAAAATTTAATTATCTTGTAATACTCTTATCGTATAATCTTGAATAAGCGGACAATTCGTCAGCAAACATGTTGATATTTTCGGCCCGGGAAAATCTTTTCAGTTTTATTGAACAAATGTAATGTTGGTATGAGGTGGATGAGCCATATTTCTCAATAGTACTGTACAAGAAGTGTAATTGTAAGTTACCCCTAAAATACGAATCACAAATGTTGTCATCTTTCACAAAGTAAGTAGTTATGTGTTGACGTTTCCATCGGCTGGTTCAGTTCCAGCGGCCATGGGTGCGAGTTCTAAATTTTGCCAATTCTTGAAAAGAAGAGCATATTTGGATTTGCGAGTAAATTTTTATTTCAAAACCTATATCCAAGCTTACTTACTTAATTATTTCCCTTAACATCCCATGAAGCAAGAGACGGGGAACTTCTCTCGAATCAGTGAGCAAACTACGATATCATTTGTGTACTCACTGACCGGGACCTACTGTTTAAAGCCGGCTCCGAACGACTAATTTTTTTCGAGAGAAGTTTTACATGGCTTAGAGATTGCTCTCTTACTCGTAAAGTCGCCAACATTTACGAGGTGGAAACAGCCGCTGCCAAATGTTTGATTTTGGTCTTATCCGGTTTCGAACTCTGGTTCTTCTGTGTTATAGTCGCACAAACAACCTACCACACATCCAAGCTAATTTTAAAAAAATAGTAAGTTTTGCATATAGAACAAATAATTAAAATTACACCATAAAAACACAAAGTCGTAAAGCCTGTTTTAAAATAGATTTATGTTAAAATGATCTATTACCCATTTTAATTATTAGATAGGAGGCTTTATGCTAAGCAATTGGAAATGTGCACTTTTTGTTATATTCAATTTTTAAGATTTTCACTAAAAAAAAAACAAAAAAGAAATGTCGACTAAAATTTGTCCAAACCTTTGAAACTTTCATTCATTCATTTCAAAGGCAATAAATGCAAATACCAAAAAAAAGTCGTGATAAATTTTTGAAAATTTATTTTAACAAAATCGAACACACCGCCTTCGAGTTATGACAATTTATGACTCAAAAAATTTATACAAAAACAAAAAAAACCTTTCCATAGAAAAATATGTCACCCATTTTTGTACTCAGCGGAGTATAGCGGTTATTCATTACAAACTTTTTAGCTTTTTTTGTTGCATAGTGTTATTTTTCCCCATTGAGTGTGCCATCAATGGACAGTACAGGATCATAGTGGTAGGAGGCTCTAAAAAATGCTAGTGAATAATTTGATAATGAACATGTTAATTCTTTGTTTGCTTTTTTTTTGTTGCATAGTGTTACTTACTATTCCCTATTGAGTGTGGTCTCGGGTCTAAATAATTCTAGAGCATGATTCTCGCATACGCATATTAATTCGGGAAATACGCTGAAGACGGTGGAGTAGGGTCCCATATAGCCGTAGCCTTTTCTTCTTCTGGTTTTTTTTAATATTTTTTGTTCTTGTGTTCTTAAAGCACACATTATTGCTTCGTAAAATCATCCATTTAAAATTTTGAAATTATGCTCTGAAACAAATTGATCTCTAAATGTCTTCGATTTGTTTTTAACGAGCTGGTAGTTTTCCTTCAGTTTGTTTGGCAATTCACTTCTTCACAATTTACCTTCTCGAAAATGATTTATTGGCATTGCATTTAATTTGCTTCGGAACCATATGTGGGGTGTGTGTATGTGTGTGACTGTTTTTCGTTAACACCGCAGCAGAAACCAATTCTTAATGTACCAAAAAATGCACGATAATAAGCGTTAAATATGCAAAACACTTAACAAATGCCTTCGCTATCAAAGACTGACTGATAATTAAGGCTTTAAAGCCAAGTATCGCCATAAAGAACGAAAGGAAAACAGAGCGGGGCACACATGACACTGCACACGGCCAACAGGAAAAAAACCCACAGCAATCCAAGAACAAACATGAACGTTTAAATCATGGTACGAAGAGTTACGGGCGTATGTGTGGAGGCAAAACGCAAATCAAAATGAAACGAAACGAAACAGCCCAGCAGACAAACGGACGGAAGAGAAATGAAGGCGAACAGAACACAAAGATTGGCGAAAACATGTCATGTGTAAAAGTTTAATTTATCTTAACAATCGTTTTTAAGCATTCACGACCATGTAAATGACATGGGCCAGCGGAGAACATTAGGCCAACAACTACCCCGACCGAAGCCACAGGCAGTTACAGCTCACCATCCTCCATAGTCCTGGCTGGAAAAGTGAGTGCAGGAAAAAAACGCGTAAATGTTAATTTCAATTAATGCGAATCCAAAGAAGGAAAAAAAACTACAACAACATTGCCGGCTTTTGCAGCAATAGGGGCGAAAAATCTCCCATGGGTTGTCGGGAAAAACTCTTAGCGTGCATGCCATCACCAAAAGGGACCATCTCTGCCTTTTTTTTCTGCTGCGCACTAAACAGAACTCAGAACCGAACCGAACCACATAGAACAGAAGCTATCTGTGCATGGCAATTTTAACATGCTGGAAAACAAGCAAAACACTTTGCAAGCAAACCTTAATTACTAATTGCTATCATAGATAGCCCATGGAAAATAACAAAACTCAAAACGAGTTTCGGAGTTCGAGGATGGTCTGAGAAGTATGAGAAAGTTGAAGTTGATCAAAAATTCCCATGAATATTCGGGACTTTTGTATCGAAATCTGTTTTCGAAACGTATCTCCAGGAATTTTTTATCACCGACCGAGGTCAAGGTTAGGGACTTGCAAAATAAAAGGTCCCCTTCCACTACAACTCTGACTACACCCTGCTCCCGATGCCCATGTCAATAGGAAACCCTATTAAGTATAGAAGCCACTAACTGTCACACGAAGCTCATAGCAAGGATGTAGATCAAGGGTGTCAAACTCGCGGCCCGCGGGCCGCATGCGGCCCGCATTGTATGACTTTGCGGCCCACTCGGTATAATAGAACAAAAAATAAACGAAAATTTAAATTGCATATGTATATGGGTGAATAATCTTAAATGACTCCTTTCTGTGTCCGGCTGTTAAAAATTGTGTTGTATTAACTAATTTTTTTTTATAAATATGTTCTAAGCAGCTTATTATATTTGTTAAAATAACCCACGTATTAGTTTTTAAAATTTTTAATTTGTTAATATCGAAAAAAAGAAAACAGTACATGTAGTCTCAGTCCCGTGGCGTGTCCAAAACCGACGCAGCAAAATAAACCGTACTTATTATCTATGTAAATATTAAAAATCTGTAATTGCATTCAAATGAATTTATGCACTATCACTTCAAGTCACATATACTCTTTTTTTGATTTAATTAAATTAATTTTAAGAAATTATAAAAATCATTGACTTTTGTCCGGAACATTTTCTCTCAGTCCCGTGCCTGGTGTGGTTTTCTGCTTAAAAAAAAGGTAACGCCCGTTACGTTCAATTTGTAGTGTTTCTCTCGCGCTGAAGTATTGTTCTCTTCGAAGGTTCTCGAAGAAACTCTACTTCTATTTTAGTTTGCGAATTATTTTCGTCGGAGTGGTCGGAGACTGTCCCCTTTTTCGCAAAGAAAAGGAGTCATTTCAGATTATTCACCCATATATGTATATATAATTAACTATAAAATTTAAAGTATTTTATGTTTTTGTGGCCCAAATAATATTTTACATTTTTTATTTGGCCCTCGTTAGGCTTTGAGTTTGACATGCATGATGTAGATATTCGTTAGTGTTAGGTAGTGTGTGTGTGACTACCACACAGCAGAACCCAGGTTTAAACCCTGGTAAGACCATCAAACATTTTTAGCGGCTGCTTTCACCTGGCGACTTTATGAGTAAGAGAGCAATCTCTAAGCCATGTAAAACTTCTCTAGAGAGAAAGCATTAGCCGTTCGGAGCCGGCTTTAAACAGTAGGTCCCGGTCAGTGAGTATATACAATTATATCGCGCACAGCTCGCTGATTCGAGAGAAGTTCCCCCTCATTTCCTTGATGAAATGTTAAAGGAAATACGAAAGTCGCACTTGAATTGTCATCTAGAAGGGAAAGACTTTAATATCCCAATCATCAGACTTCACTGTCAACCTCTTCCAAAATCGAACTCTGTCATACCAAATCGAACGCTGTCATACCAAAAAAGGGTCTAATAAAACCCTACCGAACACTTAGAAAACTACTCCTGTTTCCCATCGTTCTGTTCTGATCCGGTAAGAGTGAGGAGGACAACGGCCATGTCTATTTCAGGAGGACAATGACCTGTATGCACTTATTTGTGCATCTCTCCAGGAATACGGGGAAATGTTGATGTAGAACTTTTCACAAATTTTTCTTCAATTCCGTACATCAATTTGATGAACATTGTACGTAAATATGATGAACAGTGTACATCAATTTGATAAAAAGTGTACATCAATTTTATAAAAAGTGTACATCAATTTGATAAAAAAGTGTACATCAATTACAATTTCTATAAAAAAAATAAAACTTTTTTTCTTGCAAAAATTTCTGAAAAAAAAATTGTTTAAAATTACCAAATCTTTCATAGCGTTCTTTCTTTTGCACGATTGGCGTGAAAAAAAAAACTTTAAGTTGCAAAATTACATACAAATTAAGTACTTCAAATTAAAGAATTTATTGAAGAAGTTAATGCAATTTATTTGATGTACATTTATTTTCTGCTTGCAGGGGATATTAATTTCTCTAAAATTGGTATTCCTAATCATGAAAATCGGACCCATCCTGCTCTTAACTACCTTACCTTATAAACCGAAAACAAAAAATTCCCAATATTTATCACTCCATCCCTGGTCGAATGGCATGGAAAATGCCATGGAACATTAAACGATTTCCCTTTTTAATAAAACAGAAATCAACCATCCCAAACAAAACAACCATCAATTGAAACATGGCTTACTTCCATGCAAAGCAACAACAACTACAACAAAAACAATACATTCAGTAATTTTTACAACGCCCGCCATCCCTCAGCTCCTCCTGGAGGTGATCGTAATGGTGGTTGTGGTGGTCGTTGGGCATCCTACCACCACCACTGCCTTAACCATGGCCATGGTTAAAGTTGTAATGCCATGACAATGACCTCTTTTTCCGTGCTTTAGATCTTCAAGGCCAATAACAAAGAATTATACGAGTATTTGCCATATCTTTGGTAAGGCGAAGAGGAAGACACTTTTTGCAGAGATTTTTCTGCAGCATTTCGTATGAGTACGTACATTTCAAAGCGAAATGTCTGACACACCACACACAGTCAGTCGTCTTGGTCATCTTTGACTTGCTGGATGGGTTGGCTGGTTTGTCTTGGCTCTGGATTGTTGGCTGTTTGTTGCATCTCGAAACCAAATTACCTTTATTGGCTTAGATGGCTGCTTTGCCGGGCTGACTCTTCTCGGGCGATTTGGCTTATAAACAACATAAAAGACCTGAGCGCTGTCGCTGTTATTGACCAAAGTTAAAGTCAAGTCATCGTCATCGTCATCGTCCTCAACATGAACAACGGCAGAAGCCGCAGCCGCAGCACCAGGCAGTAACAACATCATTGTTACGTATCTCTTGGCGCATAAAGTTTAAGTTGAGGTTGAGTTAAAGGTATATGTATTTATGTATAAATTGTACTACTATCATTATCCCAAAAAAGGGGGAAGATGGCAAGAAAGAAAGACTTTAAAATTTATTATGCTTACAACACAAATATTTATTGTAACCACAACAAAGACGCATCCCAACAACCGGACAACAACACCAACAACAACCGAACCGAACTGCGTCCTCTTCTTCAGCTGAAGAACCACATAAACAAGAACAACGGCCAAAATGATGAGGGAAAAAAAAAGAAGTAAATGCTTATGTTCGAATGAAGGCAATTGCCGATGTTGCTGTTGATCGCGCTGACCTAACCAAAGTTGTTCTGTCCAAAGCACAGTGGTCGCAATATCCATTCATTAACTGATATATTTATAGATACGATGCCGGCGGCATTTGGACACATTGGTAGATATGCAACCTTGAGTTACGACCAGTTAGAGTAAATAGTTAATAAAAATAGTTATCATCATCGGAATAAATCAGGGTAAGGCAGTCTTAGAGACAAGGTTTGGAAGTTTAACCAGACACTGAGTTGATCGCCCACTGGCAAACTGAACCGCAATCGATTAGAGTGGTCGGCCCTCACACGATGTAAAACTGAGTTGAACAACCAAGTTGGTCGTTTTCCTCACATTCTACAATTTTATAACCAATTTCTTCTTCAATCTCGTTTGTAAATATTTTTTGTAGCGTCAATATGAACCCTCATGTTAATATGAACCCTCATGTTATTGCCGTGATTTTAGACAAGGTCTTAGCGGAGGAGAAAAAAGAAAAAATGACAATTGAGGCATATTTTTGTATCCCTCAAATAAAGTCAATAATTTTTACAGGAATTCATTCAAAACTGTTAAGAAGTTAGGAAGTTAAGAAGTTAAGAAGTTAAGAAGTTAAGAAGTTAAGAAGTTAAGAAGTTAAGAAGTTAAGAAGTTAAGAAGTTAAGAAGTTAAGAAGTTAAGAAGTTAAGAAGTTAAGAAGTTAAGAAGTTAAGAAGTTAAGAAGTTAAGAAGTTAAGAAGTTAAGAAGCTAAGACGTTAAGTAGTTAAGAAGTTAAGAAGTTAAGAAGTTAAGAAGTTAAGAAGTTAAGAAGTTAAGAAGTTAAGAAGTTAAGAAGTTAAGAAGTTAAGAAGTTAAGAAGTTAAGAAGTTAAGAAGTTAAGAAGTTAAGAAGTTAAGAAGTTAAGAAGTTAAGAAGTTAAGAAGTTAAGAAGTTAAGAAGTTAAGAAGTCAAGAAGTCAAGAAGTTATGAAGTTAAGAAGTTAAGAAGTCAAGAAGTCAAGAAGTCAAGAAGTTAAGAAGTTAAGAAGTTAAGAAGTTATGAAGTTATGAAGTTATGAAGTTATGAAGTTAAGAAGTTAAGAAGGTAAGAAGTTAAGAAGTTAAGAAGATAAGAAGTTAAGACGTTAAGACGTTAAGACATTAAGAAGTTAAGAAGTTAAGAAGTTAAGGAGTTAAGAAGTTTAGAAGTTTAGAAGTTTAGAAGTTTAGAAGTTAAGAAGTTAAGAAGTTGAGAAGTTAGGAAGTTAAGAAGTTAAGAAGTTAAGAAGTTAAGAAGTTAGGAAGTTAGGAAGTTAAGAAGTTAAGAAGTTAAGAAGTTAAGAAGTTAAGAAGTTAAGAAGTTAAGAAGTTAAGAAGTTAAGAAGTTAAGAAGTTAAGAAGTTAAGAAGTTAAGAAGTTAAGAAGTTAGGAAGTTAAGAAGTTAGGAAGTTAAGAAGTTAAGACGTAAAGAAGTTAAGAGGTTAAGAAGTCATGAAGTTAAGAAGTTAAGACGTTAAGAAGTTAAGAAGTTAAGAAATTGAGAAGTTAAGAAGTTAAGAAATCAAAATATTTTGATTTGCATCCAACCGATGACCAACTATCCCTCAGACGTTACAACAGTTGTACCATGTGAGGGCCGCGTTATATCAATTGAATGTTGCTTCTTTCTCTGTTTGTTCTGACTTTCATTAATGCCCCTAAACAAATCCTGTGCGGTTCATTGCCAACTTATATATGACAAATTTGAATATGATTATCACCGTGAAGGCCTGAACCGTGGTAGGCCAGATTACAGATGCCGCGTAGCATTAACACACTCTGATTGGAGAGGCGAAGATCTCGAAAACCATGTGGATTCTTTCACTATCAAATTGAATTAAATACAGTCTTTGTCAAATTTTTCTAGTTCCCATATCCCACTATAAGCTTAGGCCTTATAAGAAAAAATCTGTGAATAAGTTAGCTTTAACAAAACCACTGTACAATCACAAGCCAAATCAAAGTCTTTTATATGGACATAAGCATACGAATCTTTTGTATGTCCAATACATACACAAACACACACCTATGTACGACTGTGTGTAGTACTTGATTATGGTTGGAATATACTCGTTCGCAAACGCAACTTGGGAGTAGTATCATTGTCTGACGTTTGCAGCCAAAGGGTCTTTGGGTTTTTGGTCTTTTACAACATTTTCTTGTGTCGTGTACCTCTGTTGAATATGTTTTTTTTTTACTTTTTTAACTTGGATTTTGTGATTGATTTAAGTTACGTTCCGCTCCGTGTTGCCAGCAAACAGAAGAAAAAAAAACAAGTATAAATGTGTATATGCGAGTGTGTTCTATGCTGAAGAACTTTTGTGGCTAATAACCGAAACCCAAAGGCCGACAGACAGACACACACATGTACATAAGTGAATGTCATCAGATACATTAGACTTGTTCTTTATTTGCGATTTCGCAATCAAATGAGATCTTCTTTTTTTTTTGATTTTTTAAAATTTGCAGTTTACTTTTGTTGGTTTGGGTTTTTTCCCCCCTCAACTCCAATTTTAACTGCAAAATCATGTTCATTATCATTATTTTGGAGAATACATCATAAATCATAACGTGGAGAAGGCGAGAGGCAATTGTGGTCGAGCTACAAGGGGGTGGAGTTTTATGGTCGGAAAGGTTGATTGAGTGGAAGATTCCAGACCTTTTGGGAGTATCTTAACGTCGATCGGGGTCTTGCATCAAGTTTATATATTTTACATTTAAAAAGCTGTGACAAAGATCTCCACCTCCGTTCGTTTGCAATATTTGATACAAAAACACTATAAAATTTTATTTTAATTATACTGTTAATATTTTATTCGGAAAACAAATTATATTCCTTATAATCGAAAACGTGAAAATTAATAACGATGAACTAAACGATTCAACGCTCAGGTGATACTTTAATTAGCTCAATTCTGTGCTAATGTTGAGACGCCATCAATAATTACAAAACAAAAACAAAGAACGAAACAAAAATGTTTTGCTTGTAAAGCGTTAATGTTGTCGGTTTTCAAGTTTTCCAGTTTTCAGTGTTTTTCTTTGATAGATGTGATGATCGATAGACGGGGTTAACTCAGCATTTTGTGGTGGCATCCATTAACTGAACAAGCTGATCTTATCGCTAAACGCTGGCTAACGCCACACGGCCAATTCAAGTTAACTTGTTGTCGGTCGCGCCACTTGAC
The DNA here is from genome assembly GCA_958296145.1 of Hydrotaea cyrtoneurina. Classification (NCBI taxonomy): domain Eukaryota; kingdom Metazoa; phylum Arthropoda; class Insecta; order Diptera; family Muscidae; genus Hydrotaea; species Hydrotaea cyrtoneurina. Next base: position 15,658,123 of record OY282513.1, on the reverse strand, counting down.
GTTTAAGCAAAGGCGTCTGCCATTCTATTGTATCCAATTGGGCTTTAAATACTTAACCTTCAAAGGTTTAATTTGTGTGTGTTTTTTTTTTTGATTGTTTTCTAATATTCTCTGGTGGTTGTATTTTTACACAAAGTTACAACTCAACACTTGGCCAATAAATGCTCTAACACTGCCAAGCACAAATAAATCATTGAATTCTATACCAAACACTAAAAAAATAGAAAAATTTATAATTTAATTATAGGAGATTGCATTTTTGATGTGTTAACCAATAATTAGCTGCCAGCGTTACAATAATTTTAACGAAAATTATCAAATAATGGAATGTTATGAAATGTTTGGCAGAGCAAGGAGATTCGAAGTGAAATGTAATTAAATTAGACAAAAGGTTGGAAGGCATTTTTAACGCTACAAAGACTTGTTTAGTGAATCACATTAAATTTCCATATTTTAAGTAGACTTGAGAAAGTAAAATACAAACACCAACTTTTTCAAAACAATTTATTCCCATACAGAGGGAACTCTGGTCGGCATCGGCATCAAATCCCAACATCCCTTAAATTGTTAAACAATTTAAAATTTCTCAACGAACAAAACGTGAGTCTTTGCTTAAATCCTAGAATCTCTCATAAAAAAGATCATAAAATTAAATCCGCACAGACACAAATTAGTATTGTAGACCCCGGTGATACCAAATAATTTACTATTGACACGTTTAACGATGCAAAATTCCCAAAATATCCTTTATTATGGGCATAGACATAAACTCATTTAGACACATTGCCAGCAAATGGAGAAACCTTTTTTTTTTTAAAAAAAAAAAAGAAAAGAACAACAACAAAGTAAACATATGCTAAACGTTCCATGGTCAAATAAGTCAGGTAAAACCACAGCTAAAATATAAATGACTAGCCGTGCTTCTTAAATGTCGATGTTGTCAATGTTATTTGGGGTTTTTATCATGTTCTTCAGTGTAATCTCACACCATAGTCCGGTTTACATTATCCTACTGGGATGTCCACAGAAAAACTGTCGACTAGATAATCATCATTAGGCGGCGAGAAGGTTAGTGTTTCAATTGCACCACAACCAGCGGATAATGTAAACCGACCTTAGGCACAGCTCATAACATATCATAAATAAATATAGAATTTATTATTCCAAGTGGAAAATGTTTAACATAAAATTATGCATGAACTGATGATACGAGGGATAATTAACTTCTACGACTACCTGACACCGGCATTTAGTACACTAATTACTAGAGACGAGATTCTAGGAAAGTCATTACTCGCTCGCTCGCACACACACACACACACACTCTCCCTCTCTCGTCCGATCGTTTGAAAAGAACATTTTGTGCCACAATAAGCGCGCAATTAGTTTCAAAGATACTGCAAAAATTAATTAATTTATTTATAATATTTTTTTTCTTTCGTGTTTTTTTTTTTGCACAATTTTTATTGCCCCATTCCTCATTCTGATAAATTCAAGGGAAAACAAAATTAGCATCACGGCCAATGGCAATGACAATTTTACACGTTCATCGAATATTACCTCTAAGTACAACCGATTACAGTCGCACGTATATTTAAGGTCAAGATGAACATCGCAATGCTCACATGCGAAACGAGGGCATATCATCGCAATGGAAGAGCGCTGTGTGTGATAGGATTTGAAACTCCATTTGGCGCCAATATAGTCTATGAAGAATATATTTTATCAAATCCAATTTGGAGACCCTTTTTATGTAGTACAGAATGATTTTTGAAACGGAACGTTGCTTTGAAAAGCGAATACAGCAGAATGGTCAAGGAGAATTTATTTCTTCTTGGTTGTTCTGGTGTGTTTGACTACGCAGACATTAGCAGTGACAAAGACCGCGGATCTTCTTTGAAATCCGCACTGTATGTCTGTGAATGAATCAATTGGGAACTTTGTAATGGATTGATTATGATGCCTTTTCAACCTCCTCTTGAGGGAAATCACCGGCAGGTGAGTTGTTTGAAAATGTATGGGATGGTGGGATTTGATGGTCGTTTCAGATCCTACACCCATTATTTAACGCCATCTCAAAACAGACATTTCATTTGACCATACAAAAGATTCGACGCACATTCCCCGTTCGCATTTCAAAGAGGACCTTTCAGAAGGTTTCCGAATCTCCTACTCATGCCTAGGAGCCTGGTTCCTTAAGGACAACTCCTACTGAAAGATTTCAAATTTTCAATTAGAAAAGTCGATTAAACATAACAGCACACTGAAAAATCTGGTTATTTTAAAATGTTTACACACAAGTAAATCGCGTATTGGCAGTTAACATCAAGTGAAGCTTATTTGCTTCGAAACAAAGTTTATTTGGCTGCAAATATAACTCATTTGCAATTATTATTTCATATTTGAGCAGAAGCATTAGCGTGTTTGGGAAAAAAAAACACGCAAATAAACTTATTAAATTCAACATTTCAGTGCCAATAAGTGTGTATTTACAGCTGTTTTCGTACATTTTAGTCTCTACGATCTTTACGATAATAACAATAACAGACAGAATAAGATGAATTGATATGTAGAGATTCAGAAATTCAGAAATTGAAAAAAAAAATATATAAATTTTTTTTTATGATATTAAAAAAAAACAAGGTAATATTTGTGATATGGGAAAATATTAAAGTAGTTAAATCTGCGTGTCTGGCGACTGAAGGCATCACTGAACGAGTTTGTCTCAATGATGGTCCAAATATTTGTTTTTGTAATTAAAAATAAAAAAAAAAAAATTATTTCAATATGTTTTTTTTAAAAAAAGCAAACATTTCCCTTATTTATGTCACAAGATCGTATGGATGCCTCGGATACAGTGGCTTTGCGACTTTACGTGTGAATTTTTTTTTTAGCAAAAACTATTTCTCGAAATTTTGTCAAGGATACACATTATGTGTATGTACATAAAAAAGAAATTAAAAACAACAGTGGTATAATTTTTTTTTAGCAAATTTCGTTTTTTTAATTTTCATTTTCCAATTTCCTCTCTAATCGAAAAGTCGTTTAAAGAAAAATGGTCACTGCTGCAATATCAGCACAAAACTTACACTCTCCGAGGATGCATTGACTTCTCGAGGATCACGTGCTGGTTTTCCGATCCTGAGATGCGGTAGTTTGGCTTGTTAACATGGCTTCCGTGATGACAAATGTGCTCCGTCAGAAAAAAATAATCCATGTGCATTTCGAACTGCCCAAAAGGAGAGCCTTGCGTGGTCTTTCGCATTCGACTGGAGTCGAAAAGTGAAAATGTATCAACACTTTGTAAAGTCATCACGCCGATCACCAAAACTGATACACGAACATTGAGTTTTTTTTTTTTTGACTAACACTCAGGGGATGCCCCCTATAAATGCAATGCACTGTGTTAGCGATGGGAAATAAGGGTATTGGAGGGAGGAAAGAGGGAGTAGTGTTTGTTGACGTTGGCCTTGAATTTGGTAATGTCATTTATCATCAGCGTGTGTCTCTTACTTTTGGTTTGGGGAGTGGTGTCATTATTCGAAATTACTGCTACAGAGTGAAATAATTGTCTTTGTATGACCACAAATTTAGGCTTTCGACTTAAATCGACTTTAATTTCATCCCAAACAGATAGAGGACATGAACTTTGGTTTCATGGTCACAAATTGACATGAACTTGAATGTGATATGAATAATGCAACCAAAGTGCATTAATGTTCATGCCCTCGATTTCTGACCGTGAAAGTAAAGTTCATTCAAGTACACGTCCTCAATTTGTGGCCATACCAAGACAGTAGTTCTCCTGTCTGTGTAACATCAATTTCGTTTGTTGAACCACACCTAAGATTAATACACTGATTAAAATGGAGGCGGTTTCTGTACATTTTCGTGTGAATTATGCGGACCACAACATTTCTTTATATCTGTGTTCTTTCTTTATTTTTATTCTACTCTGTGGTTTCGAGTCATTTGGTCGGGATTCAGGAATTGCCTTTCGCTTAAGCGAAACAAAGCCTTTCTGCAGGGTGGAAAAAATCGATTTCTGTTTTCAATTATTTTCCCAAAAATATTTATCATATCGTTTTTCAATATGCTAGGATTGTGTCCCAAACAAATATGTTGTGCAAACATAATATGTTTACCCACAAACATACACTCGATTGGTTCCGTCTCCAAACATATATATGCTTGCATGCAATCATATTTTTAGAAAAAAAATTCTCCGGCCTGCAGACAATGTTTATGTCTAATTCCCTAAATCAAGCAGGAATCCAGTTACAGACTTCGCAATCAATCACATACTGTGATCGTCTTCATTTCCGGAAATACAATTTCATATGATGGATGACCACAATTTCGGGAGATCGTGAATTCCGGGGGAAATCGTTAACTAATTTCACGTTTGCTGTCCGATTTGTGTGAAACTTTGTACATTAGTTCATGAGTCTGGAAAAAAGAAAACAAGAATACTCTGTGTGAGTCCTACTCATCGCTTAGTAGTTTTCTCAAGGTATGTCTCTCAAGTCGTCCGTAGGTGAGGATATATTCCACTCGGTTTGTCATCCATAAACATGTTTACTGTTTTCATACTTGATTCTTACCCGCTTTCGGCCAACGAGGACTAGTTGCTGCACATAACACCAGAGTGTAGCGTGCAAACACAAACAAACCAGTATGTGTAACACACAAATGTTAACGAAATGTCAACCGAAGCAATGCATTATTGCACTACTTTCGAAAGTGTTGCCATGCGTTCAGATCTGACTGAATTGCTGCTAACTAATAGGAAATAATGCCGCATCCCGAATGAATTGGAATGATGTGAATGCGTCAACATTCACTTGAGTCATTAGCGCTTGAGACGACAACGACTCGTCGGTCGGTCCAATGTGTTACAAAAAAAAAAACAGACCCAGAAGAATGCAATGCGTTCAAAAGATTTTGATTCCATTGTGAGCAAATAAACAAAACGAAGATTTAACGCGCAGGCAGTCGGGCAGCTACTGTACAAGTGTCTCCGTGCGGAGACACTATAGCCGCAACAACAACAACTAAATTATTAATAATAGTAGACGCAATTGTTGTATAATAATTTTGTTGTTGTTTTTTTTTTCTCTGAAAAAAAAAACGACAATTTTACAAAGAAGGAAATAACACTTAATTAGTTTACAAAACAAACTTCGGGTCTTTTCCAAAATGTATGAAGTGGGAGGGTAAAGGTTCTTAATTGTGCTCGTACATATGTACTTGCTTACATATGTATGGATGTATAGACTAAATACACGTTTATTCGATTATTGTTGTTTGTAAAGAAAGGCACACTGTCTTCTTGCTATGTTTGCCTATACTAGGGTGGGCGGAAAAACATTTTTTTCTCACGCGATTTTAAAATGCGCATAGCTGGGCTCTTCGCAATTTTAGAACGGAATGCTTGACTGGCGGTGTAGGAATAAAGGAGAGACATTTCGAGTAACGGTAAGAACTACAGCGGCATAGTAAACTATGTGTGGTGACTATGTGTTGGTTTAAGCAGGATGACCCGGCCTGCGACACAGCCCACGCCACAATCGATATTTTGCGCACCAAGTTCAACTGTCTCCGCGGTGTCAATTGGCCACTATGAAGCTGTGATTTGATGCCCTTAGACATTTTTGTGGGATACCGTGAAGGCCCGGTGTTATGCGAACAATCCATTAAGGACTCTGGCGCTCAAGGCGAATGTCAAGCCAAGACAGCCAGAAACCGTCACCAAGGTCTACTGCAAAGCCGGCCATGACAGCCACATGACTGAAATCGCGTTTCATAAATACGTGGAATGGTTGCCCTTTCCAATAAATTAATATAAATTAATTTTAAAAAAAAGTGTTCTTTTCATATTTTGGTATTTGTAAAATTTATCTTGTATTTGAACCACACTTTACTAAGTCTGTCCAATAACAAGGAAAGTGTAACATTTCTATAAAATTTAGGGCTCCAATAAAAATTTTTTTCCAACAAGAGGTCTTATTTTAAAGCACCCGGTATTTCGGTAGCTGTCACTTTTGAAGATTTTATTCATTGACAGCTGATAAAATGGAACGACATTTTTAAATTATTAAACATTGAAATTATTAAACTTGAATAAAAAAATTGTGAACATCTTGCAATCACAGTTCGCAAAACTAAAGCATTGTTGGGTCGTCGTGCAGCACCTTGTCGGACCGCAATACAGAAATTGGTGGACAACATTCGAGCTGTTGGGACCAGTGAGTGATGTGACGAATAAAACCCGTGCACGTCGCTCAAGAACGACTGCGAATATTGCTGCTGTAGCCCAAAGTGTTGAAGAAAACCCAGGTTTGTCAATTGCCTGTCGTTCTTTGGAATTGAGTATTCCACAAAAGTCATTACACCGTATTTTGCATAAAGACTTGGGTCTTTAGGCTTATAAAAATCAGTTAACCCAGAAACTCAAGCCGGCCGTTCATCAACAACGTCATGTCTATGCTGATTGAGTCCTTGAAATGCATGAAAATGATCCGGAATTCCATTACAGATTATATTGAGTGATCAGGTCCATTTCCACCTCGGTCTGGGGCTCGGAAAACCCAAGAATTATTATTGAGAAGCCTCTCCATCCTCAACGTCTGACTGTTTGGTGCGATTTATGGTCCGGCGTGGTCATTGGACCTTACTTTTTCAGTCAGCAGTTACGGTGAATGGATTGCTCTATCGAGATATGATTAATGATTTTTTTATGGTCGGAGTTGGATGATATTTATCTGGACAACGTTTTCTTCCTACAAGACGGCGACACAAGCAACGAAACTATTGCTCTTTTACGAGAAAAGTTTCCGGACCGTGTTATCACTCGAAGAGGTGATCACAATTGGCCACCGAGATCTTGTGATTTAACACCTTGCGACTTCTTTCTTTGGGGCCACGTGAAAGATAAGGTCTACGCCAACAGCCCAGCGTCGATTCAAAACCTCAAAGTTAGAATTCGTGAGGCTATCGAGGACATAGGACAGCCACTTTACGATTTGGTTATGGAAAATTTCATGAAATGGGTATGGTCCTGTAAGCGTGATCGTGATGGCCATTTTGCTGTTGTTGTTTTTCATTATTAACGGCAGACCTTCCTCTTTATTATGAAATAAACATCCCATCATTTATCTCAAAAAATTTAATTTTTCTTTAAATACCAAAATGTTTCAATTAAAATGAATTTGCCAATTTTCCAATTTTCCAGCTCGCCTCAATAATGACCAAGTGGCGCTAAGGCACATCTATATTTTTGTATACATTTGATTAAATAAATCTGCAAGTCAAAAAAATATATATATATATTTCTATCCACCCTATTCTACCTACCAATGGTGTCTGTGTGAGAGGGATGCAAATGAATGAATGAATGAACTGATCTAAATTGAAGAAAGCGCACGGAAGCAAACGGAAAAAAAACACTGTCCAAAGACATTTCGACGAAATTTCGAAATCATTCATACAGAGGGACAACAATAAACCACAACAAACACAAGCTGTAATAAAAAGTGCACAGACACAATTACAACAAAAACCCACACACAGTACTTTTCCATTACTATTTGGCGGCGGCGGCATCGACGGACCTCGGACCTTGTCTCCACCACGAGTATACTCATAATTGTAATCATTGACTAGGTAATTACCAGTGCGTACTAACTTTGACACTTCGGCTAGCTGCTAGTTCTAGCATGAGATAAATACCGCTGTGGTGTATTGTGTGGTTCTCTCGGTAGTGATGATCCGTGGTGAATTTTGTAATGCCACGCCAGACACTGTTGTAATTACGGTTAAATCCACACGGCGTTAATTAGTTGTTAATTAAGTATTTAGCCTAAGTATGTCATACATTTATTTCAGTTCACTCTGACTAAACAACGACGACGACCATGGATTTATTTCTTCTAAACTCATAAATGTCAATAATTAAATGTATTTCTACTTTCACGCAATTATTACTGTTTTTTTTTCTCTTCCATTTGTCAAATATTCATATTTTTTTGTTTGTTTGAATTGTTTGTAGACACGCTTTAAACAATTGGAACGCTGGTGCGTAATGTTTGTCGGTGTTGATGTGTGAGTGTGTTTTTTTTTTAACAATTACACCTTCCTGGTTCATTGTATTTTAAAATTCAATTCCATGCCAAACAAACCAGTTTTCCAAAACTCTATGAACTTTTAGCAATGTTTTTTTTTTCGGGTTGACTTTATCTACATAGATATTGTTAATGGGCAAATTTTGTTAAACATTTTGTACACATGTCTGTCTGTCCGTCTGTGCATGGATTGTACATTTATAATAATAAAATGACAATAGTGTGAAACACGTGAGCAATATTTTACTTAATCACATTTAAACGTTGGCACAGTGTTTCGCAGCATAACCAAAGGCAACATTGTAAAGCGTAATAGACAGTTTTGAAGTGAAAAGACAGTTTTGTCTAGGCAAAGTAGCAAAAAATTCAAAAAGAACAAAACATTTTTAATAATTATGGAAGACGATTTTATTCATGTGCCCGCAGTAGCTCCAGCCGACTGATATTCGCCTAACTCGTAGATCATTATAAATTAGTTTGTAATCAATTTTAAATATTCTTTTTTTATGAGGATTCTAGACAGTTGGGATAACGAACCAGTGCAGATTTCAAGACCTCTAAGATAGAATTCATGAGGCTATCGAGGATTCATGAGGCTGCGGATTCTAGATAGTGGGGATAACGAACCAGTGCAGATTTCTGTAGGGGCCTCAACTAGTTATGAGATGCTACCGATATCTGGCTTTCAGACATTCTACTTGAACATTTATTAGACTAAACTATTTAAATTTAAATGATATGTTACGGTGCTTAATGGATGGAGTTTATGGTTGTCCAGTTCTTGTATTGTTCATACGAAGAAGTACTTGCCTCCAATTGTAGCACCGTCCAATGGTATCACCGTAAATGAGTCGAGGTTGATCTTCCTTAAATTGATTTTTTCAGTCAAAGTTTAACTGCAGTTTAAAGGACCAATATTGGATAGACATATAATTCTAAGTGTCTCACAGTGAAAGAAGAAGAAGAAGACTTCATTTTAAATAAGAATTATTTTGGTTCACCACATTCCACAAATAAAATAAATTACATACATCATGCTGCTGCGTAATTTTGTTGGTGTTAGAATTGATTTCCAACCACCATATATTCCATACACATATCCTTTGCCCTTACCAAAGTTCAGTTGGAGTTTTTTTTTTTTTGAAATTCTCATATTCTTTCTAAAAAAAATATCGTGTAACCCAAATCCACCACCAAAGTTTAATACAGGGTTTTCCAACAAGAGGTGTTATTTTGGTGTTCAAAGAAAAATAACATTTCTTGAGATAAATGATCGGATGTTTATTTCATAATAAAGAGGAAGGTATGAAAAACAAACATCAGCCAAATGGCCACCACGACCATGCCAACAGGACCATATCCTTTTCAGAATATTGTCCATAACCAAATCGCAAAGTGACTGCCCTATGTCCTCGATAGCCTCGCGATTTCTATGAGGTCTTGAATAGATGCTGGTCTATTGGCGTAGACCTTATCTTTCACCTGGCCACAAAGGAAGAAGTCGCAAGGTGTTAAATCACAAGATCACGGTGGCCACTTGTGATCACCTCTTCGAGAGATAACATGGTCCGGAAAAGTTTCCCGTAAACGAGCAATGGTTTCGTTGCTTGTGTGGCACGTAGTGTCGTCATGTTGAAAGTGAACGTTGTCCAGATCAATATCATCCAACTCCGACTATAAAAAATCATCAATCATCTCTCGATGGCGCAATCCATTCACCGTAACTGTTGATCCAATCTCATTTTCCAAACAGTAAAGTCCAATGACGCCGCCGGACCATAAACCGCACCAAACAGTCACACGTTGAGGGTGGAGAGGCTTCTCGACAATAACTCTTGGGTTTTCCGAGCCCCATATGCGACAATTTTGATTAGACGTAGCCACCGTGGTGGAAATGGGCCTCATCAGACAAGATGATTTTTCAATGGAGTTCCGGATCATTTTCATGCATTCCATGGACCCAATCAGCAAAGACACGACGTTGTTGATGATCGGCCGGCTTGAGTTCTTGTGTTAACTGAACTTTATAACCCAAGTCTTTATGTAAAATAATGTGTAATGACGTTTGTTGAATGCGCAATTTCAAAGAACAACATGGAATGGACAAACCTGTGTTTTCTTCAACACTTTGGACGACAGCAGCAATATTCTCAGTTGTTCTTGAGCGACGTGCTCGGGTTTTATTCGTCACATCACTAACTGGTCCTAACAGCTCGAATGTTGTCCACCAATTTCTGTATTGCGGTCCGACAGGGTGCTTCACGACGACCCAAAAAGGACTGGAAGATTCTCAACATTTTTTAATAATTTCAATGCGTTGTTGAAGCGTGTGTCATTCCATTTTTAGTAATGGCGTAGTGTCTTCTTGTCAAATGTCAAAGAATAAAATCTTCAAAAGTGACACCTGGTTCTTCAAAATAACCCCTCTTATTGGAAAACCCTTTATTATTTTAATCATTCACCGGAAACATATGTTTTCTGATAAAAGTGTTAGTGTTGACCACTTAAAAAACGTATTTTTTTTTATTGAAAACTGAGTTTTACAAAGTAGTAGTTTACCTGAGATCTCATTTATTGGGCCTAAAAGTAATGGAAAGCTTCCAAGCGATATAACACTGTACAACACGAAAAAAATGTGCAAGGTCCGATCTATAAATTTTGATAGATGAGAGGAAAAAAACGACACATGTACCGGTGGTTTGAATGTTTACGCCTGGTTTTCACTTTTAGTTAAATTTGAATTTTTTTTATGCTAAATTTTTGGGGTACTTTAAAATGAAATTCTTAATAAATGCGAAATTAACGAATTAACCCAATATCTTTTGTTGTGTCGTATTTCTGACTTTCTGGTTCAATTTTCCCTGTTTCAGGGACTTGTACTAAAACTTCCAGGCAAATTTTTGCGGAATATTTTAACCCCTTTTAAAGAAGAGCAACAAAGACCCATACCCTGAGGTGTTAGAGGGTTAATATAGTCTACAAAAATGTTCTCCGTAACATTTTACAAACATTGGCCGAACACACCATATACTTTAACCGTAAGCTTTACTCGATGTTCTATGACAATTGAGAATACAAAAATAGGATTTGGGGGAAACATTAAATCCCCTTAAAATGAAACCACGACGTAAAATTTCAAAACGACGATACAAGCATATTTTTTTCGACTTCTCTATTAAAATTTAAAGGTCTGACCTTGTAATTTTGGAGAGAGAAAAATGTATTTTATTGTACAGTGTTTACTGGATCGATCCATTTCTGTAAGATAGTTTTGAAACACTGTGCCACAAAGTTAATTAAATCCCATTAAACAACTGATGTTTCATTTCGCGGCATGTTTTTTTATTCTTCTCGATTAACGTTTCTACTTAACAACGTGTATTTTTGTGTATAACCTTTAAGAAGCCTATTCAGCCCGTCAGATATCGTTAATCATGAAAATGTTAACTCTTACGTGAATATACATGTAATTTATTGTCTTTGTAGATTTAACGAGAATTGTATGAAAATCAAATCTCGAAATGACACAAATAATTATATCTGACGAAATGAGATAACGATCTTTTTTGTTTGATATTCTAGACCAGATCGTATGTAAATGAACTCTACAATTGCGTTTTCAAGATTTTCACACTTCTTTTTTTTTTTTTTTGTGGACAATCAATTATGCGTGACAATAAAAGGTGTCTAAGATAACACATTTTGTGGTAGAGTGCCATAATGTGAAGATAAACATCGTGCATTTAATACATATTAATATATAATGCAAATAGAGAAATGTGGCGATTTGGTTTATGACAAGAAATTGAATACTTTATTTGAGTTAGTGTTATAATAAAAATGTGTTACACTTTGTTCGTTTAGTGTTAAGTTTTTTCCACACATGGGAGATTTTAGAAAGTTTGTAATTTTTTCTCAATTAGATCTGTTTAGAATTGTGATCCCATCTTTGAATACTAATAGTGGCTTTAAATGGACAACTCAAGATTAAGTAAACAGTCGACTCCAACGTCTTATAAAAGCGGACCCTTATTTTGTTCTGAACCATTGAAGACAAACAAAAAATTTCCAAAATTATTGACAAAATTAAAATGAAAGCCTAGGACAGTAATGCCCTCATTTGGTGTCTTCAAAACTGACCAGTTTCTAATTTTTCAAAATTTGTCTATCAAGACAACAAGTGTTTTTTTTTTTTAAAAAATACATCGTACCTGTTTTTTATTTTCAAAACAAATTTCAGATATCATCCCCCCGTTGCAATGCGCTGTCAGCATAATATTTAAACTGTTAGCGATCATTATCAATAAAACAATGTTTACCTGGGCAGACCATAAAGTAAAGTAATCTTCATAAAAACTTAATTTTAGATCGATAAATAAAATACATAAACACTAAGCAAAGGGTTGTCTTTTTTGGGATCAGATCATGCTTAGTAAAAAAATTATAGAAATAGGCTAAAAATCAAATATTTTTGAATATTTGCTTTTTGGTGTTAGGTTTTTGTCAGTTTGCCCTCAATTTGTGACATGTGGCAAATTTAAAAATGTTCAATTTGCTTGCCATTAGATCATTAATAAACTTTCAAGCGTATAGACCATTGTGTTTTATGACCCAAATGCCTGTTCTGTGAAAAATGTGTATTTATCGAGAAATGTTCTTCAGTGACGAAGCTCTTTTTTGGCTGATTTGGGTGGGTCAATAAACGCAGTTTCCGAATTCCAGCCAGAGGCTGTTGAAGAGCTGGCAAAGCGCCCTGAAAAATGTTCAGTTTGGTGTGGTTTATGGACGGGCGTAGGGGTTTTAACCCGGGAATCCCGGGACGTAAATTTGTTACTTCCCGATTCCTGGGCATAAAATAATACGAAAAAATGAAACTATGTACACTTTTACACATTTTTTACAACTGTAATTGTGGTTTTTAACCTGAATTAGTTGATCTTATTACATTTAAATTCCATAGGATATTTTTTTAATATTTACTGTCTAGAATATTTAATAAAAGTGTTATCATTTTAAGTTTTGGTTAAAAAACATAATAATATAAAATTTTTTTTAATATCATTTTTTTCATTATATTTTTTAAAGAAAATCCAATCCCGCGAATATGTCGAAAAAATTACCGAATACCGGGAGTTGAAAACAGTAGGGAATTTAAAAAGGCTAGTCGGGCATCATTGTCAAAAGAGGCTCTATGGCAAATGCCCCAAAAAAAATTAAGAATTCCCCAAAAAAAATCTCATACAAAACTAGCGAATTTGTCATGAAAAAATTTAACGAAAAATTGGGGTATTTAATTTTTGGTGTTGGACAATAAAAAATTCCTCTTTTTTTTTGTGAATTTTTCGTTTTTTTTTTTCTTTTGGGATATTTTCAAATCAATCATATATGCCAAACATATGTGGCAACAGGCGCCCCGGTAGGCGAGTTGGTAGCGTGCTTGTCTATCAGCGTGGGGGTTGTGGGTTCGATTCCCACCAGAGGCTTTGGTCTGTCGCTGCAAAATTTTAGCCAAATGGTCGGTGTCACCCGGTTTACCCTTGGACCCAAAATTAGAATATAAATTTACTTTGTATTGTAATTAATAAATAAATAAATAAATATGTGGCAACACACATCAATACTTATTCAAAAATTGTATTTATTAAGGGATTTCAAATAATAACTGTTTTTTTCGAATCACTCGGTATTTCGGTAGCTGTCACTTTTGAAGATTTTATTCTTTGACATTTGACAAGAAGACACTACGCCATTACTAAAAATGGAAAGATACACGCTTCAACAACGCTTTGAAATATTAAAAAATGGTAAGAATCTTGCAGTCCTTTTTGGGTCGTCGTGAAGCACCCTGTCGGACCGCAATACAGAAATTGGTGGACAACATTCGAGCTGTTGGGACCAGTTAGTGATGTGAAGAATAAAACTCGTGCACGTCGCTCAAGAACAACTGAAAATATTGCTGCTGTCGTCCAAAGTGTTGAAGAAAACCCAGGTCGTTCTTTGGAATTGAGTATTCCACAAAAGTCATTACACACTTATAAAGTTCAGTTAACACAAGAACTCAAGCCGGCCGTTCATCAACAACGTCGTGTCTTTGCTGATTGGGTCCATGAAATCCATGAAAATGATCCGGAATTCCATTGAAAAATCATCTTGTCTGATGAGGCCCTTTTCCACCACGGTGGCTACGCCAACAAGCTAAATTGTCGCATATGGGGCTCGGAAAACCCAAGAGTTATTGTCGAGAAGCCTCTCCACCCTCACTGTTTGGTGCGGTTTATGGTCCGGCGGCGTCATTGGACTTCACTTTTTGTAAAATGAGATTGGATCAACAGTTACGGTGAATAGATTGCGCCATCGAGAGATGATTAATGATTTTTTTATGGTCGGAGATGGATGATATTTATCTGGACAACGTTCAACATGACGACGCTACGTGCCACCTTAATGTACTAATGCTTTTTTTTTTAAATAAAATGGGTATTTTCTCCGTTTTAAAAAAAATTTTAGTATATGATGAATTTATGATTTTTTTTTGCGATTTTTTCTTACTATTTTGACTAAATTTTGTTCCCTAAGTTTTACCAATTTTTCAAAATATTGTCTAACAGCACTGATCTCCAGACGTACCATTTTCGATCATTCCCAAATGATGCCCCTTCATGTATGGCCGATATCAGCTAATTGATAATATTGGTAAACAATCAGAAAAATTTCCAACCAAAAAAAAACCATAAACTTTCCAAATGTTTAACAAACAAATTGTTGCCTTCTCGTCCACTGACCAAATGACACATTCCTACCACAAAAGAAAACACCAGTCCGAGTGCTGCGTGCACCGATGCAGCAGCATAACATAATTGCCGTTGATGTTGCATGTTCTTATCTGTCAAACAAACATAAAAAAGACTGACATTTAACTGTCCCCCCGCCTTTTGGCATTGAACGGATTATGTCTTCTTTATGGAAGGGATCGAGTTTTATGTCCAACAAAAAAACACACGCACACAGATAACGAACAGAAGACTTTCCTTAATTACATTTTGGAAAATTTCCATTATAATCCGTTCGATTGATATTTTATGAAGTGTTTTCTTTTAGAACTCTCTCAAAAAAAAAAAAAAAAAAAAAAACCAAATGTCAAATCAATGACATAGAATGCATTTGGTTTCAAATTACAAGAAAGACTATAAAACAAAAAGATTAACTTGAGTTGGGTGAAAGTATCTCTGTCGTATTGTAATACCAACTAATGAAGGTGAATGAACCTTCCACCTTAGGTAGCATTTCATACAAAACAACAACAACAACAAAACAAAGATCACCAGAGCCGATACTGGTTTAATAAAAACGGCTTAACTTTTATTAAACTTGAAATGATTTTAAGAGAAAAGAAAAACAACGCAGCCACCGAAGATACATAATTCCATAAAGTCTTTTATAGTCCGTTTAGCTTCTTTGGAGGAGCATAAAGTAGGCAAGTAAAAGAATAGGAATTATTCGAATCATAAGCACCTTAAAATATGTAAAATACAATGTTTAAATCAGTAAAATTTAAATACATTTCAGAAGATAAGAGAAAATGAAGATATTAAAAAAAAAAAAAAAAATTTGGAAGAGTCGTAGAAAAATTGTTTGCCATAAACAAACGAACCCCGTTTATTCGTGAAGCAAGGAAAAATGTACGACTGAGACAAAATCAAAAAAAAAATGTATGACAAATGACAATTGGCTGGCCAACACATATTCTTTTCGGAGAAAATATAGTCGGGTTAGTCTTATTCATGTTGTTGTGCGAAGTGAATGGGTATTACTTCTCGTAGAGAGAAATAGTATTTAATTGACTACGACAAAGCAAAACTATTTGTTTCGATTGTCCCAAGGATTTTTCCCTCAGACAATAGAACTAAAATCGCTGTACTGTATCTGCTTCAAAAACCGATTGGGCCGGTAACTGCAGCCAGAACATCTGTCGAAATCCGTAGCACGATCAAAAGATATTCTTCCGCTGCCAAACCTCTCGCAGGACCAACAAAGAATAAAACTATTCATCTCGTTCATTTTTCTTTACTTACTTATTTATTTCCCTTAACATTTCCTGAAGGAAAAGGCGGGGAACTTTGCTCGACTCAGTGAGCACGATATAATTTGTATACTCACTCTTTAGTTCAATTATAAAAATGTCAATTTAAGTAACAGTTCACTTAATTTTTCGGTTTCCGTTTATTTTCTGTGGAAGTTAATAAGTTAAAAATTGTGCAAAGTCAATCCATATCAGCTAACAGAGAACCGTGTGGAACGTAATCTAGCATTTGAAAGCCCATGGCTCAAAATCACCCCAGTCTGGTAGAGACAGTGCCGTAGATGATCCTCCAGAGTCTCGAAGTCATAAGGTAACGGGCAAATTCGGAAAGTAGTAAAGTACTGAAGAATGGTCTCACGGACGCTCATAGTGTCATTTAACACCCTGTACTTTTCTGTATTTGAAGATTGTCCCATCGGCATCGTCCCCTGTCCATAAACCATGGTTCGAATTGTAACTGGCCAAATCTAGTTTCGAATAGAAAAAGGCTTGTTTACAGTCAACTACACTTTTGTGTCATCGCCTGTTAAGGTCATATGCGAGGCCTCCATAATATACTCTGAATAAAAGGGTCATCAACAACTTTCCGAATCGCCCAATAGGAAAGCCAATATCAACTAATCCCCGCCATGCGATACGGTCATCCAAGTCCAACTGAAATTATGTTTGTGTTGTTACAAAAGTTGGCATAAATTGATGATACCATTCCATTCCTTTTGTTCGGCTTCGGAGTCAGTGTAAAATGAACAATAAAAAGAACAGCAACATTTTTTTTTTTTTGCTTCTTGCAACCACATTCTACTAGTGCTCTATTCTATTAATAACATTAAAAGAAATCTCATTATTTTTCATTTTACAACATCATCGATATTATCGACATCGACATCATCCCGATGATCATCATCATCATCATCATTGGCAACATAATCATCCTCGCAGCTTCGCAGAAGCCAGCCAACAGATTTGCGCTCCATTCTATTCTTGTTTTTTTGTTTGTTGTTGTTGTTCTTGGTGTTGGATTTTCTGTCTACTGGCTACTATTCGCCAACACCTTTCGATCAATGGCAACAGCAGAACCTCAACCACCACCACCACCATCGCCATCATCATCGTCCACTATCTTCTATTTTAGCAACCACCTTCTTTGGAAAACCTATTAAAAAATGTTCAATACCAAAGAAATTATAATTTACCATAAATGGTATTTGTAGCATACAACAACAGCGAAACAGCCAATATTTAACAACAACAACAACAACAAAAGGAGTTAACTATAAATAGCCAAAGCTAAAAGTAATGATGGCTAGGCAATACAACAACAACAACAAAAAGCACTGCTCACGATTTTCAAATAAGGTTTATTGGCTATATCAAGACACTGCAGACCTTTTGGGTTACCCGCCAAGAATGGCGCAGAATAAGACTACGACGACGCCGAACATATAGAAGAAGTCGACAAGAGCAGTCAGCCAGCCAGCCACCACCATCAATTTGATGGCGATAACAATCAAATGGCCCCAAACTGTTGGTGGGGTGTTGGGTTCAGTTGCGAGATCAGTGTTGGCAATGGTTTCACTTGACATTTTGTCTGGCATTGAAATTTAAATATTGCACGATCCGAAACTTGTTCGATGATAGGTTCCAAAGAGGTCTCTTAAATTTGTTGAGTTTATGCTGAGTTGAGTTTATAAATGAAAAAAAAGTTTGTCGGCTAGAGTTGGTTCCTCCCATTCCGAAATTAATTCTCGCTGTAATCAAACTAACAGTGTTCCCGCGAAACATTTCTAAGGACGAGCCGTATTGACATTTTTTACTAGTACAGACTTTGATATAGCCCTCCTAGAAAGAAACCTTTCGAATTGAATTATCCCCGCCTTAGGAGTATCATATATCCAATCTTGATCCACTAATTCTACAATACACTGAAATGGAGCAGTAGACAATTCTGAACACCTTGATCCATATCGCCCCACGTCACGATTTGTAGTCCCGCCACTCTTCACACGCATTTCATGTGGGAATTCCCCCATCTGGAACTACTCTCACCTAGTTGAGCGGAGAGTAGTAGTAGTTGAGCTTTTTCTCCAGAAGTTTACAAAGAGATTACTATCCTAAGGTCGCCGACATTTTCGAGGTGGATACAGTTCAATTTAATACTTTAATTAACGCAATTAATATTTTTTAATTAATGCAATTAATTTTTTTTAATTAATTCAGTTCATATTTTTTAATTAAAGCAATTATTTTTTTTTAATTATGCAATTAATTGTTTAATGCTTCAATTAATATTTACTTTCAATATTTTTTTCGCCCAATTAGTATTTGAATCGATACAATCGTACTTAATTGGTTTCAATTAATATTTTATTTGGACTCAAATAATTGACTTAATTAAATAATTTTGCGTAATTGCCTAAATTGTTGTATTAATTGATTCAATTAATATTTTAATTAATTCTAGTAATATTTTACTTAGCGCAATAATATTTTATTTGATAAATTAAGACTATGATTGAAATTATTAATATTTTAATGAAATCAATGAATGTTCCAAGTGAACCAAATTGGATTTAATGGATACAACAAATATTTCCATTCATACAGTAATATTTTACCTCCCCCAATTAATATTTTAATTAATATAATTAATATTTTAATTAAATTAATTAATATTTTAATTAATATTCTAATTAATATAATTAACATTTTAATGAATATAATTAATATTTTAATTAATATAATTAATATTTTAATTAATATAATTAAATTGTAATTAATATAATTAATATTTTAATTAATATAATTAAATTGTAATTAATATAATTAATATTTTAATTAATATAATTAATATTTTAATTAATTAAAGCAATTAACATTTTATTTCATTCAACTAACTTTTTAATGATTAAATAAATATTTAGGTTTTTCATTTAATATTTTTCTTCACCCAATCGATACAATGGTACTTAATTTGGTTCAAATAATATTTTACCTGTACTAACTAAGACTGTAATTGACTCAAATAAATATTTTTTCAATTTATTTAATTGATTTTAATAATAAATTAGTTTTTAAATTATTTAATTGATTTTAATTCCCTAAATCGTTGTTTTAGTTGATTCAATTAATTAATTAATTCCAGTAATATTTTCCTTACGTGCAATAAATATTTTAATTGATAAATTAATACTTTAATTGATATAATTCATATTCTAATTAATACTTTAATTGATATAATTCATATTCTTATTAATTCAATTAGTATTGTACTTCAACCAATTAATTTTTTAATGTATAGAACTAATATTTTCATTGATGCAATAATATTTGACCTACCCCATAATATTTTAATTAATATAATTAATATTTTAATTGAAACAATTTTTGTTATTAAATTATTTTTTTTGTACTTTTTGCTTGTAAATTACTAAATTATTGTTATTTTTAATTCAATATTTTGTGTGAAAAACGTTGCCTATTTACCAACATTTCTTGATAAACAGTCATTTCAATTATTCCATTAAAAAAAAACGCCACGATGACCACATCGCCAAGTGTATGCATTTGGAAATGGAAGCGATTTTTTTCATATCTCATAGTTTACCATAATAAAATTTTTTTTAGAATTTTTTTTATAATGCTAAAGGCTAGAAAACCAGAATCTTTGACCACGTATTTACCACACGGGCACCAACAACAGTAACTAACAGCAGCAGCAGCAAAAAAGTAGAAACTCTTAGAAAAGAAACTATCTTTCTTAAAAGCTGCAACAATATGTAGTGTGTGTACAGAGGATTAAAGTTTAGTCAGGCACTCAAGAAAACTATCATGTTCAACAACGACAAGTAAATTGTTGTTAACCAATATCATATATAGTATTTTGCTATACGATATTGCCAAGCTAAGCCAAAACAGGCGACTGACCGGCCGACCGACCTGCTGTTGGCCCGCCCGGTTTGGTCTTCTTGCAACAAAACCCAACCAAAAAAAAAAAAACCAGAAGATTGTCAACAAGAAACGCAAAGTTTTAGATTCGTTGCTCTTCTGGTGCGTCTTTTGCCGGGAGGACGACACACAGAACCACTTGTATCGTGCGTTTGTCCCGCCAGCCCAGCCAATTGCGTCCATCGTTCGTTTCAGCCAAAAGCCATAGAAAAGTATTGGTACTTGATGTGGCGGCATATATTGGTTTAAATCAAAGCTATCACCATCATCGTACATTGGGCCACTCTTGACCAGGCCACTCTTGTGTGGCGTTGTCCGGTGCTGGCCATTGTGTTGTTGGTGCCTGAAGACATTTAACATTAAACCTGGCTGGAATTGCAAATGATCAACGTACATGTACACGCAACGTTACCTGTTACCATTGCACCCCTCCCCAGTCCACTTGACTGGGGACGGGGAGGTTGCGTACTGACCATGCCAAGCCGTATCTCTTTCTCTGTGGTCTTGGTCTTCCTTGGTACGAGTGCGCACACCAACAACCATCTGCAACAGGAAAAACGAAGGAAAAAGTGCAAAATCTATTCAAGTTCTTTGTAATTGCATGCAACTGCAATAAGAACAAACAACAGCAACATCAACATTGGCAGAAGCAGCAGCAGCAACATCACATACATGGCCATTAAATGAATAAAACGAAGCAGCAGCAACAGCAAAAACAACAACAACAGAAAATTATAACAACCGGCAAAACAAAGCCTACCACAACTACAACAACAAACACAACCTCAACGACGACAAGTCCAAAGCTGCAGAAGACAAAAATAGAAGATCCAAATTGTTGGCAATAAAAGCAATCACGTATCGTTCGAGTGTGTCGCACACACTCGTCCAACCGTCCGACCATCCATACAAACTTATGTTGGCTGGAACATCAAAAGGAATAATGGCTGGATGGCTGGACGGGACGACGCTCCATGGTTACGGGAACCGGTTCTCGATCGCCAATCTTGCAAACATTGCAGTTGCCGACGACAACGATCGCATTTGAAATCAAAGAAACTTCAACAGAGACTGATTTAAGGGATTCTATTAATAACAATTCTTACTCGTTTCGAAACCACTGGTCATTGGTCAATACAATTTGAATTGGGGGAAAATCTATACGTAGCCAGGAAAAAGACGCATGGACACAAAAATAGAATATTGACTCTTGGACAAAAGGGCAAACATTTTAGTTTCTGTCTAAATTTAGAATAATTGGGAAACCACAAACAACCTAATGGAGTCCATTACACAAATCCTTGGAGAATTCAAGTCTCATTATTTGCTTTCTAAAATACTTGCAGGTCATAAAAGACGAAGAAATAAGCATGTGTATTGGCACATGAAAACCACAGACGGACATTCTGAGAAATCTGAAAAATAGCTGGATTTTCGAACTGCAAAATGTCGGCTCATTTAATCTACACATAGAACGATAGAATTGCTATTAACCGATTCATGATCAAGACAATTTTTACAAAAACTTGTATATTTTATAAAAAAAAAGGGGGTCCTGAGTTCGGATCCGTTGACATTTTTAACGTTACGAAATCCTTTTCTCTCTGATCAAGACAATTTTTACAAAATCTTTTATATTTTATAAAAAAAAGGGGGCCTGAGTTCGAATCCGTTGACATTTTTAACGTATAGACTCCACGATATATGCCTTAGAGATGCAGTTTTGGTTTTGTTTGGGTCAAATTCGTATACGAGGCTTTAAAGTTTCCCTTGAATGGATTAAAGCAGTCTCCGAATTTTAACTTCTCCCAATATGTGTCTTTGTAATGAATTTAATATTTATGAAGAAAATTCAATATTTTTTAAAGTTGTAGAAATGCGTGGCTGCTGACTCTTAGTGTCCAAAACCGGAACACTAACGAGGAATGTCAAGGGACCCTAAAATTGAATAGAGTCTCTTCACAAATCCAAATTTGAGTTTTTTTTATTTTAAATTGAAAATCGCTTTATTTTAAAACACAAAGTTGGCAAAAAAAATTGAATGGAATCTTCACAAATCCAAATTTGCGTTTTTTTTTCTATTTTAAATTGAAAATCGCTTTATTTTAAAACACATAGTTGGCAAAAAGTGTGAACAACATTAATGCATTCACCTAAATAAATTCCCTCAGAAATTCGCCCGCAATAATTCACTACTTGGATACAAGGAATAATTTATTGACTGGTCATTTGATTTTTTTCTTTTTATATACATATATATATATATATGTTGTTTAATATATAAAAACAGCGGGATTATAATTTCAAATTAACCTGTTTAAAGCATAACTACAAACTGAATTAATTGGGCCAACATACCGATGACATTTCGGAAATGAAATCTTGAAAAATGACTTTCAAAAAAAAAAAAAAAACATTCAAAAAAATAACGTGTAAAACGATAAACAAGATTCGTGTTCGAGCTTCTGAACGGACATCTACTCGATGAGACCTAATTAGCAGCTCAAACCACTTTTGCACATAAGACAAAAATGCAACGGCCCAATATGAATAAAGTCAACCCTAGTCAGTGAATCTACTAATACGATTTAACGTTAGGTATTTAACGCCATTCGGTTGTTGTGATTCATTTTTGCGAGGGGTTGAATAAAACCGGCTTTATATGAAATCGATTTTTTGTTTTAGGTGAAAATTATCATAAAATACACCAAATTTAATATTTAATAGATGACTGCAGAAACTGTTCTTGAGCAGACGGGCGGAAATTATAATCTCATTAAAATCGCTAAAAACAAAACATACCATCGAAATAATATTTATTTAAATTCTAGTTAGTTGGCAGAAAAATACTTCCTTCCTAAGAATGGATTGTTAAAGCCGAGATTCGAATATCTGCACATTCAAAACAATCAAAGTAGATTACTTATTTCATTGATTCATTTATTTTTTGAATGATATTTACATTGACATCAATTTATTCATTAAAGTGTTCTAAAAATTTAAGCAGTGTCGCCAACCAGCAAACAAAATGGAAAACAATTTAACAGCTGACATTTTAGGGTTAGAGTTATTAAAAGTGCAAACCCTGCAGTTGTTTGGTTTGCATTTTTAGCAGCACCTTCATGGCTTCGGTAATCATCGAAGTCCAGATTGTCGAAGGCCAATCTGGCCTTTGAGCCCTGTTTTTGAAGATCGCATTATCAGCCGCAGAGCTGATGTCGTTAGGCTACTGCCAGCCGAGACAGCCATTTAAATGAAATAATTTCCCATAAGCGCCCCGGTAGGCGAGTTGGTAGCGTGCTTGCCTATCAGCGTGGGGGTTGTGGGTTCGATTCCCACCAGAGGCTTTGGTCTGTCGCTGCAAAAATCAAGCCAAATGGTCTTTGTCACCCGGTTTACCCTTGGACCCAAAATTAGAATATAAATTTACTTTGTATTGTAATTAATTAATAAAATAAAATAAAATAAATAAATTTCCCATTATTAACCCGATGGATTGTACTTTCAAATAAAAAAAGAAATTTGAGAAAATATACAGCAGTTTTTTTTTATAGAATTTTAAAAAAAAAAACATTTTGCGGACCCTGTATTACGAATAATATTAAAAATATTATATGGTGGTTAATTTTTTTTAAAAAAATCATTAGTTGTTCTAACTAACCATTTGTCGCCAATAAGAATTTTTATCAGAAGAATTAGAAAAAAATCTATACATTTTTGAAAACGCAAATAAACAAAACTGCCAAAAAAAAATTGCATAAATATGTCTAAACATAATTAACGCCTCCTAAATATGTAGCCACACAAATAAGTAAAAACTACAAAATTAGTCCAGGAGATAAATATTTTTGAATCGCAATTTGTTGGAATTTGTTTTTGGTTTCTGTTTTTTTTACGATCTGCAAAAAAACCTCCCACAAAATTATACAGACAGACACACTTACTACATTCATCACACTCTAATCATAGGAACGAGCGTTCGTCCATTCGTCGATTCATCCCAATGAAATGACACAAAAATCCATCAAAATATTGCATACATCGATTGACATTTAACTCAAACACTTTTCCGATTCTTCAACTATGACTGATCGATCGTTCTTCTATATATTCGAATATTCAAATAGCCAACATAAACTTTCAAAATGTTCATCAAAAATCTGCAACAACGAATTTCTTCAGCGCCAATCAACTAATTTGAGGTCACAAAACCAATCAAGACAACAAAAATTAGCAATTTAAATTTTTTGAATTCGATTATTTTTTGCTTATGGTTTGGCTGCTCTTCATAAATGTGCTCTTCATACACTAGAAGCAAACAAAAAACAACAAAAAACTAAACCATAAACTATTTTTATGGCTTAAACGAGGCTGACACCAGACTCCCAAAAGAAATATATTCAGATTTTAATAATTTTTTAATTTCTTCGTGAATTGTAATTTCATTAAGGAAATATCAAAAATAAAAAGATTAATAGAATTTTAAAATATTTGGAAGAAAAAAAATATAATTTTAGGAATAAAAAAAAACATGCGAATAATCTTAAAATCCGTTGTTGAAGAAAATTAATGAAAATAATATAATTTCTAAACCGAATATTGAATATTGCCTGCTATTGAAGAATACGACTTGGAGAATATGTGGTTTCAACAAGACGGTGCCACATGCCACACAACTCGAGCGAATATGGCTTTATTGAATGAGACATTTCCTGGCCGCTTAATTTCTTGTCGTGGCGACATCACTGGCCACCAAGATCATGCGATTTGACACCATTAGACACCATTTTTTGTGGGGCTACGCAAACAACCCTGTTTATGCAGATAAACCTTTAACTCTTGAGCACTTAAGAACCAACATTCGTCAAGTTATGGCTGAGATGCCGCCTAATATGTGCCAAAAAGTGGTCCCAATTACCTCAAAAGAATCAACAACACTTTGCATGGTGATCATTTAAATGATGTAATGTTTCACACATAATGTCAACGTTCAAACTTTATAATAAAAAAGAAATATCACGAAAAAAATATGTTATATGTGTTTTATTTATGTTTACTTTTAAAAAGCAAACTGGATAACCCTTTACTTTCCTCAGTAAAAACAAAATGTTATTCCAAATACTGATTTGTTTTATCAGCCAAAAAAAAAATAGTAGAAGTATTTTCTATAGCAACTAAAAAAATTGATTTTCGGTTTATATTTTGTACATTTTTTTACATTTAAAATGAAAAAATACAAATTTTAAAATTTAAAAAAAATATCAATGGAATTTTTTGGGTGACTAAAAAAAACAGTAATTTCATGGTCGAGAATTATGGATTTTTTCTTAAAGAATTTTTTTCCAATATTTCAGTGTAGAACATGATCAGGGAATATGAAGAATATTCGAAAAGATATTTTAATTTTTTTTCCCCTTTTATGTTTTCCTTTTTTAAATTAAAAAAATAATAGTTGGGGCGAAATATTGTGCAAAAATTTCTTTTATACTGCTTATAAAAACTCCAGAAGGAAAAATAAAAATAAAATGTTTTAAAACTACTGCAAATAAAATAAAGAATTATTTTTGGAAAAAAAGTATTTAAAAATTAGTCTAAAAAATATTTCAAAAATTATTTAATCTGTTAAAAAAAAATTGAGAAAGAGGCGAGAAACTCTTCCTTACTCGGAAATCTATGACGGACAAATCGAGTGAAAACAAATAATTTTTAAAATTGCGGCTTCTGTAAAAGTATTAACTTAAGTTGTTACTAACAAAGAAAACCGATTAACGAATTAATTGTATTAAAAAAAGTTTACTTTAATGGAAAGCCCTTTAAAAAGTAGCACTTTGACAACAATAAATCAAAATCCCCTAAAAAGTAATTAAGCGATTATTCGTGAAAACCACAGAAATATAAAAAAGTCATAAAACTCTTGTTTTCTTAAAACAAATATTTTACAATTAAAAAGATTTTTTCGAAAACAGTTGCGTTTTTTTTTCTGAGAGAACAAAAAACTTTCACATAAGGAAAACAAACACGTTATTTACAGATAAAATTACAAAAAAAAAACTTATTCTTAAAGATTTTTTTAGTGGCTTAAATCCCGATTATTATCATCATTATTTAGTGACTACACGACTATCTTAGACTGTCGTTTCGGCAATGTCAGTTTTCGACCATCGACCGAATAACGAAATAACAAAAAAGTTATTTTTGCCAAAAAAAATTCTTGTTTTCTATAAAAAAAAATATTTTCTTGTGTCACTCGCAATGAACCCAAAATCTTATACAGTATGCGGACACCTCTCATACCTCTCGTACTTAAAAAAACAATTCGGTCCATTAAAATTGTCAAAACTTTCCTTATTTTGTTTTACTCTGAGAGAACCAAATAAAAACGTTCTTATTAGGAAAAAAAAAACGTTCTGGACAGACAAAAATTTGAAAGACAAACATATGTTCTTATCCATTATTTGTAACTGCCTCAATAATTTTCAACTATGTTCCTCATGATTTTGTAAAGACTGTTTCCTTTTCTCTTTTTTAAACACAAATATACAAAAAAAAATATTAGCTATGCACATATAATTCTTGTAAAATTGGCACAACCTTTTCTCTCTAAAGAAATGTTTTACAATTAAATAGACGTTTGGGTAAGTTGTACTATTTATGTTTTCTTCAATTTTAGGGTACGACAAATAAAACAAGAAATTATTTGTATAAGAAAAACTGTTTTTATATTCTTAACGATTTCTTCAAAAGCTCGCAGAAACACAAAAAAACAACAGAATTCTCAACTATTTTTGCATATCAACATATAAAAAATTCTTTTTGTTCTAAGACAAAATAAAAATCCATTTTTATTAGACACATTTTTTTTGCTGACAAAAAATGTTTAAATTGTATTTTCTTAAAGTTTTATTTTTAAACTACTTCAATAAAACAGAATTCCAAACTATAAAAGCCACTAGAAAAAAATAGGCTCTTCCCTGTAAAGATAGTAATTTCCTTCTTTCTATTTTCTATGGCATACCTACATAAAAACAACTAAAACTTTTTTCTAAGAGGAAAAATTTCCTCGGCGACTACTATTCGAGAAAAAACTTCACCACATTCTAATAGTGAATGTCTAAAATGTCTGTTCAAGTACCGGTCTTTTAATCTGAGCGTACAACTAGAAAAAAATAGATTAGAAATTAAATTGAAAAAAAATCAAGAGAGTGTGTGTGTGAGAGAGAGAGAGAGAGCGAGGGAATAACGTGTTAGATCAATCAATAAACATTCACACACAAACATACACGAGTAGTAAACTCTAAAACTCTCTTAAAATTATGTTGCCCATTAGACTTTTTATCAGCTCAGATTAACAGTGGTCATCGTAACATAAACCAGTAAAGCGATTAGCCGTGTTGCCATAAAGTGGGAAATTATCCCAACAAAAAAGCGGAACATTTTAACCTTTAACCGATGAGGTGGTGGTAAATTTTACACATTTTCTGGCCACATACTATGTCCAAGAAATGCATCTCATCAGTTAAAGGTGAATGTTGTTGTAAAATTTCGTGATAATAATGTTTTTTGTATAATGTAATTTATTCAATTTCACCCGGTAGCCTTATCAAAAAGAAAGTCTACGGGGAAAATGGTGGATCTGTGAAAACCTCCATTTCGCAATATTCATCTTTGTTATCGTATACTAGGGATGTAACGAAGTTCGCTTTCGCAAATTATTCGCAAAATTCATCATTATATTCGTATACTAGAGATGTAACGAAGTTCGCTTTCGCCAATTATTCACATCATTTTGGAATATTAGCTTGTGCAAAAAAATATTTAAGTACAGCGTACGCCTTTTAATTGAAATAATCGTTTAATTGAAAATACATATTAGTAACGATTTTTCTGAATGATTTTCCATGCACTATACTTCGCTTAAACGAAAATTCGCTTTATTGAAAAATCGATTATGTGAAACACATTTTTAATGAAAAGACACCAATTTATATGGTACGAACACCGCATAAAAGAAATATCATGTAATGGTGACAAAAACAGCCAAAACAAATGATCTTAAACAAGTTTGTGTCAACCATTGAAGACATCTCAACCAAATGAAAATAAGTGGCATTTCCATTCATGTTCATTAATATTGAATTTAAATTTCACGGACATGTATTTTAGTAGTTTTTATCTCTGTTTCATAGAACAATTTCAAAAGTACATACTCAGTTCGCTTAAATGAAACAAGGTTCAATTATCCAAAGTCCTTTTTATTGAAAATTCCTCATAAGTGCAAAAAAATTTCTTGATTTTTTTCATTTCCGCTTAAACGAATTCGACTTTATTTGCTTTCTCCTATAGATTGCTTACGTTACGCCTTAAAAAGGTTGTTTCCTTTTATAAACAAAATATCATGTCTTTAGGCGCCCCGGTAGGCGAGTTGGTAGCGTGCTTGTCTATCAGCGTGGGGGTTGTGGGTTCGATTACCACCAGAGGCTTTGGTCTGTCGCTGCAAAAAATTTAGCCAAATGGTCTGTGTCACCCGGTTTAACCTTGGACCCAAAATTAGAATATAAATTTACTTTGTATTGTAATTAATAAATAAATAAATAAATAAATCATTTCTTTTTTACTAATATCTTTATATTCGACCTTTTTAATGAATATGATAATATAATTAATTTAATTGCTTCTTGTTTGTGTAATAATTAATAGTTGTGTTTTTTAATTGTTGATTTGTATCATTGGGAATTTTTCTGGAATTTTATGTTTGTTAAAAGTATGTAACGTTCCTTTTTGGAAGTCCTTTAGATGTCTTTCGATGTAAGACAAAATTTCGAATAAATAAACATTTTAATTATATCAAAAACCAAGACTTCGAGCTTAATTAAACAAAAATCAATTTTTCACACAAAATAATAAATTTTAGCAATTTCACAATGTTGGGAAATAATAAAAGAAAACTAGGAATGCAACGAATTTTCGCATATGCAAATGCCAATATTCCCCTCATTTATAACTAATCGCTTTCGCAGAAAAAATATATTTCAATATTCGATTTCGCTTTAGCTAACCCCACATTCTTTACATCCCTATCGTAGACGTTTTAAACAGTCTTACTGAAAATTATTCCTGGTAATCTAGGCAGCGGACAATATTAACATTTGCCATACCTGGTAACTCCACATAATATGTGGTGATGTCATCCTCAATGATGATTAGTTTTCCATTAGATTTTCCACCTACACCTTTAGTAACTCACCTATATTACCTGAAGAGTTTTCTGGCCCAAATATTGTCACAATATTTGTATTTGTCTCGCTACCTGCTAAATATCCTGGCTACTTTGTATGTACAGTCGAATTCGGTTAAGTGGAAATTGAAAAAATCCAGAAACTGTTTTCACTTATGCGGGATTTTCTATAAAAAGGACTTTGGATAATTAAACCTTCTTCCATGTAAACGAACAGAGTATGTACTTGAGAAATTGTTATACGAAACGAAAATAGAAACTTGTGGCACAATTATTAAAAAGGATGTCTGTACAATTTATATTCAATATTAATGAGCTTGGATGAAAAAACGACACTTATTTTCATTTGGTTGACATTTAAGACAAACTGTGGTTGACACACAATTTTTGGAGATCTTTTGTTTTGCCGTTACATTCATCATATTTCAGTGAAGCGGTGTTCATATTATATAAGTTTGTGTCTTTGAGTTAAAAATGTGTTTCACATAAACGATCAATAAAGCGGAAAAACATCCAGAAAAATCGTTACTAATATTTATTTTCAATTAAACGACTTTTTCAGTTAAAAGGCGTGCGCTTATCCGAATTCTACTGTATGTGTATTTACATATATAAAATATGAATTGCGGTCACATTGTTTTGTAGAAAGCCATACAATGAAAATATGCTAGTTTGGATAAGTTCAGATAAATAAAGATTGTACCAAATCACAGACAAAGTACTACTGGTAATTTCCCCAATATTTGGATAAGAGCTAAGTTGCAAGTATAGACTACACATACCACTTAAAACTGAAAATAATAACTATTGTCATATTTTTTATAAAGTTTTATTTATTTTTTTAGAAAACAATTAATTGTTTTAACAGAAAACATGGCCTGTCCACATTTAAATATAGAATTTAAAAAAAAAGGGAATTCTTATAGTTCATCACGACATACGTTTTCCAAACAAAAATGTTATGTAATTTTAAGAGATTTTCGTATAATTTGTCATTGTAATTTCGTATATCACTTGTGGCAACACTGACAGCATAGAAGAACATCATCAAACAAACCCACACACACACACACACACAATGAGAATAAAAATGTTTGTACCTTTTATGTACATACATATGTACGTTGTACATGCAGGCCTATCATCAATCCACAAAGTATGAACACTACAGAGTTAATGCCTAAACCAGAGCGAGAGTGAGAGAGAGACTCAAATGTAAAACTAACAGATAAACGCTCGCATCACAGGCACACCAACAATTCTACACACGGAGCAACGACGACTTAAGCCATAAAAGAACAACGACACCATAGCACACACATACACTCAGGCAGAGTAAGCACCACTACATGGAAATGTAAGCGCGTGTGCCTATGTGTGTGTGTGTGGTTGTGAAAAATAAACACACAATTTGTTCTTTATTCACCACTGAATGGGATATAAAAGCAGTTGAGCATCACTGCAACCATTCAAAGTGATTTCTGTTACTGACCGCAGCAGTGCAACGCAACGGCATCTCATAACTTCACAAATCTCAACAATATCAACCAACACTAAATCACACAAAATATCTCCCCCAAAAAAAATAACAAAATAAATATTAAAAGAAGAAATTTATATTCTCTACAAAAGACATTTTCAAATTGTGTTTAAAAGGAACATTCACGACTGTGCAAATAAATCATCATCTGTGGTGCAAAACAACAAAAAGAAACATTTCAATTACCGAAATTGTGATATTTTTTTTCTCAACACACAAAAAAAACACGAAATCTTTGCTCAAAAGATTTTTCAACGTTTTAAATAAGATTTAAATTTTTTTTTGCTAAAGTCAAAAAAGAAAAGTGCAAATTTTAAGGTAAGTTTCAATAAAAAAAACATGTTTTATTTTGTTCGATTTTTTTAAACAATCTAAGTTCAGTACATTGTGTGTACGTTGGGAGTTTTCCATACGGTTTAGAGGAATAGAATATTCCCATAGTCTACAGATTGCGAACTAAACACGACTTGGGATACAAATTGAGAGAGTTTTTGAATATTTTCAAATACCTATATGGGTTTTATTGCCAATATGCGGTTAAATCGATTCTGGAATGTTCTTAAATTTATTTGAAACTGTTTCGCTCGATCCAGAAAGTAAATCGTATCAGTTGCAATAAAATTGCTGAAAATTCAAATCATTCAAAAGTAGAGAATATTCATTGTCAATTTTCTGGAAACCTTTTAAAAATGCATGGTTGTATTAAAAACGAACCATTACAATTGTGATCAATTTCGAAATAATGTTGATAAATTTTAAATAATTTTTAAGGTTTTTTAAAATACTTCAGTCACTTTCGAAATGTTTAATTTTTAGGGTTTTGCTTGAAATTATCCTTTTTAAAATACTTTAGTCGAAATGTTTGATTTGTAGTTGGGATCAATTCTTCAACGTTCTGAAAATTATTCGAACAGCTGAGTTTAATTTGAACGTTTTAACGATGATATTATTATTTACATCTCAATTATTTTTTCTATACTTCGAGTCCTGATATTGTTTAACGAGTGAATAATCTTAGAGAATGAACTGGTCTTGTAATCATGTGAAATAGTATAGTCTTGAAATT
Organism: Hydrotaea cyrtoneurina; assembly: GCA_958296145.1. Classification (NCBI taxonomy): domain Eukaryota; kingdom Metazoa; phylum Arthropoda; class Insecta; order Diptera; family Muscidae; genus Hydrotaea; species Hydrotaea cyrtoneurina. The sequence goes on along the minus strand of OY282513.1, from coordinate 15,626,134 downwards.
ATCTGTTTAAAATAGTTCACGCACATAGGAAATATTTTAGATTTATTTGCCAGAATAGCAGGTTAGAAAAGTCTAGAATGTTTGGAAAAGTTGATGGAATTTGGTGTGTAGTTTAGTTTCTAAAACTAGAATATCTCTAGTTCCCATAAAATAATTCTGATAATAATTCTTAGTTTGTTTCTTAAACATTTGAAAATAAATTCTCAGAAATATATATTTTGTGAATGAGAATTTTTGAAATTGTTTCTTCTGGCTAGAAGTTATTAAAACAGTTTCATCGATCTCTGATTCGTAAAGTAAAACAGGTCACAAGTGGAAAATAATAGAGATTTTCAGTTCTAGTGAAGATGGAAATCCTACCATCTATGAAATTGTGGAACTCCCTATTCTAGAATTTAGAAATTCTCCCAAACTAAAAATACATTATTAGAACAGACTTTAAATAATTCAGTAAATCTGTAATGTTTTTTTTTTTTTTTGGACCTCTCATCATCTATGAACTTATGAAGGCCTTACTGTATTCGATTTGCAGGAGGATTTTTCCTTCCTTCCCCAAATTAGTCTGGTTTCTCAATTTTATTATTATTTTCTTGCAGTGCTTGCAAAAAACTACCAAAAATAAGCCAAACTTATCCAAAATGTCTTGCTCAATAATCCTAAAATATTCCGTAATAATTTAAAGGTCTTAGTCAAGAATAATCTAAAGGGCAGATGAACTAAATCACATGTTGATCTGAAAAATACGTATTCAATCACCTAGGGAATCTTTCAGTAATGTTTTTGAAATAATTAACAGGCTAAGAAGACATAAATCCAAAAATGTCGTTTAAATGATATTTTTGATAAATTCAAAAAACCAAAGTCTTACACTGTTACCCATAAAAATGTATGTTGGGTTAGTTACGGGTGTATCATCAACTTAAACTTGACATTGATCTTGTAATGGATTTATTTTGTTAACGTTACACGCGTCAATCCAGTTATTAAGACCATAATGATCAAAGTGGCAAGCGGACTGACAACCTACAATAATTTGTAAATGACGCCAAAATAAATAATAAAAAAAAAACAAAGAAGAAAGAAAAAGAAACACATCGAAGATACCATAATTTTGTGCACTTAAAGAAATCACAAATAAAGGAAACGTCAACTGAAAAATGTTTCAATGAAAAGGAAATTATCAAATATGTTTTGGAATGAATATAAAACTAATTGAATGTATAGCCAAAATATTTCACTGAAACATTCGCACTTATCCATGAGAGCTTTTGAGGAGGTTTAAGAAACGTTTTAACACTGAAAAATACTCATTATATAATTACGGAGGCTTGTTAAAAGTATCCTTTATTTGATTTCAAACACATCACAATGGAAAATGTATTTTTGTGATTGATAAGCACTTTTCATACGCTTGACCTTTAAGGTTTAATAATCACTTGTGTTGTGGTGTCTCAATTCTATCCATTTTCTATTGTCATTGTCCATTAATAGGCTAAACGTTATGTCTAACATTCACTTGAGAACGATTTTAAGGTTAAGTGTAAACTTGAATTTATTCAATATCAAAGCAAAGCACATCATCTTCACAAGACCACTCTATCTGTGTTCGTCTATTCTTCTGCAAAGGTCATGCAGACAAGTTCTAGCGTTTTGTATTTAGAATGCAGAATACTGAGTGACTGGCCGTGGTGTGAAATAGTGACCTTTGTAAAGCTTTTCTGTAAATAACATTGAACTAACATGTATTTGTAATCAGAGAGCTGAATTGTCTCTCATCTCATGTTATGCTAAATGTTACTAAAAATACTTTACTCGTACGCTTGTAAATAACATAACATAGGATATTGAGTAACACAACTTGTTTCCCATGTAAAGTAACATATGTGACCTATCCATTGACCGTAACATTTTATTGGTTCAGCTCGTACAAATATGTAAGAGATGACACTTCACTGTTATTAACATAACTAGGCTATGGAGCAATTGTCGATCGTGTACTGCAATGCGAGAGTTAACATTTCTCTGTTATTAACATAACTCGGCTATAGAGCATAACTCGATCGTGTACTGCAATGTGAGAGTTTACATGTCTCTGTTATTAACATAACTCTGATATAGCAATAAGTTATTTGCAAATATGAATAGAGAATGTGGGTAATTCTGTAAAAATCCCAAAAATTGTTTGCTTGTCGGATTTGTTTGGAAACTTTTTTTTCTTTTATTATTTCTCGAAAATTTCAAACTCTGGCACTGAGCCTAAAAATTAAAATATTTTATAAAAAGAAGACAACTCTTTTGGGTAGAAAAATATTTTTTTTGAAAAAATAAACTAATACCCAAACTAGCGCTGAAGTGATACGCTACGCTTTGAAAACAATTTTAACTACTTCCATTAAATTTGCTCCTGACTTTTATTCGATACTGGGGGTACTCATAAGAAAGTCCTTCCTCCTTAAATTTCAATTCAAAATATTTTTTTGTTTTCCCTTTTTTCCGATATTGAAGATAGAACCAACAGATTTTTTTGTTAATTAAAATAAATAATAACTTTATTGCATTCGCAATTGCATCGTCAATATCGTAATATGATTTGCCAAACAACGCACATACCGAAAAGAAAAACGATTTGTTTATTGATCAGTTTCTGATTCTGTGCGAATGCAATAATACCGCATGAGTAATCGCGGGCCTGTGGTGGTTGGTGGTGCCTGCCTGCCTGCGTCGTTCGTACTATGTTTACAGAATATTTAATGAATTGTAGTTTGTTTGCTTTTCTGTCTTTCTTGGTTTTTGTTTAATTTGTACGTTTTTCCTCTTTCCAACTGTATTTGTTATTGGTGTACTATGGCGGTTAGTAATAATTATAAAAAAAACAAAAAATTAGCTATAATTTATCGGCACCCTTAAACCAGTTTTGAGAGACAGGCCAACATTGACACCTCAAGATTGCGGCGTACCACTGAAGCCATTAATAAAACGTAATGCGACGTGATTTAAGACGCCATGCGGCAAGACCGCACGACTACCAGGGACACACCTAACACGAGTGCGAGCATATGTCATTTATTATGGACAGGTCAAAGAAATGTTGTTGGTGACTTTGAAAGGATGGATAGTCACACAAATGGGAATAATTTGCTAATGTTATGGGATTTTGAGAAAAACGAGTTAGAACAATTGAAACCGAAGAAAATGTTGGGAAATGAGAATAATGCGATTGTAATTATTTAATTTTGCCAGAATAATATACTCAAATTTATTTTTACTCGAATTGGGTACATTTAATTTACTCAAATTGAGCAAAATTTTATAATTAATGTATGGAAATCAAATTATGTTTTAGTAAAATTACATTTAATTCACTCAAACTGGGAGTTTTGCTTAATTGTTATGAGTACAAATGTACTCGAATTGAGGAAATTTCAACTAAATCTACTCAAACTTAGTTTTTTTTTACATAATTGCTCTAAGTACAAATGTACTCAAAGTTGAATTTTCTCTCATCTCATGTTATGTTAAAAAATACTGTTACGCTTGTAAGTAACATATCTCACTCTTTTATATTTAGGCTTGTCAAACATGTCTCTTTTCCCATGTAAAATAATATATGTGACCTATCCATAACACCGTAACATTTTAACCGTACAAATATGAAAGAGATGACACTTCACTGTTATTAACATAACACGGCTATAGAGCAATTCTCGCTAGTGTACTGCAATGCGAGAGTTAACATTTCTCTGTTATTAACATAACTCTGATACCGTACAAATATGTAAGAGATGACACTTCACTGTTATTAACATAACTCGGCTCTGGAGCAATTCCCGCTCTTGTACTGCAATGCGAGAGTTTACATTTCTCTGTTGTTAGCATAACACGGCTATAGAGCAATTCTCGCTAGTGTACTGCAATGCGAGAGTTAACATTTCTCTGTTATTAACATAACTCTGATATTTCTTTTGTTATAAACACATCTATAAGAGATGTTTGAAAAACGCATTCCTCTTACTGTTTTTAGTACGAAAACTTATATTTTAATACTTTTTTACTTATTTATATAAATGTACTCGAACTGATTAAATTTAAATTTAGTTCAAAGTTTTTTAATTGAATTGTTTTTTTTCAAACTACATAAAATTTCTCAAAGAAAAAGTTATGTTTTTTTTTTTAATTTTTTTCCTTTTATTCGTATACAAATATTAAAAATAATTTAAAAATATGAAAAATGTAATAATCAGAAAAAAAAAACAATTTACTTATTTTCCATTAACATTCCATGAAGGAACAGACGGGGAGCTTCTACCCACTTGAATTTGGCTAAACTTCCACCAAATCTTGACAGCATTTCAAATTAAAGCACAGCCATTTTTCTATGTTCATCATAAGCATTTTGAATCTATTACAGTCATGTTCTTTCTGCCTTCTAAGGCCAAGTTGAATAAACACACACCGACAGACATACGCTCTGTTTTAACCATTTTTCTTTGCATTAACGCAACCGATGACTATGTATGTGCCTTATCTTAATCAGGCACTTGAATATTTCTACAAAAGTCAGCAGAAGACAACGAGAAAGGAATACAAAAAAAAAAAAAAACAGAAAAATGCTAACACACAAAATAGAAGCTGACAGAAAAAAAAAATCCAATCCTTTTATGAAAAGTTCAACAAATTCAAGTACTTCCTATAGAGATATTAGTGGTGTGTTCAGTATGTCTATACATACGTACACTGGCCATACAATGTATCCTCGAGAAACAAGTTTGTGCAATTTCTTCTCGTTGCATACAAAAGAAATGGCTGTGTTTTTTTTAATTTTTTTTCTTTTTTAGAAAAAGTCATTGTCCGTTGAACACGAGTCGTTGGTCTAAAGCACCAGAAGAAACCAGAAACCAGCTTTATTGATTATTTAATTTTGCCTTTAAGATGTCGTTTGGGTCTTCTGAAGACTGGCAAACGACAACGATCCGCGATGCGATATAAGGTGCATTCAGAAGCCATAAATCCTTGGCTTAATGTGGCGTTGTGATGTTGCAGAAACAGAAACATGCTGCTGCTAGTGGAATTGCGAACTGGTTTCAATGGTATGCAAGTGGGCTTGGTGCTACGAGGTTTTCCACCACCAAAAACCACAGCAACAAAAAATACTTGATATTATATAACGGTTTTTTTTTCTCATCGATTATCATCGTTGCCATTATGTTTTTTTTTGTGTCTTGATTCAACTTCAAGCCAATACATGTTAAAAAGATATATACCATAAACAAGGCACTGACTGAACGAACAGGTTACAGTGACATTTTCCAGCACAGACAGACAGGCTGAAATATTCGTGATGGGGTATTCTATGCACTGCAAGAAATCAATGTTTTCAAAAAATTGCAATCTAGTCGATTGTTAAGTCATTTATACAGATAGTCGATGAGTGTAACTAGCAAAGGGAATTCCTAACGTAAAAAAGGGTTAGGGAATTTGTAGAGGAAACCAGGAGCGCACAACAGGCTGGTTAGCTGGCCTAGGTGTATGTCAAGGACATGAGACGGTCATGGTACATGAACGATTCTCCATTTCAACCTAACCTAATTGGAAAGGGCCGTTTTCCGCCTGTCCTATCGAATTATATCATACACATTTGACAAATTTTGGAAGGAGTTCCACATGTGGTCCTTAACCCTTTGAACCACTGAAATGAAAGCCTTTAACCTGTAGCAATGGCTGTTTCCGATGACCTTAGTGGTTGAAGGGTTAAGGGAATGTTGAGAGAAATATTCTTTTCGAAGCCAACAACAAAATTGTGAAATTGTAATAAGTTTAGCAGAATACCGAATAAGTCTTTCAATTTAGTCCACAACAATCACACTTCAGAGCATGGCTCTCTATACAATTCATCTATCAGTCTGATCTCTGCCTCGGCAATCATTTGAGTTTCACTCCAATTATGAGAATCATCTCAGTTTTGTTATTGTAGAAATGTGTAATTAACAGCATTATTTGTATTTGTATTTTTATTGTGTATTTGCATTTGAATTATCGCATCTCTAATTAAATAAAATTCCACTTATGAATAAATTATAAACAACAACACAATTTACATATCCATTTATTTACATAGTGCACGCATACATATGCATTTGGGTGAATCAATATAGCCATGGCAGTAGAAGGGCGCATTGACAGACGTGTCTTAATAGCCATGGGCCAAGCTAAACCTCACAACCAAACCTATTAACCCAATTTATATGTAAAATTATACACTGCATTATTTGTGGCCCATCCATGCTGTCCACTCACCCCGCCTGTCCACTCACATCCGTTTATCACTAATGATTGGTGGCTTCTTTTTTTCTCTCCATGCCATTGTATTTATTGATGACAATAATAATGGTGATGATGATGATGATGATGATGATAATGGCGATGCCGATATGATTATGATAATTTTGTGGTGCCCACAATATTGCATTTCCATTTAGTCATTTAATTTAAAACAATTCCATATCAATTTTATTTGTTTAGTAAACAAAACCAAAGTCATCAAGGGAAATTGCTGTCATATAGATTATCGGCCTCAGGGTTATCACATCACTATGTGCCCGGTCATTTCTTATGCGAATATTTTTAAGTTGAAACACTAAAAAGTGGCATTTCGACTGAACGAAGAAAAAACCAAACACGCATAACACGATTTTTAGTATTTATTTCCTTTATGCCATTCACAGTCACATCTTGTTGTTGACGTCAAAAAAAACGTTTGTGATGTGTGAGTTGAACTGATTTGTTTAAAACATATTAAACGGTTGTTTATAGTTGGTGTCCATAAAACGTGTTGTTATTTTGTATTTATTAAAATTTACTTTATGGTCATATGGTCATTTATGTATTCATAGTTTGAAATTATTTATAATTGATTTAATTAAAGTCGTCCATACCCGTCAGTCTAGTTAAACGATGTTCGTGTGAGGAACACTTTGCCAGTGCATCGCTCAGGCGCATGGTGTCACATGAGCATGCTAACTAGGATGGGAAATTACAGGTAGAGTAGCAAGTATAACATTTCACTGATAATCTCAACATAGAGCTGTCAACTTACAGAAAGTCGAGATTTTTAGTTTATTTTAACAAAATGGAACATTTAACTGTTAAATTGCAGGGAAGACAAAATGGTGTCACAGGCAAAATATAACAAAATGGAAGACAAAATGGTGTCACAGGCAAAATATAACATTTCACTGTTAGGAACATTTATCTGTTAAATTGCAGGGAAGACAAAATGGTGTCACAGGCAAAATATAACATTTCACTGTTAAGAACATTTATCTGTTAAATTGCAAGGAAGACAAATAGCATCGCAGATTTTCAAATATTACAACGAGCCCTAGCCAAGTTGTTTTTGAGTTAAATTGGAAAGTGGAAAATACTATTGTTTTCCCCTCAGCATTTAACCCATTCCTGCCTAATGGGTATGTAAATACCCAAGAAATCATAAAAATCGTACGAGCCGATGTATTCGGCCGGCAGTAATAGGTTAAAAGAACCAATGCCCAGACTTTTTAAAACCGTCTCGGTTTTTCTAGAGGATTTTTATATGTCTTAGAGATCATGAATGATAGATAGAAATATTTGGCCATGCGCATGGTTTCCCGTTAGAGGACGTAGTTTGTTCCCTGTAAGGGTTGCCAACTCTATTTGTATGGCAACCCTGCAATTGAAACTACTTTGACTATCAGCCAATACACGTCATTTGATCAACCTGCGCAGAACATGTTTTTTCTCTGAGCGGGATGGCGTAATCTTTCTTTCCATCATTCTTGTTAGAGATTACTCTCTTACTCCTAAAGTCACTGGTATTTACAAGGTGTCGCCTTCACCTGACGTAAACTTACACAAATCTCTATCGCTTCCTTTTGCACCATGATTGTCTACACATTTTTTTGGTTTTGGCAAATTAAAAATCGACACACTTGCATGTGTGTTCCCATCTGGCGTTCCATGATCTGAGAGAATGTTAACAATAGATAAAGATGTTACTTACTTATTTCCCTTAACATTTCATGAAGGAACAGACGGAGGGATTCAGATGTTAGCTGGCTTTATTAATGTTAACATGTTCACAGTGTGAGCTGCTCTGAAACTCGACAACAAATTGGAACCTTTTAATTAATTTTTTTCAAATTTTTTAATGAAAAAATAACGAAACAATTCATGTTATTAAGTCGTTAACAGTAGAGCGTTCTTTAACCGTCACTGTTAGGCGCATGTTATGATAAACATGAGATGAGCGAGAAATTATCTCTTGAGTACAGTGATGGCAACTTGGTGATTTCTATGAAAACCTAATATTTTTGTCACTACAACAAAATGTTGTGATTTCAGATACATTTGAATACTCAAATCAGGATTTAATTTGTTGCCAATGGCAAAACCTTATCCCCATATTCATAAAAATTTAAAAAAAAACCTTTGTTACGAAATATTTTTGAAAATATTAAAACAATTTTCTTATATTTTTCTGAACAAAGGTTTTTTAAATTTTTAGGAAATGGTAGTTAATGCTGTTAGACCTTTTCAGTAGATTGTCACATCCTTGTTGGGTAGATTTCCCACCGAAAATACTTCATTACACAATTTTAAATGCTAAAACCAGCTGAACGTCTTTTTTACCCATACATATTTGTTTCGATCCCTGAAAAGGCCGACATTTTGTTTTAAATATGGCGGTCGCAAACCAAAATTTAAACAAATACAGTCGCATGGAAAAGTTTGACTTATGGCGACTTTCAGTTATGGAATTACTTATAACATTGTTTAAGGCCATTTCTCTCCTTAACTGCCACTAGAAGTGCTTAAAGAAAATCCTCCTTAACTGCCACTAGAAGTGCTTAAAGAAAATCCACCTTAACTGCCACTAGAAGTGCTTCGAGTTAAAGAAAATCCACCTTAACTGCCACTCGAAGTGCTTCGAGTTAAAGAAAAATCTACTTATGAAAGTTCGAGTTACGGAAGTTCCACTGTAGTTAAACAAAATTAACAAACAATATTCCTTCCGTCAGTTGTTGTAATTGAACTTTGATTACAGCCAGCCTTTCATACACAGATGGGGACGCTTGTTTAGCAGCATGACGAACGAACCTACTCCAACAAACCACTAGATCCACTGTGAATCTTGATCTTATGGCCCACCTTAAATGACCCTTGTACAGTTTAATTCGATTGAGAAATGTGTTCATTTAAGTCATTTTTTCTCCGTCAAACATTTTACACAATTGAAAGATGGTGTTCTTGATTTAAACCAAACACAGCAACACGACAGTTCTCACCCCAATTTTCGGATAAAGTCTTTCCCTCGGAGACACAGTAATAAGTTGTATTTACTTGTACGTGCGTTTGTATGTATGTGTATGTGTAGAGAAGACGTTGAACTTAAACTTGTTGCACGAGTTTTGAGTCTTCGCCGGAATGAGGTGATAAATGAATTTCGTAATTCATTGTAGAACAGAAAAGATCTGGAAAGATCCATACAGAACATACGATGGCTGGACAAAAGACTTCCGTCATAATAAAGACGAGTGGTGGTGTTGGTGTTGTCCAGGCACACAGACTAAAACACCAACGCCATGCACCGGGATCACTGTGACCGAGAAGATGTCGGTTATTCATTCAATTTACAAACATTTCAATTATGTGACGACAAACATTTAATCGAATTAACACAAACCACAGATTTCGTTCTCTTCAATCAAGCTGATCTGTGTTTGTGTTTTTTTTTTTGTTATTTTTATTCTGCCCGTCCATCACATGACTTTATCATAATTGAGGCATAGGGGCAGTCAGGCGGACATGGGTACACCCATAACGTGTTAGTGACGGCAAATGGTGATGATGTTGCAACACCCACCATGTTGCAAGTTAGTTGCCATTGGAGGACAAGCCCCCTTCAGAATTGTTGTTGTTTTTCTCTCTCTTTCTATTTCACCGGCTGAACTTCTGCATTTATGGTCATTGTGCAATTTGCGCTCATTCAGCGTTTTTTTTTTGAACAATTTAAATGCAACACCGCAAAAACTCAGTCACCATAATCATGACAATGATTAGACGATACTTGTTTCGGAGCTCTTGTGTCGGTCTGTTGCAATGTTAAGTCATCGTCGCTGCCACATGCAAATTTATTCGATGATTGTTGTTGCGTTTCGTTTTCCTCGATATCATGTTTGACCTCTGGCGTATTTGGACACCCAGCGTTGCCACCAATGCATCTTCTGCCACAATTGTGCAGAATTAATGATGTTAACCGCAACCATTCGAATCTCAAATATCTCGGAGAATATTCCAAAGAATGCCATGGGCGATGAGAACTTTGGCAGATTTCCCAATGTGCGGCTATCAGTTACAATTACAATAACATAAACAACCAGTGATAATCAAATAAGTTTAAACAAGCAAAACCATTGGAATTATGTTTTGGATTCGATGGCCGAACCTTCAGCAGCGACAGCAAAAGGTTGTGGGATCAGTTGGATCGATGCTTAAAACCATTACAATTTAAACTTAGATAAAGGAGTGGTAATCCGATAAATTTAAATGCTAAAACAGCCAGCAGGATTTAGTTTCGGTTACGATGGCAGAATGTTATGTGGCTACTGGCAAATTCTGTGAGACCTAACTTAACCAAACGAGACATTATCTGACTAACTGTACGTGCTACCAGCAGCAGAATTTCCATCCAGTTCGGAAATGTTTTTTTTTTCACCACAGAACCTTTGGAATATTTTTCCAAACAAAAATTAACAACAAACGAGTGATCAGATAAATTGAAATACTAAAAACCAATCGAATGCCACTGAAAAGACTTTCATAGACAGAACCACTTCAACATCGAGAGGACCCTTTTCAACTATAGCAGCAAATGGTTACCATGTGTTTCTAAAAATACCTAGAACATAGAGTTGACCAGCACATGCTCAGCATATGTTGCCCCTAGCAGGTAGAACCTTGTTTAGTCAATGCCAACGTGTGTAAAATCGATCGATAGAGATCCCTTCAGTTATCATTGTGTTGGCTGAAATACAGCCTGCCTGGAAAGCAGTCGCGTTGGACGCCATTTTGAACCAGTATAAATAATATTGAATTGTATGTCAGTCTTCATTTTTCAATTCACTTTCTCCAAAGACAATTTCATCATAACCATCAAATCAAATCTCTAACAAATCCCTCTTCCAATCAAATGTAATAAAAAAAAAATATGTCTTCTCTGTTTCATTTCAGCATGAAATTCCAATTAGTCATCTTATCCGTCCTTTTGGTGAGCGCTTTTGCTCTGCCCGTGCCGGACGAAGAAGTATCCCCCGCTCAAACCGTGCCCGAAGTAAAACCTGAAGCTGTACAAAATGCCGAAGCTGTCGTATCCGAATCGCGAACTGTCGAAGAGGCAAAGAAAATCCCCGCTCCCGTTCTACCAAAGAATGCTGAAGAGCCCAGCGCCGGAGAGCCCCTAGTTGTCGTGCCCGAAATCAAAGAAGAGAAGAAAGAAGAAATCGCCGAAGAAAAGAAACAAGAATTGCCCGCCGAGAAGCAGATTCGCAGTGAAGATGTTGTTGAGGAAGCTAAAGCATTGCCCGTTGTTGCTGCCCCCGCCGTAGCCGCTGTGGCCGAAGAAACCAAGCCCGTTGTTGAAGAAGCCAAACCCGCCGTTCAAGATATCATACCCGAGGGCAAATCTGGTTTGGTCTCCGAACAAAAGAAAGACGAACTTTCCGCCTCGGAAGCCCAGCCCGAAATCAAAGAAGACCCCAAGCCCGAAGTAGCAGCTGAAGAGAAGAAAATCGAAGAATTGCCCGCCCGCCAAGAACGTACCACTGAGGAAAAAGCTGAACTCCCCGCTGCTGTTGTGCCCGCCGTTGCTCCCGCTGAGACCATAGTTCCCGAAGTCAAGACCTTGGCCGCCGAAGCCCCAAAAGCCGAAGAAGCCAAAGTTGAGGCTGAGCCCAAGAACTTAGAAGCTCCCGCTGCCGAGAAGAAAGCCGAGGAATTGGCCCAACCTGCTGTGGCCGCTGAGGAGAAACCCAAAGAGGAATTGAAGCCAGCTGAAGCTAAGAAGATCGATGATGCTCCTTTGGTTGAGGCCGCCCAACCCGCCATTGCCCCCGTTGCCGAAAACCAAACCGAAGAAGAGAAGAAGCCCGAGGCTTTGAAGAAGGTTGACTCCAACTCGGCCACCGAAGAGGAAAAGTCCAATGAGAGCAAAAAACCTGAAGCCGAATCTAAAGAATCCGAAGAATCAAAAGAATCCGAGGAATCTAAAGAAGATAAATCCAATTAGATTGTACTGGAATAAAATATAACAAAAAAAAAACGCTTAAGGTTCACTTATAATTTAAACTTCGAATATCCCTACTAACGTAACACTTTTTTTTAAAAAAAAAACCCTCGCCCCAAGGAAATGCCCCATATTTCCCAACACCCTCAACCCCCCACCCCCACTCCACAAAATATACATACATACATATGTATTTTTCAGTTTAACCCCCTTGAACAAAAAGGTGGGCGAATCTTGAAAATTTAAACTCAAATTCTTAAGTTTAAAATTAGTTAGTTATTTTTAGTTGTAAAGTAAAGGAAGAACAAAGCTTAAAAATGGAAGAGAGAATAAAAACAAATGACAAATTCAACCTACACAAGAAACATTTTTCAAAATAACGGACAAACCAGGGACCGCCAGGATATAATAGACAAAGCAACGCGACAAAAAGCAAACTAGAGATAGCGAAAAAAAAAGAAAAGAATCATCAGAAATCGTATATATGTACAGACATACATATGTATTGACTATACAATATATGGACAGCAAATGTAATAGAATAGAGTACAGTGATAATTGAAATAATCAAACGTATTTTTAAATATCAACACACCACCACCCCCAAAATACACCACCACACAACAGACCCCCCAGACACTACCCAACCACCACCACTACCCAACAAAACAAAGCAAGGACAAACCAATATGATGGCATACAACAAACAATTTTGTTTAAAAACGAAACAAAACACAAAAGCAATATACTTATTGATAATTTTTAACAATTATGAGAAGACGAAGAAGAAGATGAACCGACAATTAATACAAAAAGTAATTATATATTTTTTATAATTAATTAAGCTGTAATAGCGTAATAGCGGATAAATACACACCCCCAACCCACCGCCTCGAACCGGGACCAACATACTGACATTCGGTCGGCGGTGGGCGGCGAGAGACGTATATCTTTGTAACTGTGTAACCCACACCCACTCTGTATTATTTGCGTAATCTTAAAGTCCTTAACTTCTATAATAATTTTGAGTATCTTTTTCGATTTTGTAGCCGAACTAGAAGAAGAACAATTCAATATAACGATTATACGATATGATATGATAATGATACGAATAATTACCTATAGTTTTTGTGTACAAGTTTTTTTTTTAATTTCCGCTGGCAAATGCAATTGATTGATTTACATTTTCTTTTTTTTTAATTTGTTTTATTTTGATTATCACACGCAAACACGAACATTTCACCCCCAAACACAAACACACAGACACACACACACACGTCACGGCGACTTCTCGATGTATGAACTCTTGAAACGATAAAGGAGCCTTTAGTCGCTCCCTCCTCCCCCCACCCCATGTCCGGGCGTTTGTCCGGCTTCGCTTCTGGACTTCTGGTGGGTTTATACATTTTGAGAATTCGTCTACGTTTTAGAATGGTAAACATTTTTTGTATGATTTTTTTTTAAATAGACTGAAGATAAATAAAAATGAAAATAAAAAAAAAATTTAATTGACTTTTAATCCAATATTGATAGAATCCGTGTTACCCTCGCCATATCGCATTAAGGAACACATGGGGAACTTCTTTCAAATATATATGAGAGATGTAAACGCCGAACACTGTTCACATGTTCGTACCCGGATTTGAACTATGGCCGACTTTAACAGGTTTATTGTTATTGTGGGGCTATTGAACTGCATCAAAGTGGTGGGTGCTGATTCCCATACAATTTCATTAAAAAGTAACGAAAGGTGTCGACATTTCGAAATCATACCGTGGCCAACTGGTCACAGGAACTTATCTGGATTTGAACCATGGCCAGATTATTTGAATGGTCTTAAAAAGGCACCCGATCGACTTCTTTAGAAAGCCTGTAGTCTCACTTACTGCCTTGGAAGTGGCTTATTCGACAACGTTGCAAAGCATTAGTTTTCGCCGAAGACAAGAGTCAGCTGGATGTTAGCTGATCTTGGAAAATCATAGCAAGTGTATATCCAGCGTCGATTCAAGACCTCAAAGATAGAATTCGTGAGGCTATCGAGGACATAGGGCAGCCACTTTGTGATTTGGTAATGGAAAATTTCATGAAAAGGATATGGTTCTGTAAGTGTGGTCGTGGTGGTCAGTTGTATTTGATTTCATTGAATTCCAAAATAAAGGCGTGAATATGGGCGTGTCATACTATATATATCAGATAGCTAGACCTTTACTCTAACGCAGGGTAAAAGTTTCATCTCAATAGCTGCAGTCGTTATCGATTTATGCCGTTTTTATTTTGGGTCACATTTAAAAAATCACCTACTACAAACTCCTGGGCTCCTGGTAGCCGAAAATGGAGAATTGGCTCTATATCAACTTGGTGTCATATGAGAGGTGTTCTTGTTAATTAGATTGCAATTCACAACATACTTTTAGGCTGCAATGTTTACACTCACGTCTAATAGAATGGTTTGAATTTTCGTCAAAAAAGAAAAAAGAAACAGCGATAGACAAATTTACAAATGTCCTGATACCAGGCTCCCATAAACATGGAAAGGGATTATTTGTTTGACTTAATTTTAAAAAGCCATAACTCGCTAACGAAGTGAGCTATCAAGATAAGACTTGTACCCCAGTTTAGAGTAAAAGAAAAGTAGGTTATGTCTGATGTTTGCCTTCAACCTTTGCCAACTGACGCATGTTTTTTTTTTCTAGTCTTTCAACATCATCTCATTTCTGGTACTTGAATTCCCGGTGATCGTCAAATGTTCTCAATTTATTGATTCCCAGGAAAATATAACCCGGAACAACCAACGTATTCCGTGTAGCCAAGAAATCTACCAATTCAAAAACATCAGCAAAAATATTTGGTTAGGATTAGGATAACCGCTGGAAAACCTTTAGATTGTGCGAATACTTTTGTTTTCAAAATCTAAATCTGAATCATTTGCATACCTCATTATTCCAATATCATGAGCATCCGGAATAGTATTTAAATGATCACAATTAATATTTTTAGTTGTGAGAATATGATCCAAATAAAAAAATATGATTCAATAAAGATTCCGCTCATGCATAGCGGACATGAATCTGAATAACAGTTAGATTTTTTTAGTTCGGTACGAAAAGGGTTTCCTCAAATTTAAATATTTCAGCAACGGAATAAGGTATCGGGATGATTGTAGTATCAAATTAAAGCTACACTTTGCACAGTTATTAATACACTGAGAGTTGTAAGCAGCGGTAATTTTTTGGGGGTTTTATTGTAGTGCACTCTCAAAATGCATTCTTTTGACCTCTGTAAGGGCTAATGATATAAAAACAGTATGCGGTTATAATTACATAATTTCGAAGCCAGAATACAGCCAAGTGCCAAGGATTTAGAAATTCGAAAAAAATATTTTTGAACAAAAAATAAACAAAGGGGTTAACCCATCAAAATTTTCAGTTTTTCTAAAAAAAATAGATTTTGTTGAAACTTTGCTCATGCATAACGGAAATTAATCTGTATAAGACAATGTTTTCATTTTTCAGATTAAACAAATAGTTTGGAAGAAATTGGATTTTTTCAAAATTAGAGATTCGAAAGTCCATTGAAAGTATTTGTTCCATTTTTGAGCAACAACTACAACAATAACTATAAGTACAACCACAACTACTAACACATCTACTAATACTAATACTAATACTAATACTAATACTAATACTAATACTAATACTAATACTAATACTAATACTAATACTAATACTAATACTAATACTAATACTAATACTAATACTAATACTAATACTAATACTAATACTAATACTAATACTAATACTAATACTAATACTAATACTAATACTAATACTAATACTAATACTAATACTAATACTAATACTAATACTAATACTAATACTAATACTAATACTAATACTAATACTAATACTAATACTAATACTAATACTAATACTAATACTAATACTAATACTAATACTAATACTAATACTAATACTAATACTAATACTAATACTAATACTAATACTAATACTAATACTAATACTAATACTAATACTAATACTAATACTAATACTAACACTAATACTAATACTAATACTAATACTAATACTAATACTAATACTAATACTAATACTAATACTAATACTAATACTAATACTAATACTAATACTAATACTAATACTAATACTAATACTAATACTAATACTAATACTAATACTAATACTAATACTAATACTAATACTAATACTAATACTAATACTAATACTAATACTAATACTAATACTAATACTAATACTAATACTAATACTAATACTAATACTAATACTAATACTAATACTAATACTAATACTAATACTAATACTAATACTAATACTAATACTAATACTAATACTAATACTAATACTAATACTAATACTAATACTAATACTAATACTAATACTAATACTAATACTAATACTAATACTAATACTAATACTAATACTAATACTAATACTAATACTAATACTAATACTAATACTAATACTAATACTAATACTAATACTAATACTAATACTAATACTAATACTAATACTAATACTAATACTAATACTAATACTAATACTAATACTAATACTAATACTAATACTAATACTAATACTAATACTAATACTAATACTAATACTAATACTAATACTAATACTAATACTAATACTAATACTAATACTAATACTAATACTAATACTAATACTAATACTAATACTAATACTAATACTAATACTAATACTAATACTAATACTAATACTAATACTAATACTAATACTAATACTAATACTAATACTAATACTAATACTAATACTAATACTAATACTAATACTAATACTAATACTAATACTAATACTAATACTAATACTAATACTAATACTAATACTAATACTAATACTAATACTAATACTAATACTAATACTAATACTAATACTAATACTAATACTAATACTAATACTAATACTAATACTAATACTAATACTAATACTAATACTAATACTAATACTAATAAGAATCTGACAACAACAAAATAAAACAAAACAGGGGAATTCTTACTGCTGATTTCCATAAACCGAATTACTGGCATAAATCATAAAGGTAAACTTGACCGTTACCAAAATAGCAAGCTGTGTAGGTGATTTTATTGAATTTCAATAAGAAGGCGCGACATACTATATACATCCGATAGCCAGACCTTTACTCTAACTCAGGGTAAAAGTTCCATTTCAATCGCTGCAGTCGTTATCGAGTTATAGCGTTTAAAAGTTGAGTCCCATTTAAAAAATCACCTACTACAAATTCCTTGGCGCCTGGTATCAGAAAATTTAGGACTGGCTGTTTCTCACTGTTTAGTAGTTTTAGATTTTATATGTGTGACTGTGTGTGTGTGTTTTTTTGTAAATTAGACTGCAATGCATACTTTACTTAAAAACGGTTGGTACGATTTTTTTTTTTAAATTTTCACATAGTCCGGAAGTTCATACCACACTCGTCTCGATAACTTAGTTCGTTGCTGAAAAATTGGACAAAGAGTGTCAAGAGACTTTCGAATCGCTAACTTTGAGGGTTCACCTTTGTATACACAACAAATACTGTAAAAGTAATCGTAGCACACAGTTCTTAGTGGGTTAATAATAGTCCTAAATTCAAGCTTTAATTTGATACCACACTCGATTAGATACTTTAGTACGCTGTTAAAAATTAAATAAATACTTAAGGGATTTTCGTATCTCCAATTTTGAGAAAACCCATTTTCTGAAACCAAATTTCTCCCAAATTATTTGTTCAATCTAGAAAATGATAACATCATCTTGTTTAGATTAAGTTCCGCTATACATGAGAAACATTTCAGCAAAATCAATTTTTTCAAAAAATCTCAATTTTTGATGGGTTAACCCCTTTGTTATTTTTTTGGTCAACATTTTTTTTTTAGAATTTTCAAGTATTTTCCTTTTGGTTGTGTTCTGCTATCGAAATGATGTAATTATAACCACATATAGTTTATTTAACATTTGCCATTACAGATGTATGGTCAAAAAATACTGTTTTAGAGTGCACCATCGGATACACAATAAATCCCGAGGATATGATCGTAGCACACAGCTCTTAGTGGGTGAAAAATAGACCGAAAGTCTAGCTTTAATTTGGTACCAAACTTGATTCGATAACTTATTCCGTTGCTGAAAAATTGGACAAACAGTGTCAAGGTACTTTGGAATCAGTAACTTTGGAGTCACCACCTTTGGATACACAATAAATACTGTGCTAAAGTGTATTAGTATTAGTATTAGTATTAGTATTAGTATTAGTATTAGTATTAGTATTAGTATTAGTATTAGTATTAGTATTAGTATTAGTATTAGTATTAGTATTAGTATTAGTATTAGTATTAGTATTAGTATTAGTATTAGTATTAGTATTAGTATTAGTATTAGTATTAGTATTAGTATTAGTATTAGTATTAGTATTAGTATTAGTATTAGTATTAGTATTAGTATTAGTATTAGTATTAGTATTAGTATTAGTATTAGTATTAGTATTAGTATTAGTATTAGTATTAGTATTAGTATTAGTATTAGTATTAGTATTAGTATTAGTATTAGTATTAGTATTAGTATTAGTATTAGTATTAGTATTAGTATTAGTATTAGTATTAGTATTAGTATTAGTATTAGTATTAGTATTAGTATTAGTATTAGTATTAGTATTAGTATTAGTATTAGTATTAGTATTAGTATTAGTATTAGTATTAGTATTAGTATTAGTATTAGTATTAGTATTAGTATTAGTATTAGTATTAGTATTAGTATTAGTATTAGTATTAGTATTAGTATTAGTATTAGTATTAGTATTAGTATTAGTATTAGTATTAGTATTAGTATTAGTATTAGTATTAGTATTAGTATTAGTATTAGTATTAGTATTAGTATTAGTATTAGTATTAGTATTAGTATTAGTATTAGTATTAGTATTAGTATTAGTATTAGTATTAGTATTAGTATTAGTATTAGTATTAGTATTAGTATTAGTATTAGTATTAGTATTAGTATTAGTATTAGTATTAGTATTAGTATTAGTATTAGTATTAGTATTAGTATTAGTATTAGTATTAGTATTAGTATTAGTATTAGTATTAGTATTAGTATTAGTATTAGTATTAGTATTAGTATTAGTATTAGTATTAGTATTAGTATTAGTATTAGTATTAGTATTAGTATTAGTATTAGTATTAGTATTAGTATTAGTATTAGTATTAGTATTAGTATTAGTATTAGTATTAGTATTAGTATTAGTATTAGTATTAGTATTAGTATTAGTATTAGTATTAGTATTAGTATTAGTATTAGTATTAGTATTAGTATTAGTATTAGTATTAGTATTAGTATTAGTATTAGTATTAGTATTAGTATTAGTATTAGTATTAGTATTAGTATTAGTATTTGTAGTTGTGGTTGTATTTAAAGTTATTGTTGTAGTTGTTGCTGAAAAATGGAACAAATACTTTCAATGGACTTTCGAATCTCTAATTTTGAAAAAATCCAATTTCTCCCAAACTATTTGTTTAATCTGAAAAATGAAAACATTGTCTTATTCAGATTAATTTCCGTTATGCATGAGCAAAGTTTCAACAAAATCTATTTTTTTTAGAAAAACTGAAAATTTTGATGGGTTAACCCCTTTGTTTATTTTTTGTTCAAAAATATTTTTTTCGAATTTCTAAATCCTTGGCACTTGGCTGTATTCTGGCTTCGAAATTATGTAATTATAACCGTATACTGTTTTTATATCATTAGCCCTTAGAGAGTAATGGTCAAAAAATGCATTTTGAGAGTGCGCCATCGTATACACTATAAATCCTGTGGAAATTATCGTAGCATACAACTCTCAGTGTATTAATAACAGTCCTAAAGTGTAACTTTAATTTGATACAAAAATCAACTCGATACCTTAATCCATTGCTGGAAATTTTCATTATCATATCATAGATTTCGGACGATGTTTTCGTTTTTTTTTGGTTGAACAAATAGTTTGGGTTCAGAAAATTGGGTTTCTCAAATTTAAAGATTCGATGAAACTATTTGCCCAATTCAACCAAAAATTTAACCTGAAAATATGTCACACTGAAGTTTGAATGAAATGAAAGTGAAAGTGGGAACAATGAAATGCAATTGTCCAATTATTTCCAGTATTTCCCAATTGTCCCTGTCCCTTGACCTTTGCCTCGTTAATTACAATCGAAACCAAAGAAAAAACAAAAGTTAACTGTCCGTCCATACATCAAATTGTCTCTGTCATCATCAACGATTGAAAAACTATTGCGATCTACTAAATACAATACATATAAATATTTCCTAGACATGTTATGGTACATCACCATCCGCCAGTTAGTTTCAACTGTCACATTTTCTGATTTACCGACATTTTAACATGTCATTAAAACTGGCAACGTTGACGCTTACATGAGTGTCATAGTACGATGCTCAGACTTAAATACGATTTGCATGAATATAAACACAAATAAACAAAACAAAACGGCAGGCAGCATTAGAAAAATGTTGGCTAATTATTCTAGAACAATTCCCATACAAATTAATCGAATGAAAACGAAAGTGTGTAAGTAGTAAAACAAGTACATGAGTGATGTTGATTTAAACTAATACATAGCTTCAACAGAGTGTAAACTAAGAGAGGACATACACACAAAGTTGGTTTAAGCATGACATCAGTCCAAATCGGAAATCTGGGATCCAATAAAAATGTTGGTTGATTATCAACAGATTTGTAGAATTCGATTTCGTTTTATTAAAAGTATTTTAATGAGTCTGTGCGAGGTTAGTCAAAATATGGCAACGCCATCATTTTGACAAACAGCTGATTAGTGGCTTCAAAATCAGCCAACGTTGTCATTTGACATTCTGGCTCAGGTGGTTAGTCTCAGTGCATGCCTTCCATTCAGTCTCTGTCAGACTAGCATTAATTAGCAGCTTCTTTAATGTCCATAATTTCCCCCTAATAAATGCTGCTTTCCTCGCATCCCTATTAGGTGTACGGTACTTCTTGTCGAACACTAGCTCAACCAGGGTGCAGTCAACCAATGTTAGGGATTGTACTCTGGCCATGACGATTATGAAAGCTCTCTTAATCGATCTGCTGGCTGTGAATTTTTCAAATCAAACCAAAATTTGCCTTTACAACAAATATTGTTATTACTTTTTACATACATATGTACGTTAATAAAATACACCAACAAATGGCTAAAATAAAAATATAGTCTCTTTGTTTATTTGTATGGAATTTACGTGATTTGCATTTAACAATAAATGTGAATTTCGATTTTTAAATGTCACAACACTAATTAATTTTAAAAGCTCTATTATTTTCACAAACCATTGAACATCAATTGATTTAGGAATGATTGACGGGGTAAAATAAATCATCATCATTTATGAACCTGTGGCAACAATTCATAACAATTATTCAGGGACATTTTTTAGCAAACAAAATAGAATTGTCATCGACTGTTATTTGGATTTGGGAACAGTTGCGCCGACTGTCTGCCAAGTAACGATCACTTTGTTGCTATTGTACAATGAAACACTGAAGGTGAAATTCAGCAATGGCATATACGATGGAATAATTGCATCAGTTATAGTAAAGTTATCCTGTTTATATAAAAAATTCTGAAAGAATAGAAACATCACTATCAATCTGTATCAATATACAAACTGTACAGTAATACACTCACCCCTTTTATGGGACACCTATTGGGTACATTACTAGTCTTTCTCAATTCAAGATACATAATCTTAACAAATGGACTTGATATTTGTTGCAAACTCAAGCATACATTGACTGTCACATCCAGTATACGTATGACTTTACTTGAATTCGTTGGTGTTACGTCACACCAAATACGCACTCGGGCATTTCTCTCCAGTTGCCTGTTGAACATTAGGCGTAAGGTTAAGCCATACTTACTAACCGCCAATTTCTGGAACTCGCATTCAATACTCTTGGCGGGATCGGTGATTTTCGCGCAAGTATAGTTGTAGATTTCCATAACGAATCGCCGTTCGGCTTCCATAACGAATCGCCGTTCGGCAGACTATGTACATCGAATATTTGAAATTTTTTGAAATAGTGAAGGAAACATATTCAATAATACCCACATTGATCGCTATGAAATTGTGCAGCAAAATTACAATACACAGCATTTGTTTCAACATTGTTCCCAAACGACCACACTTGACAAGGCAAAATCCAAAACATCAATTTAACTTTTTGTATTTGAATGCTTGGCTGATCCATTTCTATTTAGAAGATTTATCTTCATAATGGACTTAATTCGCTACAGCGCTGATTCAGATAATTTGCTTTGAATATACATACACTCAAAAAATTCTGTACGTAAAATTAACTGAAATTGTAATATAAAATAAATGAATATTCATTTAAAAACCGGTCTACTTAATATTCATTTAATTTTAACGAAAAGTTCATTTAATTTTAAATGTTAAAATATTGGCTGACTTTATTCCGTAAAAATAACTGACATTCCATAATTTCATTTATTTTAACTATCAAAAGACCAAGTCATAACTTCCGTAAAAATAAAAGATTTTTCATTTGCTTCTGCTATTTATACTGTCAAAAATTCAACCCCGAATTCCGTAAAATCAAAAGAATTTTCCGTTATTTTATGTATTTTAACTATCAAAAAATTAACCACAAATTCCGTAAAAACAACAGAATTTTCAGTTATTTTATATATTTTAACAACCAAACCACATATGTATATTTGATCAACCAAACAAAACAAAAAGATCATATGTTTAGATTTTTGCAGCGACAGACCAAAGCCTCTGGTGGGAATCGAACCAACAACCCTCACGATGATAGGCAAGCACGCTACCAACTCGCCTACCGGCAAGCACGCCACCAACTCCCCTACCGGGGCACTTAAGTATTTTAATAATTTGATATTTTTGTATATTTGATCTTTTTTTTTGATAGTTAAAATACATAAAATAACTGAAAATTCTGTTGTTTTTACGGAATTTGTGGTTAATTTTTTTGTAGTTGAATTATGTAAATTAACTTAAAAATCATTTGTTTTTACGGAATTCACAGTTGAATTTTTGATAGTAAAAATAGCATAAACAAAGGAAAAATTTTATATTTTCACGGAATCCGTGACTTGTTCTTTTGATAGTTAAGTCAGCTATTTTAACATTTAAAATTATATGAACTTTTTGTTAAAATGAAATGAAAAATAAGTAGATCGGTTTTTAAGTAAATTTTCAGTCATTTTAAATTACAGTTTCATTTAATTTTACATACAAAATACTTTAACGTAAACAACTGCCAATATCAAATGCAACTGAAAATCCGTATTAATATGCACTTAGTTTTTTGAATAAATGTTAGATTCCGTTAAAAATAAATTTTCTTAGAATTTTAAATGCATTTTAAGTTAAAAACAACTGCACGGAATACTTCCTAAATAAACTACAGTCCGTTACTGTAATAATATTGTGAGTGTACTAATGGAGCCTCAGGTGCAACTAGGGTTTTTAAAATCCCGATTTTTATTAAATCGCGTGAATCGGAGATTTTTTCGACGACTTCCGGGGTTTAGATTTTCCTTATAAATTATAATGAAGAATATACTATAAGCGACCCGGCAGGCGACTTGGTAGCGTGCTATCGTGGGGGCTGTGATTTCGATTCCCACCTGTCGCTGCAAAAATCTATAGGGTCTGTGTCACCCGGTTTACCCTTGGACCCAAAATTAAAATATATAATAAATAAATAAATGTTAGAAATGTAGTAGTGTTCAAACTTGTTTTATTTTCAACATGTACTTAGTAGAGACATAAATACTGTTACAACATTGAACACACCCATTTCAATAGTAGAACTGAACATACCCCGTAAATTCCGTATGGGTTTTGAAAGCTAACCTCAATAGCGTTAGTCTGTAACAGGATTTTAAAATAGTTTCAACGTTCATCATGGAGTGATCGGATAATGAGAACCGTATCGCTGTAATAGAGCTTTTCAAGTGTGAAATGAAACAAAGCGATATTTTCAATACGCTCCGGCCACTCGCATGTTCGTCGGGCCGCCCCCGCTCTGTTCGAACCCCGCATGTCATCAAAGCCGTTAAATCAAGAATTCACAGAAATCCGCTCCGAAAACAGAAAATCATGGCCCGTAAGATGAATATCACGCAAAAGTCCATGAGAAATCGTTTTGGAAGCTGTTGTGAAGCCTCTTAACAATTTCTTGTTTCAAAACCAGCCGTGGACCTTCCAGTAGGATTCTGCGCCGGCCCGAAACAATTTGCCAGCTTTCATTTCCTCTGAAGAATGGCCCTCAGGCAGTCCACATTTGAACCCATTAGATTACAAATTGTGGACGGTTTTAGAGGACAATGTTTGTCGCAAAAGATACCCCAACATTGGATCCTTTACGACTGCTTTGGTTCGAGCTGTGGCCAATTGACGAGGTTCGTGCAACTATTGACGATTGGCCAGTGCGACTTAAGGCGTGTGTAAAGGCAAATGGCGGACATTTCGAGTAAGTAGATTCTTTTTGGATACAATATACAGTGGCGAGCACATGTGGATACATAATGATCATGTTTGACTTAGAGTGTCTGTAAAACCCTTAAAAATGCAACAATTCAAACCAATTTTTTTAAATAAGCTCTTTATTAGTGCTAAAAAAAGGTAACAAATCGAAATTCGTCAAAATTATAATAAAAATATATAATTTAGTGCATATCGCTCATTTACTTGAATAGTGGCATAACTCAAAATATTTTTTCAGGAGAGCCGTTTAAAATTGTCAATTTCGTCGTACTTTCCAAATATAGAAAAAGAACTGCAGGCTATTTCAATAATATGGAGACCTGGCATATGAATGCACAATACTCAGTAGAACAAAAGCCAGTTTAAATTAGAGATTTACAGCTTTTCCAAGAGCAAAAATATATAAAGTGAATTTTGAATTATGCCACTATTCAAGTAAATGAGCGATATATTAAAAAAAGCCAATGTATCCACTTACATCAATAAACCCGATTATGTATACTCCCAGGGAGATAATTCCCGGGGAATTTTTTTTTTTCGAAACATCGGGAGAATAGTGATAAGGGACAGACATATTCGATTATTCGGATTGAGCTTTTTTTGCTTGACTCTCGGTCTGTTCAGAATAATAGGATTTTTATATGAAAAAATGAAATTCCCCGGGAATTATATCCCAGGGAGTTTCCATAATCGGGCTGATATTAACAAATATTTGGTCCAAAAACATTCAGTACTTTTTATCTTACGACATAAAACGTGTGTAACAGTATTTATGCCCCTACTAGGTATATTCTTATAATAATATGAAAAACATGTAGAATGTTAAATGAAATGCGTCTTTTGTGTGAGATATCCATTCTGTTGAAAGTAACTCCCCTTACTTTGGAATCGGTTCAGAATTGATTGCATTTCCTACTGGGATATAGACAGAAATAATGTAGAAATTGGAAAATTTCAATATTTTTGTTTACCACCCCATACATTTTTTCCATTTTCTAAAATGTGGATGATTTTTCTATTCAGAAGATTTTATCTTCATAATGAACAATTGCAATGTGCTCGTTGAGATAATTAGCTGTTGAATAATTTTGAATATACTAATCGAGCTTCAAGTCCAACCGCTAATCGAGAAGATCTCGAACGAAGGTCGATTCCAAATAGACTGTGAATAATAGCATGAGGTGTTGGTTCTTTTGAAAATCAGCAAGGGGGAGAAGATAGAAAAGTTGGTGGGGTTGGTCTTGGCAAAATTTAAAACAGTGATCGGCTACACTTCGAGTGTTCTGGTTCATAGTGTTGAACCACCACCGAAACTAGATGAGATTAAAGCAGCAATCGGCCGGTTTTAAACCATGTCTACAACATAAAGGAATTCAAAAAATTCTTACAACTAATTTATTATTAAGCACTAGACTGTATGGAATTGTATTTCCATAGACGAAATAAATAAAAGGGTAAATACCCAATTGGTAAATATCCGGTGGAAAAAACACATTGTGCATTATACAAAAAAAATATAAATAAAAAAAGAAGGTAAATGAAAAATAACCACATAAGGCAAAGAACAAATTTTTTTTTTTTGCTTGCAATGTTTATAAATCTCTTCTTCTTTGCGATTCGGTTATGGAAAATTTCATGAAAAGTATATGGTCCTGTAAGCGTGGTCGTAGTGAACATTTGGCTAATGTTCTTTTTCATTATTAACGGCATACCTTCCTCTTTATTATCAAATAAACATCCGAATATTTATCTCAAAAAATTTCATTTTTCTTTGAATACCTCCTGTTGGAAAACCCTGTAGTTACTAAGAATGTCATCAGCTAAAAGAGTTACAAATTTAATTTCAACATATTCCAAAAGTTTTCCCTTAATACTGATGATTTTGTGGTAGATTGTGCGTTTTTCGCCAACAGCCAAATCTTGAAGCAAACGTTACTATTTTGATAAATACCCAAATAAATTCCCCAAAAAAGATATATGGGTAAGTACCGGGTAGAATCCCATCTCTAATCATGTCGCATCAAAAAACGTTAACGCCTTAGTAAATGACTCTGGATGAGACCAGATGATCAGTACAAATAAGAAGAAACCACTGAAATAAGTCATCGACAGGGTGACATCACTCACGACTTGTGTTGACTGTTGGCGAAGAGATTAGAGGAACAAGGCGGATGGCAAAACTGTCACGAAAAATTAAATCATTTATCAAATTAAAATACTTTTTTTTTATTTAAAGCCAGGCGAAAATTGCAGTTAAAAGACTAATGATAAATATTCAAAATTTCCTTGTTAATTTCAGATATTAAACTGAACTAAAAAAATGGGAATTATTAAAAACAATGAACATTAAAACGAGTGTTCAAAAATCACCCATCAGAAAACGGCGGTTTTCAAAATTTGTTAGGCTGTTTCACTTTTTGCTGATGTAAACAAAAACTGAGCATAAAATAAGAGAAAGAAATCAAGCGATTTCGAATAATCTTTTAAAATAAAACACAATATTCTACCTAAAGGTACAACCTAAAAATATAAATAAATATAAATTGACCCGGACAATTGTTATCTACATGTTGATAACCATTAACTACAGGTGGTGGTCTCATACATGATATTTTACTGGAAATTTCTACAAACATAAGCAATGTATTAAGTCTTACCTTTTTCAAAAACATTTGGCATACTATAATTCCCAAAGACCACCAATCAACCGAGTGTGTATACGGTTCACCCTGTAAAATTTCGGGAGCTGTAATGATAATGAAACAAAAAAGAACAAAATTTACTTACCTGTAATAAAGAAAAACAAAATAGCAATAAACAAAAAAAAACTAAAAACAATGCCTTTAATAATAAAACACATAGGGCTGATTTTTGTTTATGTTTTTTTTTTAAATGTTTTTGATTTCATTGATTCATTTTGTTGTTGTTTGTTAAACTAATATACATTATACAGAGAATATTTACACAGCATTTGTTTTTTTTTCTCATTTTTTTTTCTTACTTTCTTTTGTATTATTAATAAAATTTCATATACGTTTTACTTAAACTACTAAAAACACTAAATTACTAAAAAAAAATCACTTGTAATATTTATAACATCATCCATACATCCGTTCGTCCATCCATCTATCATTCATTATTTTAGCTTAATTGTTATTAGATATTTATTCCAGTTTTTGTTTTTATTGGTTTATATTTAATATTTAAACATTTTAAGCAAATCACATTGAAATATATTCTTTGTTGTTGGTTTTTCAGTTTTTTCATATCTTTTTCTCTAAATATAGGAGTTTTTTTTATAACTAAACGTACAAAACATATGTATATGTAAATAGAACTACAATAAGCTAAGTGGGTTCTTAAGCTTTTAAAAATAATCAATCACGTTTTATTAACACAAAAAAAAATGGAGAAGAAATAAAATGGATTATTTTTAAAATGAAAATAAAAGGTGATTTAAACCTTCCATTTTGGGGGCATTGCTTAATTAAGTATTCAAATGATGGTGTTAACCCATTCAAATAATATTTTTGTATTTGATTTATTCCAGTTCCTGTATGAGACATTGGAACCAAAGAAACAGTCGTTGTCAAACCTTTTAAGATTGAACAAAATCTAGTCAAATCTAAAAGTGAAAATTTCACCAAATGTTGTCAGCGGTAGTAAGATTACATTAGGAGTTCAGAGCCGCATGTCCGGTCAGTGGCTATCCGAAATTGGGTCGGATACAGCTCACAGATTTTAGAGAAATTCGCGGTCTGTTTATTCATGGAACGATTAATTAATTTAAATTAACTTCAAATATATTCAGGTAACAAACTGTTGCCGATTTTGTTTGCCACAACTTCCATTGGTCGAAAATTGTCTCTAGCTTAGTCATTATTCAATCTAAAAATGTTATCTTACATTTTCTTTCAAAACTTAGAATAAAAAACAATATCGAAAAATGCGGGACAATTCCAATCTACGATTCATGGAAATTCCCGATTTGTTGAAATACATTTTGAGTCTTTCATTGGATTTTTAGCCTGAATGTAATTTTTTGGAGTCGTAAAAAAATTCAATTTTATAATTTAAATGAGATGTTGATCATGAAAATCGATAGAGAAATTTCGCTTTCATATTTAAATAAATGTGTATCATTGTAACAAGAACGATCATCTAAATCATAATTTTTTAAAATTTAGTTTCATGATGTTTGTAAAGATTTTTTTTTAAAAACATCCTAATCATTAAGAAGCAAAATTGTGTATAGTGTAGTTTTTTTCGTACATTTTAGTGAAATATTAAAAGTACAAAGTCATTAGTATTAAAAAGTCGTTCATCAGACAGTTCCCTACACATTATCAATTGCATACAGAAATCTCATAAGATTACATTAATTGTATTTTAAAATCTATGTATTTAAGAATTATTGTATTCATATACTGCATACACTAATCAAATGTATTCCAGTACATATTTCGTTTAAGCAAGACAATTATTAGAGAAAACACACAATTTTGTAGGCATTCATGAATCCATTCTCGTGGGGAAAATACAAATTTTAAAATACCTCCTTACACTCAATCGGATTATTTTTACCAATGCTTTTTATTATAATCCGATTTTTTAGAAATGCCTTAACTAATTTATTAACCTGAACATTTATTGAGTTCAGTTCAGTTAAATGGTTTTGGCGGTAATTGCCCAGGTTTAAATCACCGAATTTAGTAGATTCTATTTAAAAAAAAAACTAATTTACAAATTATAATTAGAAAAGAACATAGAAAATTATAAATAAAATTCTATCACTACAATAAATATGAATTTTTTAAAATATCATTTACTGTTTTTTTTTTTATTTGTAAGAGTGTTCTGTTTGTAATTGTTTTGCAAATTGTTGCCACTTAAAATTTATAAACATTTGAAATATGAATCACAATATACTTGTTGTTTTACTATTCGTGTTTGTTGTGTGGGTACGTGTAGGTGGTGTAGGTGTCACTTTACTTGTGTATGTATTTACTTGGGGGTGGAGGGAGTTGTGTGGGTTGTTGCATGATTGTCTGATTAAATTGTTAATCAACTAGTAATCATAAGTTACATGGTTATCTATATTGTGTTGCTTTGAATTAAAAAGGATATGATATTCGATTGACATTTTAATTATCCCATCATGCAACTTTAATTTAACTATTTTGTTTTTGTTATTTTATTATATATTATTTTTGAAAGCGCTTTATTTTAAGTTTTCGGTTTTAATTGATTTATCTTTAAACTTGTAAAAGAAAACAGATGTCCTACTTATGTTCTACATACAGCAAGAATTGTTATTATTTTCTGTTATTTGGTTTTATTTATTCATTATCATTTCATTTATTCATATGGGTAAGAGTGGATATTTTTTTGTAAGTATTTTATTTCTGTCTATCATAATAAAGAAAATGTTGCTGATATTTTTCTAGTCAATCAAAAGTAATCGTTGTTGTTGTTGTTTTTTAATGATTTTTTTTTATTCACATGAAATTGTTTAAAGTAAGAAAGAAAATCAAAAAAAAGGAATATCAAAAAAGTTAAATTTTTTGATATTTGCAAAGCCTAGAGGACATGAATCAAAACTATTCAGAGCTATTGAGCATTTATCATATGTCACCAGAAAGGCCAACAAACATGTTCATAGCTTCACAGGAGAAGCACAAAACGTTGTAAAATCTAAACACTCTTGTGGTTATGTCGTTTTGGAAATCGAAATTTGGGATATTGAAGTGCACATTTTTTTTCAGCAGAACCAATCAAAAACACAGTTTTGGGTTTTTTGACGATACGTAAATTGAGTACTATGAGACATAATTGTTATTTTGGATCTGATGACGTCGATAATTGAAACCCAGCCATGCCCACTGTAACATATACGCAACGAGACTTTACCCAAGGCGAAAGATTACTTTTTCCAAATTATGGAAGTAAACAAGTTGCATTTTTCTAAATCATCTTTTTATTTGACTTCTAATTTATGCGTATTTACATTCTTATTTATTATTGGCTTTACTACGGAACCAACTTATCAAACTTTCAGAGTTCGATGTATTGTAAATCGCCGTGGGAATTAAGGAGTTAATGGATGATTTCCGCTGAACTCACATAATAATTGCATTTCAATCAGCAGCGAAGTAAGCTGTTGAAATATACAATTGTCTGGAGTCTGATTATCAAACTTAACTACCATCTTACTTGTAAAGTTGAAAAGGTATCTGAACAGTATTTGGATAACAGGATACGAATATTTATTACACCACATCCGTCCACCAGTTATCCATAAAAGGAGCGGTTAACTCAGATTCTAATAATATCAATTTCTTTATGAAATATATCGTAATTTGTTGAATGTGGGAATGAGTCAAGTTCATTTGTAATGGAGCCGTAGCTAAAAAAATGTTTATGCCATTTCCATTTTTGCGGGTTAATGTCATTAGCTATCACACAACGGCTGACCACCCGTTATTCATGATAGGGGCTAGGCGGAAGAATATAATCCAATGTTTAAGGTAAAGTTCAAGGAAATATCCTTTTTCTAATTCAAGAAATCTTAACGTATTTAAACCTTAGTGGGTATTTTTTATCAAGAAGGTTAGGTAATGTTTTTTTAGTTCGATAAAATTTAATTTCTTTAGGATTTTTTGGAAATTTCTTATTTCCAATCAATGAAAGATGTTCTTTGAATAATTGTTTCTTTAAAATGTATGTCAGTAGATAATTCGAAAATAAACTTTTCAATTCGATTGAAAGGAAAAGAAAGAAAGGAAAAGAACTGTGCAAATATTCTAGCACGTTTCGAGAATCAAATTCCAATTGTATTAACAATTTTAAAATTGCAATAAACGATTTGTTTTGCACATGTATTACTTATCTAACATGTGGTCTGTTATGAAGACTACAACCTAATCATTATCCGTTTTATAATTCAAAGATTGTGTTAGAAACGGATAATATTCGACAATGATCGGTGGTAGCTAGATAATAATTCCAAATTTTGTTACGAGTTTGAAATGTTACAATAGCACTTTAGATACGTATATGAAAATTGCTTACAAATCTCAGAGAGTAAAGCCTGAAGTGGGTCTAGTCTACAATAATTTTGATTTTAATTGCTATAATAATCTGAATGAAATAGTTTCACGAACAGAGTTCTATTAAATCCCCAATAGATTAATTAAATATATTAAGAATCGATTTATTTTTAAATAGATATAAAAATATTTTCGAATAATGGACAAAGCTTACAGTTACAGTTAGCCCCCAAATATTAAAAATAGTTTTGAATTAGACCCCAGTTAGACCCCGTAACAGGGGGCAGAAGAGGAAGAAAAAAACATGAATATAATTTGTCATTTCCAAACTTTAATAGTTTTTGTGTATAGAAGAATATTTTGCAACATAAATAAATAACCTTAACAAAGGAAAACTTCAATCGGACACAAAGATACCGTCGAAGTAATCCGCTAAACCATAATGAAGGCTCTTATTTCATTGGCAGATAGAAAAATAACTAAATTATATTGAATAAACAAGAACTTAAGAAAACAAAAAAAAAAGTTGTATATGTTAACTGGCAGTTTATACATGTGTTGAAATAATAAAATTTGTTTACTACAACTACAGAATGGTCCTTTTTCGGTTACAATAATAATTGTGGGCATTTCTCTTTTTACATCAAGAGAAACGACGAAATATATGTTTGTTTGTATGTATGAATGTGTGTGTGTGTGTGTACGTGGAGACTCTCCAAATTGTTTCTTTGATATAAGTTTTTTAAAAATAGATAGAATACTTAAAGAACTAAACGATGGGTTCTGAATCCTTACAATTTCTATAAGTAACAAAGGCTTGTGTTTTTTTTAGAAAAAAAGAGAACAATTATTGAAAAATAAGCTTATTTCATACAAATTATCACGTTTTCTTTTTCTCTCTCTCTCTATCTCTGTCAACTTCCTCTAGTAAAGTTTCGAAAACAAACACAAAATAATTAAAATAAAAACTTAAACAAAAACATTATTTAATAATAGTTAAACAAAACTTAAAAGAGGATGTGCTTCTCCAAAGGTTAAAAAAGGAATTCCTTTTTAATATAAAAACTAAACATTACACAAGCAGGCCACATTCGTTCGCATTCATTCTTCATTCATTCACCGCGGCAAAATAAATAAAATTTAAAAAAAAAAAAAGGAAACAAAATCTATTATAATTAACTAAACTGAGAGAGTACTAAGAGTAAAATTTTAAAATGTACCTAAACGTCTTTGGTGATGATGGCGACAGAAGCAAATGAACATAAAATCACGAGCTAAAGCGTGTAGAAAGCATGGAAAGGGAGTTTTCGAGGCATTTGAAGGATTGTAGTAGACAATCATTTGTTTCTTCTCCAGCTGTGAAGATGTCGGTTCATTCCAGATGATATTCTCAGGGTCACCATCATCATCGCCGTCTGCATCCTTTTCATCGTTTTTGTAGAGCTTATAAACAACTTGAGACTTGTTAATACATTTTCTATCACGTAGACATTCCGCAATGCCTGTTGAAGGGTTTTTATTGTTTTTATGATTAGATTGCGTTAAAATTAACGGTTTTGCAACGCGTCACAATGCGAGCGTCTCCTTTATCATTTTCTTCATGGCATTTCCCATCGAGGGCGCCGCCGTGTCTGATGTCGAGGAGACAAACTTGAATAGATACGGCTGCACGTCGGGATACGTTGTATCGAATATAAGATCCAATTCACTTTGACTTGGTGTCTTAGGTACATAATCGTGTCTATTCATAATTTCCGTTATGTAAATCACTTTATCCGTTAGCAAATCCGCCACATTCTCCCGGCACATTTGCCGCTCATCTTCATTCTCGTGCTTGATCAAGTCTAAGTGAATTGTCCACACCTCCCAGGGTATACATTCGGCGGTAAAGGGCCAACGGGACTTTTTCTTTTGAAAAAACTCCAGACTTATTTGGCCCGAGCCACAACTCTCAGTGGAGCGCAACTTTTCGCTGAAAACGTTTATGGCCCGTTTGACAGTGCGTTGCAGACTGTCCGAAGTACAGCAGACATAGGTGAAATCGATGAAATCACAATCGACATCGGTGTAGCCCACAGTACCAATGGAGTACTGAGCATCTCCGGTATACATATATTTACCAAGGCAGCGATGGAATAGCACCGTATGAAAAATACTTGCCACAGCTTCGTCCACTTGACGTCCCTCCATGGACAAATCGAAAACTTGCGAGCGTGCATTCATTTTTTCCACAGTTTCTTTTACAGAATTTTAAGAGCAGATCGGAATTGTTTCGTTTTGTGCGGGAAACTTCTGCTTGACTAAACTACTTTGTTTTGTATAAATGATATATAGGACCGACATATATTTATATATATAGTTTTATGAGTAATTTCTTCTTTACTGGTTGTTTCTACGAATTTGTAGTTATTGTTTGGTTTGGAGGGGAAAATGTATTATTTTTGTTTTTAAATCGTACCCATATATTGAAAAGTGCCGCACATAGTTTTTGTGGTTAAACCCAATTTCAACCACTTGCTGAGTCCAAAATCGGTCAATTTCAGGTGATAATCAGCGGTTAAAAGAATATTTTCCGGTTTGGCATCGCGATAGATAATGCCGGCGTTGTGGAGGAAATCTAAATTAAAGCAAACATCGTTATTGTTAACTTATAACATGATTATTATGTATATCTACTTACCCAAAGCCAAAGCAATTTCTGCCAAATAGACTCGTATTAGATTAAGGGAAAATGTGGCAATTTTCGAGAAAAGTTCACCGTTTGGCATGTATTCGGAAACTGAAATGAGAATAAATAAATTACTGGTTTATACAAAATTGGTTTATACAAAATTGGTTTATACAAAATTGGTTTATACAAAATTCCTTACGAAAGTCTTACGAAACAAATTAGACAGATTTTAATGCAATAACTGCCGGTTTCCATAAAACGAATATGATCGTTCGTTACAAATAGTTAATACTGAAAGCGTTATAAAATGGGATACAGATCTCATTTATTTTTTATTTTCAGATATATGTTAGATTTCGACTTATGGAACACATGTCCAAAAGAATAGGCTATATAGGCTGACAAATATCCATTTTATTGAGCCTGCAATTTTGACAATTTGTAACGAACGAACGAATTTGTTTTACGTAAACAGGCAGTAAGAAAAAAATATATAAAACTAATTAACAAATTGCTTAACTTGTTTCAATGCTGGAATGAAAATAAAGTAAGGGAGAACGACGTCCATTTGGTGAGTGTAAAACTAAAAGCATTACTCGGTTGAACCTTTAGAGGATGATGGAAACACGACCATACTAAAATGTGTTTCCCGAATGAAACTTTCCCGTAAAAGTAGTGCTAATCTTATTGCGATCGGGTAAAACCTTTGATCACAACTTCGTACATTTTACACAAATATCGGGGTCATCTTTTCAAAATAGGTCGATATTTAGAGGTGGAATTTAGTACGACGAATTAACTTTCACTGAATTTTTCAGTAATGGTATTTCTTTTATACTTAAAGGGCGAGAATTAATTAATATTAAATTGATTAAACTATCGATCCACTAAATGGGTTAGACCCCAATTATGTCGTCAATTAGTCTGGAACCCACTGTTTAAATATTAGGTTAGCTCAGTATAGATGAGTCGGATCGATTCGTGTTTTAACATAGCCCACATGTAATTAGGATATTACCGCCTCGCTTCTATGGACAGACTTTCAAGAAAGCCCATGGTCTTGGAAGGCGAATTAAAGAAATTAATCTAAACTAATTTTAAATAAGTTTACGAATCTAAATTTCGTTCTAACACCAAATAGCTGTTTTTATTTTACGAATCTAAATTTCGTTCTAACACCAAATAGCTATTCTAAAACTGGAAAGCAGGCCAATTTATTGAATTTTTCTAATTACAAACACAAACTAAAACCAGGTATGTTCATTGGATCACTCTAATTAATAATATGACGTCCTTCTGAATGGACTTATAAAGGGTCTATCTAACGTTTTTTTTTTTCAACTAGTGCTAGGATATTGGCAACATTTGGTTTCAACAGGACGGCGCTACGTGACACACAGCCGAAGCTACACTCGATGTTTTGCGCCCTGTTTTTGAAGATCGCATTATCAGCCGCAGAGCTGATGTCATTAGGCTACAGCATGGCCAGCCGAGGCAGCCATTTGAATGAAACTATTTTCCATTATTAAACGGAAGGATTGTACTTTCAAATAAAAAAATATATTTGAGAAAATATCCTGTAGTTTTTTTTAATAGAATTTCCAAAAACCCTGTATAAGAAAGTATTAAGAAATGAGTATGGGTGTTTACCAAGATGGTCTTCTTAAAGAAGCATACTGAGAATGTGTGCGGATTATTTAGTTATTTCAAGAAGCTGGTCGGAAACATAATCAACTATATCTCCCCTCAACAGCTTGCTGAAAAGTTTGTTTTATCTAATAAAGACTTTAAAAGCTGTGCGCAACTCTCGATCTCGTTCATTGTGATCGTGATTTTGTTTCATAATCCGTAGCCCAACTGAGGACACACAAGTGTTGTAAATAGTTCCGCACTATAAGGGTCTTGAAGTCCAAGTAGGCCCTTGGCGGTTCAGATATTCTACTGAACTGAACAATTTCAAAGTTGTAGAAATTGAGTTTTGCTAAGAAAGAAATGTTAAAAAGCATTTTGTAATATGCTTTAAATTGTCCTACTTTCAATTAGAATGCTGGAAGCAATAAAGGAAAATGTTTTGTTCATCTGTCAGTAGAATTTCCTGCTTAACCCTTTCCGTGGATTTGTCGAATATATGCGACACTTTATTTGATTTTTAGAACGTCAAAAAAAGGTTTAACAAATCGTCGTTTATGTTGTTGTTATTCATTTTCTTTTCTTTCTATTTTTGATTTTGTATTTTCATGGGTTTTAATTATGTTATGTGTGACAAAGCCAGGCCTTTTTTTTACTTTTTATTATTGCAGATGACACATCGATTGAGGGGTGGAAGGGGAGATTGCAAAACTTGAATATACGTGTGTTTGTCAAATTATGCAGGAAAAATTGCACACAGATACAGAAACTTGTATCTTGAAACATGAAACATGGTCTCTTAAAAAACCTGACGAATATGTATTTATTATTTCTTGTTAACCATGTGGACTCGGAACCATGAAGCCTTATCGAAAATGATAATACAATTACAGGAATAACCCGCAATTCGAAATGAATGATTGAGAGAGTAATAACGCACTGCGGCCCAGTGTTGCGCATTTTTCTCCCCACATCATTCATTATAAAGCGCATATCTAGCTGATTTAAGTGATAAGTTCGTCATTTGTTGCTTGAAAGGATAATGTCAATGGCTCTTGTATTATTCTCAAACACTGGCGACAAGAATAAGGGCCAAGAAATTGAAAATAACATTAAGATTAATAAGTTATTTTTGCTACTCACGTATATGTAAATTATAACGATTTTGCCACAAATCAAATTGTTTCACTATAAACGGATGATGTCCGCACAGCTTCTGGATATCGGCTTCGTCTTTAATTTGCCGTATACTGTTTTCCGAGATGATCTGAAAACAAGAATGAAGGAAGACTGCTGAATGAAGGCACAAACAAGTAAAATAATGAACATGTACTTACTTTAGATTTCTTTAGAACTTTTAAAGCATAAACAACAGGAGTTGAACACAGATTATCAGCAATCAACTGCGGTTGATGATGTTGCTGTTGTATTAAGTTCTTATCAATAACTCTAAAAACCACACCGAATGCACCCTTAGCTACCAAATGATCAATGTGAAATTCCCCGTTGCGACTCGACTCTTTAAAGTGTGAACTGAAAATGGCATTTGTTAGAGGTCTATGCCATTGTGTTTTCGAACGGCGTTGATATTGTAATGTACTAAAACTATAGCAAAAATAAAACGAAATCATTAATTTTAGATTATTAATCAATAACAATGAGATGGGATGTTTAGCAGACATACCTTTTACGTGATGATTTTTGACGTTGCTTGAAGGAATTGC
Organism: Hydrotaea cyrtoneurina; assembly: GCA_958296145.1. Taxonomy (NCBI): domain Eukaryota; kingdom Metazoa; phylum Arthropoda; class Insecta; order Diptera; family Muscidae; genus Hydrotaea; species Hydrotaea cyrtoneurina. The sequence continues at coordinate 15,588,149 of OY282513.1, read as the reverse complement.
GTCCGGAAAACGACAGATTCCAATTCAGGCTGCCCAGACTCCAGAAAGAGGCCTACAATGAAATAACAAAAACAAAACATTAAAATGAATTTCAATAACAACAAACACAGAATTAAAATGAATGGGTTGTTAGTAAATATTGGAATATTTATAAATATTTTTTTTCTTAATACACACATTAATGTCGTTGCCGTCATCACTTATATTGCGCGGGGCTTTTTGTTTTCGCTTTTAACATATCGGCTGATTACGGGCAAATAGGCATGACTCAGTCAATCAGCGATGCAGTCAGTCAACAAGTCGGTAAGTTTCTTTAACCTTTTGCTTAAGAAAGTTTTGCCGCCGTTGTGACTTTTCGTCTTTCCTTCTTTTGTGTGCTTTGAGATTGTTTAGTTAAACAAATTAAATTGCAACATTTATAATGAGCCGTTAACACTTTTTCTATGTCAAGTTTATTATAAATTGTCATATGAGAACAAATTCTGTATATAATTAAGCACGATATTGCCATGTTTGTAATTCAATATAATTATTTATGTTTTCTAAATTAATTGCTGTGTATAGCATGCAGCTAAATGTTAATTGACACTTTTTTTTTTAAATAAAAATTAATTTGTGTTTACAAAAGTGTTTGCTGTCAGGGACACAACCTAAGAATTGGACCCATTTCGCAAAACTGGGTCACTCGAATGGAAATGGCGCAGTCATTAACATTTTAAGTGGATAACTGCCAAAAAAAAATATGAATTAATTTCGTGGAAAAATGTCCGCGAAAATATTGGGTAGAGAATAATAAAGAAATCTTGTTAATATAAATGAAAAACGTATGAGTCATAACGTAAAACATTTCATATACGACTAACCGAGCTAAAGCGTTGAAGTTTGACCCAGGAACTCGAATGTTAGTCGAGATGATTAACGTCACCATTGAGTTTTACATGTTTTAAATGTAAAATGTTGTGCATACATTTTTTGAGAAAGCATTGGAGATGTTGGCAAATAAAGTGTAAATACTTCTTCGTACTTACATCAACCATGACATAATTTAACTACAGCTGCCACAACACAAAAAAGTGTATTGTGTTGGTGGTGAATTATAGTAGGTGTTGACTTGTGGTGTCTTTGTATAAGACATCTTGTCTACAGGATAATAACATATCTCCGAATGATGACATGATATTAAAATTGTTCTTGAAGTATTTTAAATCCACAAGACTACTGGTTGTTATGGAGAAAATATGATTTGCAAAACGAGTTTTGGATTGTTTCCTACACTTCATCTAGATATGCACCAGATGAAGTGCAGTCGTAGATAACAACATTCAACAAAGAACAAAAATTGTCTAGAAACGAAAATTGCGAATCCAGTGAATCGTCGGATGTCCTTTATTATTGATTGATTACAATTTGTGAAGGATATCAAACCATGCAATTTTTAAATTTAAAGTTAATTATGTGAGCATGATCTTTAGAATATTTTAAAGAGCAGAAGGCAAACAATTAAAAAAATATTTTTTTCTGGCAAAAAAAATAATCAAAGTAAAATTTAAAAATTTCTAAACTTTGTTTTATTTTATATCCGAATAGCTAGCACCCAGTTGAAGAAAACAAACTATATTTCAATTGTATACAATACAGTCGAGTCTGGTTATAACGTACACTGGTTATTACGAACTTTCTTCTATAACGAACACTTTTTTAAATCACAAGAGTTTTGCTTCTACCCTATTTTACCCTGGATATAACGAACCAATTTTTGGAGTCCCTAGGAGTTCCTTATAACCGGACTTGACTGTATTTTTAAATCACACAATTATCTTCAATTTTATGTATTGTATTGTTTGACCGAATACCTCCTCCACGTAGTGTAATAAGACTCAGAGAAATTAAAATTTACAGTAGATAACGGATATAACAAATTCCACAAACTTTCTTATATGCGATTTTTTTATAACAATTATTGTGTATAAGACAGACACGGTCTCAAAACTTTCTTATATGGGTTTTTTCTTATAAAAGATGTTCTTATATCCGTTATCTATTGTAGCTATCCCAATTTCTATGAAAATCAGACATCCACCTGAGAATAGCATGTAGTGGAGACAAAGTCGACAGCAGCAACAGTAACCGTCGAGTAATGGACACGGCTCACAAAAAACCGGTGGTGTGACGACAAGTTTGAAAAGGCTATAGGAGCAAAGAATTATGCTGAATAACAAAAATACAATTTTGGTGCAGAAAACTTTGAAGAAACCTCTTTCTGTTAAAGCTTATTTCGGTTGATAATTAGATCCTATAAGTTTCTTCGGAGTCGATTTCGAGGGAACAAACAAACGCCATGACCCATATTCAGTTTTTTTGCCCTTAACTGTCATTCAGATTCAACGACAATAAAATGTAACACTGTAAATCCAGTTTCGAAACATGGTAAGACATTTCTCAGTGGTTCTTTCCATCTGCTTTCCAAATGCTACCGACATTACGAGTACGACAGACATGTAAAAACTGTTGTAGACAAATCATTAGCCGTTCGGCTTTAAATAGTTGGTCCCGATTAGTGGGTATGAAAATTGTATCGTACACAGCGCAGTGATTATTCATATACTAGTCAGAGTTAATCAAAGAGTACATCTGTTGAAGCTTTTGGCAGCCAAATTCAGACAGATGCTAAAATGTTATTATTTTTTTTTGGAGGCAGTCTCGTTGGTTGTCACATATATTCGACAAAATGTATATTTTTTTCATAACAAACATAAGCCGGTACTTCACTATCATTCTGTTTGGTTAATCGAACAATGTTAATTAAGGGGTCAGAATTATTTCAGCCGTACAAAATCATCTACTAAGATTTAAAAAATTCATGTTTATGTCGGCCCGCTTAGTTAAAATACAACTTACACTATACGTATGCTTATTAAGCCGGCCCGCGAAATGTTTCAAACACAGAACTGTATTTAGAGCAATTTATGGAGCAATTAAAATGTTTTTTTGTTCAAACTTCACTTCACTCTATTCAATTGTCTACTATTCAAAATTTATTAATGAAAATCAAAACCCGAAATTTACAATCTAATCGCGAATGCGACAAATGCAACGTAATACTTTCGTATGATAGATATCAATAAATTATTGTTTATGCAAAACAACCAACACACACACGGTGTATACTGGTCGGTAGGGTAAAGGAAGGAGGGTGGTCTATTTTGATACCACAATAGAGGCGACGACGACAACACCACCACTACGCATCAAAGGTGTTAAATGAAACTGAGGCGACGATTCCATTTGAAATTCACTGATCTGAATTGTGAAAGCACATGTACTACACACTACTACGATGTCTATGATTCTTTTAATACTTTCGGTTCTAATGTGTCTGGACATGTTCAAAACGTGTTCAAGAATTGAAACGAATTGAAATATTTCAACAACAACAAAGGCGAATGGCACAAATGAAATGAAAACCAACGACGAGGCGACAACAATAACAAATTCAAAACAAAACTGTAGGCAAACATTAAAAATGATAACAAAATCGCGCAGTCCCCACTCACTCTCTTGCTCTCTTGCTCTCACCGTTTTCTCACCCATGATTACTTACTACAAACAAGGAAACAATAACAAAAGTTGTGACAACACTACATGTATGTAGGGTGTGTTCGTGAATTCAATTCGCAAAAAAATAAATATATTAGCAATTTTTTGTTTTGTTTGTTTGTTAATGAAAAACAAAAACAATAAAACACGAAAGAGCAATAAAATAAAATACAACTGCGTCTAAATAGAAATAAATAAAAACAACACTACCTTATAATAATAATAATAAAACTAACCAGACTATGTTTAATGAATTAAAATGATAACGAAATGACGCTTCGTAACGCGGATAGACACAAAGGTATAAATACAATTACGTTGTTCAGTTGTTTGTTTCTGCGAATCCATACGGAAAAACTGTTTATGTCTGATGAAACAATCATGGGAAATCTTATCAGATAATTTAGTTCCCTACTACACCCGGAAAAATTAACGGGACGGTGAAATTTTTAATAATATTGGAAAAACAACTTAATCAGTATTTGCATTCAGAAATTGAGGCAAATAAGCGAAAAACTCAATGGGTTCGGAATTTATTTACAGTCAACTCGCGAAAACGTGAACTAATTATTATTGACGTTGTTCACGTATACGATATCGTTCACATTCGTGAAATTTTGAAAAAAAAGGCAGTGTTATTAAGACTTCTATTAATAAATTCAGTACCCAGATATTAAAAAAAATGTTTTATTGATTAAAAAGAATTAATTTGTTGTAAAGAATAACTAAAATCCGTTGTCCAATGCGAGAGACCTCGGTCTCTGTTCACGTTTCTGGGTCGTTCATATTTAAGAGTGTCCACGTTTCTTCGATTTGACTGTATTTCAATAAATCTACATCTTTTAATTTCATTGATTGTTATGCCTCGTTCACATTAAAACAGGATTAACCCTTTAACGGACAGGACCTTCAATAATTGTGTTTATGCACAAACAAGTATTTTTTACGAAATTAAACACAATTAATTAAGACATCCTCATAGTGGTACTGAAGGTTAGGGGGTTAAGAAACTTAGCGTCATCTTCCATATAGATTCGCTATTCGATCTTCGAGCCAAATACAATTCCTTTTCAAATTTAATATAAAAAAAAAAACATTCGCATTATTTCTGGAACAGGATTTTAAAAACCAACCCAGTTTTCCAAGATATTGGTGGCGGCTTCCGACTATCTCTATGGTTTGCTCAATATTCGCCTTAAGTATCTAAATCGTTAATGGGTTGTTCGCATAACATCGGTACAACAAAAGAAAAAGTCTAACGCTGTCAAATTGGACAATGTAAGCAAATAATGCGAGGTCTGTTGGGAATTTTTGCAGCTGCGACAGTCACAGATGCGCACCGAAAACGGATATTCAATATACGTTTTGTTTGAGCTACACAGCAATAATTATTTTCCAACTTTATTCAAAAGCAAATCGATTTATTACTTACTATCTGTCAAGATTTCGAGCGGCAGAGAGCTGTCACTGTCAAAGAAACATATGGTTCAGAAAGAAACCAGTAGATGGTCCACCAGGTATAAAATCCCCTACACACAAATTGTTTGTTGGGTTATTTCCTACCTCAATGTCTTGAAAAACAATAGCAAGTTTGTTATTTCGCATTCGATTACAACAATGTATATTGTGGTTTTTCTATATTGATACTACCCGTGTAATCCTCTCGCCTCGCTAGATGGAAGCATGTGTCGATTTTGATAAAATATCTTTAAAAACGGTTGCCCTGCGCCTAGCGTTGCCACTACAAAAAAAATTTTGTCAATCAAAAATTTCCAAAAAAAAAAAAAAACTACCCATTGTAGCCGACCAAAATTTTAAAATAAATCAAAATGAAATTAAATGTTCTTGTAACATTTTGTTAGGACAAAACAAAAAATAAATTAAGAATTCAGTCTATTGTACTATTTAATAACACATGTTTTAATATTAATAATAAAATATGTAGTTTATTTCACTCTTATGTTTTGCCAGTATTGAGATCAGAAAAATAAATAAAAACAATTAGTTCGTATAGCATTGTAACGTTTTCATGTCCCTTTTAGCTGAACAGTCCACCAAACAGTGTTCATTGAAACTATTTTTAATTCAAGAAATTGTCTTCCAAAAAGAATTAATATTTAAATCCAATGAAATATTCTTTTCTGTGAGAAGTAATAAATTCCACAGTGTAACAAATTAATGAAAGATCACAAAATTCACTCGATAGAACCTGTTCTGGAGTTATTATGATTAATAACTTTATGTCGCCACGTTCAAAATGAAATCTCTTGATTTGATCCAAAAGTTTAACATAAAAATTTAAAATATTATTTTTTATTTCAATAATTTCCGAATATGAGAAGTTACTTGTGGTACACACTTCTGATTTTGTTCCAATGAAAATTTTTGAAATGTGAAGTTGATTATTTTTGGGTTTTATAATCAATATTTAAACCTTTCTAATAAAATTACTCAAAATCAATCAAAAAAAATAATTTCTTGCTCGAATACAAATATGACAAATGTGAACTTTCAGACTGGAACTCTTTGTTAAGATTTTTTATAATAGGTAAAATGTATGATAAGAATATAAAGTAACATTTAATTTTACTGATTGAACTTTAACAAAAACAAGAGGTAAAATATAAGTTTAAACTTTCTCATTGCTCGACAATTCGTAATATAATAATATGGTTGCCACAAACTTATTATTATAAAAAAAGTGTAATTAATGATCATTTACACATGTGTGTATAGCAAATATTGTATGAAAATCAATCAAATTCACGATTTCGTCCTAAATCTACCAAAATCCAATTGGACCGACCCCCCGACCAAATCTTAAAATTTTAAAACCCATCCGACAAAATTTGGTAGAAAAAGCCCTAAACGGCAACGCTGCCTTCGACTAACACGTCTGGTCTTGTGCGCACTTTATTTCTCTCACTCTCTCTTCTTCAGCTATGAAAAAAAATAGTTTTGTGTTAGTGCTGTTATTACTATGTACATATGTATGTCCGTCCATATGTACAACTTTTACAAGGCCATTCATTCAACAACCAAGAACCACTGCGAAACAAATGAAATGTAAATAGTGTATGTGTGTGTGGGAGAGTATTTCCCTCCGTCTTTTTTTGTGCCAAAGTATCGCACCGAGAATGAGAGTATTTCACTCCAAACAAAATTACAAATCGTTTATTTTTTCTTCTTTATTTTAAAGTGCGTAATTAACGGAGAAATATTAGAATGAAATAAACACACTCATAGAAAAGACCAACAAAAATAAATAGTACAGAGTGCGATATGAAATGGTCTCGCACGTGGTGTAATATAGTTAGAACTGCTAGAGGGTGGAGGAAACTATGGAGGGTGATGCACTGTGATCGTTAAACAACTTTATTGGATTATCGCGAATGAGTAAAATAATTAATAATTACAGAAATAAATGTATTAGTTGCTAAAAAAAAAAAGGGAAATATTGTGCCATGGCAATTGTCCAACATAAAAAACTCTGATACAACCCTGGGTATTCTGATATACTGGGTTTTCCAACAACAGGTGTTATTTTGGTATTCAAAGAAAAAAGTGAATTTTTTTTAGATAAATGATCGGATGTTTATTTCATTAAAAAAAAGTGGAAGGTATGCCGTTAATAATGAAAAACAACATCAGTCAAATGGCTGCCGTGACCACGAATACAGGACCATATCCTTTTCATGGAATTTTCCATAACCAAATCGCAAAATTGGCTGCCCTTTAGCCTCGCAAATTCTATCTTTGAGGTCTTGAATCGACGCTGGGCTGTTGGCGTAGACCTTGTCTTTCACGTGACCCCAAAGCAAGAAGTCGCAAGGTGTTAAATCACATAACACGATCCGGAAACTGTTCCCGTAAAAGAGCAATGGTTTTGTTGTTTGTGTGGCAAGTAGCGCCGTCCTGTTGAAAGTAAACGTTGTCCAGATCAATAGCATCCAACTCCGACTATAAAAAATCATTAATCATCTCTCGATGGCGCAATCCACTCACCGTAACTGTTGATCCAACCTCATTTTCGAAAAAGTAAGGTCCAATGACCCCGCCGGACCATAAACCGCATCAATATCTCTTGGGTTTTCCGAGCCCCAGATGGGACAATTTTGCTTGTCGAAGGACCCGATCTGTTCCCCACTAACATGCCTGTCTCACTTTTCGCACTCATTTCCGTCAATACATCTTTTCCACAATGCACTGTTTGGACTACTCAGCATTGATTTGAAAAATAAGTTTGCAGCAATGTCGTTCCATGGAGATATGAGATGAGAGACTTTCTGACAAGATTTCGAATGGAAAAGAGCTTTCACTGGCAAAATAACATGATTCTGAAAGACACCACGAGATGGACCACCCGGTATGATTATGAGTAAACACTTGGGACCAACTCGGAATGATTATAATGATATGTATATTACAACTGTTTGAATATTTGAGTATGCCTAAAATCCAAACCAATAAATCAAGAAAAGTTTCCTTCAAGAGATGTCATCTCTCTGCCGCTTAAGCTGTGTAAGCGTAAAAAACGGGTGTTCTTGTCAATATGAACTAAGCTACTTCAATTTCATAACGAATACGATCAATATAGTATGAACTAAGTAATTTCAAATAAGGATTATCGTCAATGATATGCATATACAATTGGTTCTAGTTATCCAAAAACAAATCCACCAACTATAATCGTTACAAAAATACGGTACTGACCCCTGCCACACCACGCTAATAACCACATACAACTCTACTCCGATACACAACAATTCTAAAATACACTTAATACAGAACACTAATCATTTGGCCGCCAATTTACTCATCATTTGCCACTGCGCGAAGAAATAATGTCATCGAAATTTGTTTGTCATCCAGTATGACAATCATGGCAACATTGAAAACCATAAATAATAATAAACGTATGCAATCTATCAATCATCACCATACAGGGCAAATATTTATTGTCACGCAAATGATGTTCGCATGCAATTGAAATTTCAAAACGAAAATATTCTAAACTTGTCCAATGGATTCTCAGATTTTCATTAGCATTGTTAGTCATTCCATTCGACATTATTTTATTTTATTTGCTGTTTTGGTTTAGGACTGTAGGAATGTTTATATGAACGTTTTCATTTAATTTAATTTAATAAAGTAATATACAAAAACCATACATAAATACATAACTTTCTAAATAGATCTTAAACACAACTACTAAAACATAAATGTTTTGTTAGAATTTAATTATGATAATATTGGCCGCCCAGCCAGAACAATTAAGAATTATTAGACTTATTATTTATTTATTTATTGACCCCAAAAATAATGAGCATCAAGAAAGAGCATATATCACTGAAGACATGCACAAGAAAAGTTCCGGAGCTGTAGAGGAAGGTGACTTCATAATCTAGAAACTCTTCCAACAAATGAACGGTCATAAATCATCGACACAAAACGTGGAAATAGAAGTTGGGGGGTTTCTTGCAATATTGACGATTCCTATATTGACCATTTGTAACGAACGAACAAAATCGTTTTATGGAAACAGGCAGTAAGACTATAGACATACCGTACAATAGAATTAAAAATCCTCCCAATTCTACTAAAATATAAATGGCGGGTTCCAGATATAACCTCCAGGTAATCATTAATATGTAACATTAACAGAGAATACGCCACCCTTTGTCGTATATAACACGGTAGATACGAATGAAGAAAGGAACAAGTTAACATGACTGTTAACATCAAGTCTGCAATCGATTACTACACCAAGACACTTCATTTCATCAACCAGTTCCACAGAAAAACCATTAACACAAATATTTAAATCATTATTACATCGCAGAGTTAAAAATCAACGCTTTAGTCTTAGTCATATTAATCGCTAGTCCGTTGGTTAGGTAAAAATGGCCTTAATTTTTACTTAACCAACGGACTAGCGATTACAAAGAAATATTTATACTGCGCTCCAGAGTAGCATGGAGGAATAGATTGCAAGAAACAGAAGTAATAGCATTCGAAATGTCATTAACATACATAATAAATAACAATGGGCCCAGAACAGACCCCCGAGGAACTCCACAGTCAAGGCCACGTAGATTAGACTGTTGTTTTACAAACGGAGATCGAAAAAATTGGAGGAAATCTGTTCTGATCTACGAAATATATATACACTCACTAGAAAAAGTCTGCGTACAAGCAGAGACATCAAAGAAAGATACAAGAACCACATACAAAAACTGATTTTCAGATTATGATTTCAGTTTTTATTGTAAAAGAAAAACCCACGGATTTCTAGTGCAATAAAATTAAAGAAGAAACCAAAAAAATAAACCCGTAACAAATCAAAAACGAACTTTTAAAGTAAAAAAAAAAACATTAGAAAAAGTATGCGTACAAAAAGTATATTCTTAATGAGGATGCAGTGATCGCCATTTTTTGTTGAATTTTATTAGCTAGTGGGGTAGCCGTTCTTTGGAGAATCTCTGCCAATCACTTCGGCATGGATTGGACAAGATTTGAGATTTCCCCTGATGTAATATTTCCCCATTTCTTCTGCAATACTTTTGATGAAATTGAATGCTGTTGAATATTTCTTTCAAAAAAATGCCACAGATGCACGATGGGGTTAAGATTAGGAGACTGCGGATGTGAAAGTAACTGGTGTGGACCGGTATATATCAACCAGGGCTCTTCAATGTCGGCTGTATGCTTCGTGTCGTTATATTACTAAAATTAATAGTGGTCCTAAAGTCTCAGTTTCACTGCACTCTGTTTCAAGTTCACTTTCAAAATATCTCGGTAACCACGTTTGTCCATAGTTGACTGATTGAACTGCATTTTTACTACACCATTAACTACAATTCATCACCACAAATTACTCCACCTCATACATGCTTAACTGTGCCTGATAAATTTTCTATATCAAGTGCAGTACATGGTTTTCTCCACACCATTTCACGTCATTTTACTCCAAATATACAAAATATATTCTCATCAGAGAATGCAATTTTTTTCCAGAACTCTTGTGGCTTATTTATGTGTTTTTTTTGGCATATTTAATTCTTTTTGTCGGTTTTGTTGTGAATTAAAAGGTTTCTTACGTGCAACTCGGCCTCGATAACCAGCCTTTTTAATGATTTTCCGCAGAGATTCTTGGCAAATTGTTTTCTAAAAAAGTTCGTTAACACTTGCAGCCAATTTGATGCAGAAATTCACGGTTTCTGTAGGACAAACTGGACTATATGACATCTTTCTTTTTCGGTTAATATGAAAGTTCGGCCAAAGCGAGATTTAGATAAGTAATTTGCTGTTTCCATATAAGTATTAACTACTCTTTAAACAGAAGAATGTGTTCCTTCAACTATTTTACCAATTTCTCTTAAAGTTTTACATTGTTTCCACAAATATACAATAATTTCTTTTCGGCAGCTTTAATTTCCTTCCCACTACGATTAATTGGGAATACATTTTTTAAAATATTGCAAACTGTTCTTTGGTCTGTTTGACAAAAGAGTATACACTCATACCTCGTTATACGGCTTAGATACGTTCCGGAAAAAGTGGCCGTATAGCGAAATGCCGTATAAGGAGGTAATTCATTTCATACAAACCCATAGTAACAGTAAGAGATCGGTTCTAATTTTTGGAAAAATAAGTTTAATTCCAATTCAGTGAATAAATATAAGGCACTTACATCGTGGTCTTAAAAAATAAATAAACAATAAAACCAAATAACACATTTAAATAAAGTAATAAAAACAAAAATCCATCAATTCATGTATGTACATATAACTATGTAATATATATCTGAAAATGTTTTCACGGACCAGCTACAAAAAATGTGTCCAATGTCTGTTGTTTGGCGTTTCTTTTCATTTCTTCTTGTAGTTGGGTGTAGCAAAAAATAGACTTCTCTATATTTCGTATAACATTAGCACTTCGATCTTCGATTTTCTTCGATTTTTTTTTTTGGCCGTATAAAGAGGTAATGTGCGCCGTAAAGGGAGGGAGTGCCACAATTGAAACAGGCCGTTATAGCGAAATGCCGTAAAAAGAGGGGCCGTATAAAGAGGTATGAGTGTAATTGAAAATGGTACAAAATGGATGTTTAAAGTGAAATAAAAACCATGGGAACCAATATCTAATTTTTGTACGCAGACTTTTTCTTTGTTAATATGGGACTTTTGTAAATGTCATCTATAAATAGGAGCGTTATTATTCACATTGCTTGTTGTTTTGTTGCTAAACCATTCAGAGATATTTGGCTCATGCATTAAGCCAGCAATAATTAAAAAATTTTTTGGGCGAAATAACCATTCTTATGTTAAATAAATGAATGTACGCAGACTTTTTCTATGATGTGTATATATTTTTATTTTACTTAAAAGTGATCATACAACAACGTGCAGATACTACTGAAATATATAGAAATACATGTACTTAAGCAGTGTTGGGCAGAAAACAACAAAGGTAGGCGATAAACACGAGTCAGCCAATGGGCAAACTGAACTAATACGCAAATACCAAGCATGTGGCATATTACAAATAGAACACCCTCTAACTTTTACAACACGCGCTTCGTTCGACTTGGACAGCGCAATCCTCCCCAGATCAGCATGCGGCCCTAGACGTCGGCGTCGTCCACGCCTCTGTATAAATGTGAATCAAACGCAAAAACAACCAGTTTTTGTTTTCCATTTCATTTTGCTATCATTTTTCAAATTATGCGGCATAAAACGTTTCTTGGCATTCGCATGTTTTTGCTTGTTTTTTCTTCGTTATTGGTTTTGTTTTTGTGTTCTCTTCCGCCAGCGCTCTATTGTGTTTTTGGTTTAATAATTCGTATGGCCATTGTTCAATCAACAGAACACACAAAACAGAAATAAACAAAACATCATTTAATTTATACGAAAGAAGAGTGTGAAGAGATACGAGCACATACCCGTCTGATTGTCATACAAAATTTGGCGTGAGGTCATGCACTCTCCCACACATGGCATGTGGCGTAAATGTAAAGCTCAAGAAATTAAGTAACTGCAATTAATTTAGTAATTGTATTTGAGATGATAAATGGACAAATTGACAGTAACATTGGTTAATAGGGACGATCGAGTATGTCTGGATTCGGAGAAAGACAGATCTATATAACCTTAGATTTGGTCCGCGGCAATCATTGCTGTTGAACATACAGGAAAACATAATCACCCCTATTCTGCACTACAATTACGTTCCCGCATTACGTTACGCATCGATCGAAAATTTGGATTCCAACATAAAACGTAATCGAAAGAATAAGAAGAAGATATGTGGGTATTTACAGTAAGCTCTTTGTCTGTGGAATGTGTGAGATCGAAACAGAAAACCAAACAATTTTGTAAACATTGTGTGAGAAAGTTGAATGTTGATTGAAAAAGTTGGAAAGTTGTAGTGATTAATAAAACAAAAAATATTTAGTGTTAACAAAATAAAGACAAACGTAGTGAAGGAAAAAAGGCAGAACATATACGTAGTAAAAAAAAAACAGAACGTAAGTGAGAGGACCTGTAATAAATGAAATATAACTCACAAAATAATAGAAAATATTAATCTCTACTCCATTTTATACTTACATTTTTATTATTTTAATTTTACTTTTTATTTTTTATTTTATTCACAAATTTGATCTCTTTCCGCCACATATTTCTTAACGTACAAAAACGTAGCTACGATTGTAGTGCAGAATACCTACAATCGTAAAAATTACGCAAACGGAACGCAACGGAATGGAATGCGCAATACCAAAACGGAGAAAATCCAATCGCGATTGTAGTGCAGAGTACCTAATTTGCCAAAACGGAGAAAATCCAATCGTGATTGTAGTGCAGAATAGGGGTGATTGAAAATACAAATAAGCTACCACAACTAACGCATCTGTGTACAGAGTATCTTGAGTTGGATATGATTATCACCGTGAAGGCCTGAACATGGGGTGCCGTCATTTACGGAGTAACGTCCATGTGGCTACCATCACCCTCCAAGCATACAAAGTTATGCACGGGTTGCCTATTCGGGAATTCGCTGAGTGTATGAATCATTACTCTTAATCGGGGGTTAATCAGGTTGAGGTTATCCATACAAATACGATTCTGTCCAATTCCACTTGAAAGTCTTGCTTGATTCCAGGCCCAACACCAAATTCATAAGACTGCGCATTCTTTGTAGCTCGTTTTTACATCAAAACCATTTTCATATTTCCACATACTTTTTATTCAGTCATTTGGAAAATTGTGCAAGGATTTGCATGTGCGTAAATGTGTTCTTCAATTAACTTAAAGAATAAGTAGTCAATATATGAATATTGTTGTTTTGTTATTGTTTTATTTATACATTGCGATCTTGATAACCACATCTAATTACAAATGCCGGTTCAATAACCGCAATATTTGCGATAACAAAACATTGCATTTGTAATTTTTTTTCACAATATTGCAGATTTTTAAAATAAAATGAAAAATATTAATAAAAAAAAAAACGTTTGCCATTCACGTAAAAACTTTTCAGTTGATATTCTTATTGGATAAATGTAGGTTACTCAACATAAGCGCATTTCCTTTACAGGGATAGATTTGATTCGTATAACGACCTCCAAATCCAAAAGTTCAGCGTTTATATCTTCCATGATTATATGTATAGTACACCGTCTTTGGGAACGAGTTCCCGTAAGTCCTGAAACAGGTACTCATCGATAGATACTTTTCGCACTGGAAGCTGTGCTGCTGTGTTGCAAATGATCCATCTGTTTCAACTCGTCATCGTTCCGGGTAATTGGCAATACCCAGAAGAACATTGCAAAGAGTTTGAAAGTTGTATACAAAATTCAAATTGTGCAACATGTGCTACCGCAAGTCTCCCAACACTAGGGCCACCCGGTAGTATAGTAAATTTGTGAACCAAAAGGTACGTCAAAAGCGTCCAAATAATAGGTCTTTGTTGTGGTTTTTATTACAAGTTTTAAAAACACGACGAACGAATGGGCGCAGACAAATTAAAACAGGTCCTGATTAACGAGAGTTAAAAACAGGAATCATGAATCCCACTTATAATACACTGATCACTAGTGTGACGTAGGGTTAAATCCTGCAGATTTGTGATGCCGTTTTATATTTTTTGCGCACATGATTCATTATTGCTTTATCGAACATCTGACTATTGCAATGTTTCCGGATACTGTGCAACAAAAATACCTCGCAGATACATTAACTTCATTTTATTATTTGCATTCTTTTCGCATCTTGGCCATTCTATCTGGAACAATTCTAATTTAGTTTTAACAAACAAACAGCAATCTTTAAAGAGAAGAGCTGCTATGTTATCATTAATTATGGACCATTAGCACTAATCGAAGTAATTATATGAGATTGGCTACGTTTTTGTAAGGTTGTCGGACTGCTACTGCTATGGGTGTATTAACTGAAAATGACAATTCAATGACCTTTTGTGAATATTCATTGATAGTTTGCTAAAATGAATATTTTTGGATTCTATTTGTTTGAATAGAGCATTGAAAAATTGTGAACGTCTCTAATATCGTCCATTGCGCGACGATACAAAGCTGTTGCAAAAAAAGATTGGGATTTGTGTAAGTATTCGATTGCGCCCAGGCCTGCATGTAATAGGCCACATGTACGATTATACGATTACCAGAAACCCTGTTTTATATAGGGGTATAGAGTTTATAAAACGTTTCTAACAGATCGTCGGAATAAAAGTTGTATATATCGTATGATATCGGTCTCATCTGCGGAGATCATGATAATAGTAATTAAGTAAATTTGAATTGAAACTTGCATCCAACTATCCACTGACTGGTAAAGTTGATTTAAAGAAATAATAACATAAATGCTACTTTGGGCTAAGAAAACTATTCAGGAACAGGGCTCTCTCCCTTTCCTGAAACATGGGTACTTGCGAAAGCAAATGAATGGGTCTTCCATATCACGAAATTCGAACTTGTATATCCGTAGGCACATTATTTTCTACGTAACAATCCTTGTTCTATAAACAAACATATTCAAATGACATCAAACTGCACGACAATAAAGAGGCTTGGCTCTACTTGGCACTTGTTGCATTGATTAAAGAACATTTCCCAATAGTTTACAATAATCTGTTTAAATGGTATTGTTTATTTTTTTTTTGTGTGGACCATAACTGGTGACAGATTTTATTTGTACAATTGGCTTGTGGTTCAATAAACTCAATTGTGTGTTAATAGAATTACCCTACACAACTGAAGATCTGTTTCATTGTACAATAAATGCGTAAAATTCACGCAATTACATCGTTATACATTGCGTCATAGGAATATTCTCTAAATGGGACAGTAAAATAGTCACGAGCCATTTTAAATGAATTCCAAAAAAAGACAGACTGTTGTACGACCAGTACGTATTATTAAAATTACTCATATACAATAAATAATATGTAAATTTTTGCTCATAATTTTAGAAATTTGTTAAAAATTTGAATATTTTTATACGTACATTAGAACATTCGTAGCCAGACAAAGGCATACGAACTTCAGGTATACATAGTACCAAATATTCAATGAAATCCAAAAATAAATAGCAAAACCAAACAGAAGCAGAGAAAAGCAACGAAGAGAAAACCCATGTTGACAGACAAAATAAAAGATTAGATACTTTTGTTAATAAACAAAAATATTTTGACAAAAAATAAATAGCAGATTATTGAAAACAAGAAACAACGACAGACAGGCAGGCAGTAACCGCCAACACCACATTTCATTGGTCTATACATATTTGAAATTAAACAGCAATTCCATGATTTTAATCAACAGGTATTGCAATTATGAAAACAACCGGGGAAATAATCGTGCCATGTTGAATTTACGAGGAATGGGCTATGGGTATACATCTGGTGTCTGAACACTCTGTCGAGACGACTGTTAGTAGCAAAATAGAACTAGTGAAACGACTTATATAACTTGGTTCTGCCGTCAGTTAAAAATGATGTCAGCATCTAAACATAGCCAAGGATCTTGCTGGCAAATGTAGTCTACTTTAAACAACTCAAGAACAGAGCTCTTTCTAGACCAGACAAGAAATAAAAATTCGAAAAGAGCATGGCGCTATCTGGGTTAACGATACCGCGATTGCGCTGGATGGTCCATGTCGGTCAAAGGAATACAAACACTTCAGCCACAATGGCATTGGACTACCACGGAAAGTGCAGATACTCTTACGGAAGAAGCATCACGAACTGGATAATGTCCTTGGAACGAGACCGAAATCGAAAACCTTATTATTTATTACTTTTATTATATACAATTCTACTGTACGTGTGTTTGCGTGGGTACTCCTCCTAAAATTTGAATAAATTTGTTTGTATACGTCTAGGAGGCGCCCTGTGTGGTTTAGATTTACAATTCGTTCCAATTGGACAAAGGGGCGTAGTACCTCCCATACAGCCTCCACCACGACTTTGCAATGAACCAAACCTTCAGTAAAATAAAATTTGAAGGCAAATAAACGTACTAAGTATTAAAACAGGCCAAGACCAACAACATGTTGTAGCGCCAACCTAAGTAAGATAATTTTTTGTTACACTGACCCCGCAGGACCATAAACCGCACCAAACACTCACACGTTGAGGATGGAGACTCGTGGGTTTTCCGAGCCCCATATGCCACAATTTTGCTTGTTGACGTAGCCACCGAGGTGGAAGAGGGCCTCATCAGTCAAGATGATTTTTCGTCGGAATTCCGGACCATTTCCATGCATTTCAAGGACCCAATCGGCAAAGCCACCACGTTGTTGATAATCGGCGGGCTTGAGTTCTTGTGTTAACTGAACTTTGTATGCCTTAAGAGCCAAGTCTTTATGGAAAATATGGTGTAATGATTAGTAATGGCGTAGTTTCTACTTGTCAAATGCTAATGAATAGAACCTTCAAAAGTGACAGCTATCGAAATACCGGGTGATTCAAAATAACACCTCTTGTTAGAATCTTGAGATTACGCTCTTAATCGTAAAGTCGCCAGCATTTACGATGTGAAGGCTGACAATGAAAAATGTTTGATGGTCTTGCTCACTCTCACACACTAACCTAATGCTGACCAAATGCTAAATTGGTTGATACTAAATAAACAAAAATCCGAACGGTTTTTAATCAGGACCAGGCTTACTAAGGGAGATTAAAAAATCCATTGACACCATGTGTGCGTTAATTAGTTATTTTCCTATTGTTTTTTTTTTCTTTTCGGTCAACAAAGATTTCATTCAAATTTGTCGTTTTTAAATATGATCACACAGGTAAGTGAAGTCATCATTTGGTTGGACAGGAAACTGAGTGTTTTTGGCGAGTCATACATGATCTAATGGCAATACCGTGGTTTCATACAAAACAAAGCCTCAGTTTTATTATATCGAATCATTACACACCAATGGTGGACATGAATCTGACATTCAGAATAAATGCTACTTTGTCAATCTAAGTTTACAATATATTCCAGATTTTGTTTTATATGTATGTATGCATTGAAGCATGGGTACTTTGTCAATCGTTGGCATCATTTCTTAAAGAGGTCAAGGCCAACCATAAGTTGTATGGTAGAGCAACAACTCATTGTTTGTTTGGATAAATCGATATATTCTGTGTATATAAAAAAAATGTTTAATGACTGAACTTGTAGTTGAACCTTAAAGAAAACAACCGCTAAAAACTCAGTAGACCTTCCATGTTTACGAAATATTTTGTGGTCGAAAATCATTAGAAAACTCAGAGACCAATTGATCTAACATTTGTCAAAGAATAAAAGCTTCTAACATTTGCCCGGAATTTGCTTTAGCAATCTGCGGTTGTTCTATAAAATACTTAATTATGATAATAAGAAATCTTACAACAACAAATTAGATCAATTGGCCTGCCCGTAAATATATACAAACTACATGAATATAGATTTTAATAAAAGACATTAATGCATATTAATGATTACATAAAATATTATATACATTTAAATCAAAATCCTGTATCCGTAGTACGTCGAATGTGATAAGGGGGAATGGTCACTTATCAAATTCAACGTATTACCATCATATTATCTACACACTGACTTATTCATATGACTTCGTACCGTATTACTGTGAAGAGGCCTGGCTCTAGTATTTATTGCATCGATAAAAATGAACATTTTGCATTGCTTTAGAATGTTTTTAATTGTAATTGTTGTGTTGTTTCATAAACGTGGCAAATTGTATTTGCACAATCTGGCTGTGGTTCAATAACCTCAATTGTGTGCATAGTGAGATTACCCTACGTGACTCATGTTAGGTTCCATAGGATAACAAGCTCGAATTATTTTGAAAATTGTAGTTAATAAAAGAAAAATTTATTTACATGTAAGAGATTAATCTCAATTACGTGTAACAAATTCTCTAGAGAAATAAGTAGTGATCAGTAAATTTACAAAATTACATCGTGCAAAGCTCAAGTTATCCGTATGGAATGTTAAGGGAACAAGTAGCGGTGCTCAAAGTACACGAAAGACAGGACCTTCAGAAAGCTACATCGACTGGTTCAGGCAGAGAGCCGGTAGTTTTTAGCCTTACTAAGATTGCATGCATTTCGTAATTTGCATTCTTCAAATTAAAAGTCTGGCAGAATCTTCGTTAGAAAGACCAAGTGGAAGAAGACATGTATTACGAACTGGAGAGAGTACGCAACATAATAACATGTACATGGGCCATATGGAATGCACATGGTCTCCACAATCCTTCACACTGCATACAGTCGATCCCCCCACGTTGTGGTCCCCTGTGACTGTACCAGCACAACTTTTTTATATATGAAATTGATGCTGTAGCATTCTCATGATATTTAGCCCGAGTTATACATTTAACCATTGTCCACTTTGAAACACTACGGCTCTATCCACTGCCAATAAAATATTGACCTATCCAACATCCACGAGCACGGCATACTTAACGACTTTGTTGCTGCAGCATGGTGCCATTATCGTATGCGCCTTCTGTGTTTCAGCGAAGATCATATATCGTAAACAATCCGTATATTTATGTAGTCTTGTTTACTTTCCGCTATCGCATCCACTCAACTGTTTACACACATTGTTGCCACGCAATATTCGTGAAGTTAGACTTGAAAAGAGCACAGAAAAAAACAGGTGAATAAATATATTAATTTGTTGGTATAACACTTCTCATTCTTGGCATGTTGAAATGATTTTTTCGATCTTCTTCTAGATTTCTTCTTGAAATCTTTACAGAGTTAGTAGCATATCTCCATGTAACACGAATCGAAGAGAGAGTGTGCGACTCCATCCTAAAACATCGTCTCTCTTCGATAGTAACCACGCACAGATCTAATGTGGATTTTGTACAAAGATCTGGAGTTATTTGTTAACAATCTTCCATATAAGGCACGCGACCATTGTCTTCGCTTCTTAGGGAGGGCTTAGAGCATCTCAAAATGTACAACGATTTTGCTTAAAAAGTCAAACTTTCTTACGAAACGAATATTCATCTGGGCGGCTATGTTGTTAACATGTCAACTGCCGCACGTAATCATCGAGAAGCCAATATTCTCAGAGTGACAGATTGACCCATGATTGAAAATGCAGCTTAAAACGTTATTTTGGTTAACGGTGAGCGCCTCAGAGGCATGATAAATCATTGTTTGAAAAGAAAACAAGTATTTGGACCAGAGTAAGAATGTCTCCCGCAAATGTACCAAGTCATGCCCCAATGAAACCTTATTTACATACAAATTTGAAAAAGGTAAATGAATTTTTTCAACATTTATTTTGAAAAAAGTAATTCTGAAAAGGCACTGGTAAATCTGTTCTTCCAAAAGAAAAGGAATAATATTAACAAAGAATAATTTGTGGTCAAATATATTTTACAAAAGTGAAATAACCCTTAATAACAATAATAATAACCTGTTACTCGTCCTCATTCCATCGATACCTATGATAGGGTGCCTAATGAGCTCATTGCCACACAACTACGCACTACACTACAAAATAACGGCAACAAAAATGTGTTCACTAAAAAAAGAGAGCTGAAAACCAAATAGAACAGGCCTTTGAAGAATACAAGACCACAATAAACTCAAACAAAAGTGAACAAACTATGAAAGAAATCTCCGAAAAAAACAAACCAATGATGTACAGAGGGATGAAGAAATGCAGACGCAAACAAAGAACCAGCAATTACAGACACACTCATAGACTCACAGACTCAACCAAAGTAAATACGAGTGAGGTTAATGTTATTGAAGCCAATAAACTCTTAACGTTTTCCTTTGACTTGTTCACAGCGGAATAGCGTTACTTGCGCCCATCACCCAACGCCCAACCCGACCTACAACTCGCATACTTCGCAAAAGCCCACAGAGAAACAAGGGATGTTACTGCACGTTAGCGCTATTACGACGTCAGCACCATGCAGCTGGAAAGTAATAAACAACAACGACAAAAAAGAAGTGTTGAGGTTTACTGACCACTTTTTTTTTTGTTATTATTCTCTCTCTCCTTTCTCTGGATCATTGTTTATTTGTGTTGTTCTTTCGAACGTCAACCATTTTAATCAACAAATGATATGATTGCTTAAAATCATATTTCCCTTTAATATACGTTTGCCACTTGTGGTTTTATTCGGAGATTTCCAGGGAAATCGTTGCAAACGTCAATAGAAAATTATATGAAGTACCAGGGGGAATTGTAGGATTTATTTAATAATAATACTATTTACATGGTAGAATTAATAATAATAATGTAGCGGTAGTGTGTTCATATGCCAGCCAGAACATCAAGAACTTTTCCACCTCGTACATTTCGTTGGTTTTACGAGTAAAAGAATTCTCTATAAGCCATGTACAACATCATTAGAAAAACTAGTAGCCATTCGGAGCGGAGTTTATGGACTATGTCCCGGTGTGCGAGTATATACAGTCCATTGTCGAATTCTTAACGCGAAAAATATCGGATGTAAAATCTCTTTTTCGTTTATTTTTTCATAAAGTTTTTTTTTCACGCAAATGTTTAATGTGCTAAGAATTCGAATTCGTACCTTTAATTCTATCTTATAACAAACTTTCGTCTATAACGAACACTTTTTTAAGTCCCAAGAGTTTTGCTTTTACACTGGATATAACGAACCAATTTATCGAGTCCCTAGGAGTTCGTTATAACCGGACTCGACTGTATTTTAACTTGTGAAGTCGGTTTGCTGCGAAGACAATCGCCAGATTTTAAAATGCTAACCAACCGATTGCAACGAAAACATTGATTTAATTTGTTAGGGTTCGGGTTAACTAAAGAAAAAGAAATTGAAATTTAATGACACACATTAAAATGACTCAATTGCATCCACCATATCCAGTCAATAAATTTAGTAATTTCAAAAATGCTTTCGAAGTAGTTTTTTTTCTTTTCTTACAAGTGACTAAAAGTTGCAAAAGAACAAACAAATATTTAGAAATTAATGTGTTATTCGGAGGAAACTGCATCGCTTAACAATCCCATATTAACTATTTCCCTTAACAGATGAGAAAGTTCCCTCAAATCAGTGAACTGTGCACGATATAATTTGCATACTCACCTATCTGGGCCTACTGTCCGAACACTGCTCCAAAGACCCATTTTTTTTCTGTTGAATCTTTACATGTAAATACAGTTGAAATTGATTTATCATTCCACGATACGATAGCATTTAGGAAAGAAATCTCAGAAATCTTAAGAAGAGTATTTGAAACTTCATTTCTTGCAACTATTCCACTTCACTTTACATTAAAATCCCTACAGTGGCCCTGGTATTTAATCCCCTGTGTTAAAAGAAGTAGAAATAGGCCATGGATCTATCGCATAGTATCTTTTATTGTGTAATGTGTGAGGGCAAGCGATTTAGTACAAACAGAGATAAGTTCGATAGGCCAAATCTTATCTACCCTCCAACATGAAGCACGTGTCACTCTATTATGATGGGCACACACTCCAAATTTTATATTATATTTTAATATAAAAATTACTCTAAATTACACTACATTCTTTTTCTAGGAACTCCACATGAATTCAGAATAAAGAAATTGTTTATTTGTTGTAAACATATTAAATGATATGTTAGAGAATTCGCAATGGCTTTGCTTACGTATGCGCATTCGTTTGATTCTCTTCATTTAGAAGTCCTGAATAAAAATGGATTGTATTTCGATGGCGGATTTCCCGCCCACTCAAAATGATATTCAATTAAAATTTTGCCATCGAAAATAAATGAAAAACGGCAGATACGACATTTCAACCGACATGTTTCCGAAATTTCCCCCAAATTAATTAACAGACGGTTTCCATAAGACGATTTCTTTCGATCGTTACAAATTGTCAAAACTGGAAGCATTGTAACGTGGGTTTTAGACTTTGTTCAATTCTGAATAGGTGATATATGTTACAGAATAACATATGGAACGTACGCTTAAAAGAACCGAGGTCCCTTACTGGGAAATATCCTTTTTGTGGGAAGGATTTATGGAAACCAGCCATAAGTCGCACAATAGAATTCTGTGTATATATAATATACAATAAAATATATTGGCAGAATATTCAACCTTATTTTAGTTTTTCATTTACGTCTGGGTTGATATTTTTGTCAATTCCTTTCATATCCACAAAAACTCTATTCGGTCTAAGGACATGTACCAAACCCCTCGACGCCAGTGTTTGGTGCACTGTGGTTTTCTTGTATATTCTATCCAGGTGACCCAGTTATTTGTTCGTTCAAAGAACAGATTGAAGATAACAAGTTTGTGACCAATATCCTGAAAACCAGTAATATCAATATTTTCCTGTTAGCTCCCCAATAGCAAAAAAAAAATGTGGTAGTAGGGCAGAAGTAATTGTAAAAAAAGGGAAAAATTTAGAAAATTGTACAAGGACTCTCGCTGATTGCTATCAGCTCCATTAATTTGTATACGGGAATTTTTCAATTTTTTTTTTTACCGACAAAAATAATCAAAGAAAAAGAGATAATTGTCAGGTGAATCAATACCTCCTCCCTACTGGAATTGAGTTATACCTGATTTACACGTTTATTTAACATTCAGTGTGAGCAGGCAGAACTGTCGAAATAAGTTGCGAAGATGGTAGAGAAGCCAGAGGCAGATAAACAGTCAGGAAATGGAAATTGGATGGGAATTCTCAAATATATTTTAAATTGACAATTTTTTATTAAATGAAGAAAACACTTTGGAAACATCTTCATCAAAAATCAAACGCTTAACACGCGGTTTTCCAAAAAACCAAAAAAAAAAAATGTGGAAAAAACATGGTGAAAATCGGAACTTAATTCACAATTGGAGTGAATAAATGAATAATTTGAAATATTAGAATAATGTATTCGAAATATGTATTCGTTAAAATACTTTTGACCATTGGGCTAAATCGCTTGTTTGGGAACAAGAGCAATTGCCTATCATATGTGTACAATCAGCTGTTTCATTTACACAGTAGTATCTGTTTATGTACATATTTCAATCTCAGGGTCATTCTTGAATACAAATGGCGTAAACAATGTAAAGATACTTAAATTTTTGAAGTAATGATAGTTTGAATCAGTGGTAAGCGGTACGCGCTACTGTTACAGATGGATCACAAGAATTCTCATTACATTCATTATAAGAGTAAATAGAAAAAAAGGCAACCAGCCTGACTACAGTACTGGAATTTTGAGAGTTGGGAACGCACATACTATATCGCCTCACAGCTCTTTCTGACTCCTGGGTTTCCAAACTCCAACAACTTCACATGTTGGGATACTGCCAGTTTGGCAAGTAAAGCTAGTCCATCAAATTCTCGTTCACTTGACAGTTATACAATCGGTCCATATATGTAAATTGATTATAATTTTTAATTTGTAAGATTGCGCCCTTACGGATGGTCGCAACCCACATGCGGAAAATCAGATATCATGCGTCCAACTGACGATTTTATCGTAACTGAGGTGCCATATGTTGGATTTGGATCAATTTCCTATCTCTAATAATAATAAGGTTCGATTGTTATTAATTAAATTTTTAAATTTGAATTTGAGTTTGGAGTTCAACATATATCTACTTGACAGATTAGCTCTAAAAATAGCAGTATCAGCGTCAAACTGTTACAAAAAAGATCAGTTTGAGACTCAAACTGTTCTAAAAAGATCGCGCAATCTACTTTGAAAACATTTTGAACTCTTCTGAAAAAAAGAACAATTTGTTTCTCGACTTTTATTTAAATCTGTCCATATGGAGTATGGGGAGAAGACTCTTGTGAAAAGTATAATTTAATCCAGATATCCGCGAGAAAGAAGGGTATGATAATAAATAATAATAGGATTGGCCTCCACGTGGTAATTGAGGGACATATGAAAATTGAGCAAGTGTTTGTCAAATAGATCATACAATACAACAATCGTCTGATCCCTCACCAGTCCAATTGGTAAAATTGGGTCTACATTCACTATTCCGGGACCTTTGGATGCCATAACAAGATGGACTCCTAATTCTCGTTGTTTGAAGTCAGTTTCAAAGGAAAATTGCGCGACCCGAAAAATAATTCCATATTTCGTCATTTTTCGTTTGCCACGCACTTGACGTGCACCAGTCCCAATTTAATTTCCATTATGGTCATTTCGAACACAATTCACATTTGTTGGTGTTGTCAGTGGAAGTTTTTCCCAAAATACATGTTAAATTATTCATAGTGTCAATTATTTACCTCTTCCCCTCTTCCTTGGAGCTGCTCCTGTGCTGTTGATAATGATGTTGTTGTTGCTGTTAATTGAGGTTGACTCAAATTCCTGGGAAGTTTCCTATTATTCTCTTTATGATGTTGGTTTTCATTCCTCGATTTGGCATTGCCCATTAAAATTTGCAAGTTTTATATTGAAATAATTTTTGACACACACACACATGCAGTAGATCTATTTATTTTTCTAGTTCTGAGACGTTTTTTTTTCGTATATTTGCATTTATTATTGTTTTGATTTTTTTCTTCACTCACTTTCTCCCTAGACTTTATTTGTAATCAAATGCCTCTTTTACAGTTTCACACCTTAAAATTTGCTGAAATATTGCTTCTGCTAAAACGCCATTTTGTATTAATTTAATATTTCCAAATAAATCATTAAAATTGTCTGATTTATTTTGTAAATTGTTTGCTTTTTTTCTTCCTACTTCCTACCTCCGATGTAAAGAAGAAAAATTGACTTTTTTCTGACAATAGAGAGCAGAGAATGGTGGCGATCAAGCAATTGTCGAAGGCGTCTAACACAGCGATGAAAAATTACTACAACAAAATGGTACTACGCTCAATCAAAAAAAAAGTACTTTTTGAGCCAAAAATGGTACTAAATTCTTTTGTTTTTAAATATCAAATAGAAAATCACATCAATTCAATTTGCAATGAAAAAAATATAAATAAAACATAAACTTATAGCAGTTTGTTTCACTTGATCCTAACAAATCATTTGTTTTTATTAAGTTGGACACTGCTAAAGTTATCAAAATACCAACACTGGTTTGCACGGCGTCAGTGAACAGCTGAGCCGATTAAACCATTCCAGATTACTGAGCCGATCTGAACCAACTCAACGGCCACAGAGAGATACAACTGTATTTTTCTAAATCACGATTGTAATGGTGACTTCGTTGGTACAACAATTTTTTTAATTTTTTTAATTTTTTATTGTTATTGTTGTGTTCTTTCGTTAAAAAAAAAGTGCAACCCTATGCGCAAACGACGCGACGATTGTTTAGGTTGGGAAGCTTCGAAACCTTAATATATGTGGATGTGTGTGTGCAACTATCACACTGAAGAACCCGTGTTCGAAACCGGGTAAGACCATTAAACATTTTTCAACGGCTGCTTCCACCTCGTACATGTTGGCGACTTTACGAGTAAGAGAGTAATCTCTAAGACATGTAAAACTTCTCTAGAACAGCATTAGCCGTTCGGAGCCGGCTTTAAACCTTAGGTCGCGGTTAGTGAGTATTCACAATTGCATCGTACACAGCTCACTGATTCGAGAGAAGTTCCCCGTCTGTTACTTCATGGAATGTTAAGGGAAATAAGTAAGTATTATTTATCCGTTCATTGTTGACAGTTGTAGGCGTAAACAATTCATGCACCAAAAAATGCCAATACAGAAAACTAAATGTAAATACGCCCTTCTATGTCTGTCGCTTATTCCAATTGTGTTTAGTCACTCTCACTTCGGTAGTCACAACATCTGGTAGCTCTTTGCTACGGTTACTCTGGCAACTCTCTATAAACAACCACCAACCAACTTCACAATAAATCGACATTAAAAAAATATCACCAGCACCATTTTTTTTAATCCTCTGAAACAAAATAATTTCTTCATATTTTACATTTTGTATGAACCTGAAACATTTGCAAACAGATTTACTAACATTAGCATAAACTAAACAAATTATCTAAACATGGATATGAGCTTAGATGATATAATAAAAAACAAAAAAATCGCGGTGGCACCCTCAAAACGATTGTAAGTTTTTCTCAAATGCAGGATTTCAATAAGAAAATGGCGTTGAAAATCACTCAATGCTGAGAAATAAAAATCCATTTTTGTCCTTTTTTCCAGTGTCGTCAAGAAGCCACCACTGAGGAAGACCATTAACCGACCAGTCTTTAAAGAGGTCGCACGCATAACTGATGCTCGACTGAAAATTATACAGAAGAATCGTGCCAAAATCCGTGATGCTCGCGACAAGTTGGCAGAGATTACACGTAACAATGGTGACGTCCGCAAGAAGCTATCCCAGAAGCAGGACATAATAACGTCAAAGCCATATAAATCAAATAGCTTCAAGTACAGTAGATTAGGCCATAGCGGTGGAGGAGGAGGTGGCGGCGGCGGTGGTCTTAGTAAATTATCGGCAGATGGCGGATTAAAGACTAGGAATGCCGGCTATAAAACATCGATATCGACTGCATCTTTGCGTCGTAATGAGGTATTGGAAATACCAAGAGGCTATGTTGACTATGACAATATGGAAAAAATGGAGGAAGGTGAGTGTATGTAAACATAACATTAAACAACGATAGGAGGGGAAAGAAAGAAAAATACGGTGTGGGGTGTCGGCAATAAAATGCAGGCAGAAAAAAAGTATACACAGATTGAAGACTGCTCTCGTGTACACGTGTTCCAGATTGGAATTACGATATGCATCACAGGTAGGGTTTTTAACCCGGGACGTATTACCCCGGGAAATTTGCAAACTTTTTACTTCCCGGGATTATTGGTCGGAATTTCTGGGAATAAAATAAACCAAAAAATTAAACAGCACGATTTTTAACCGGGAAATTATACGATTTATCACAGTCTGAAACGTTCCTAAACTAGCTCATACATTTATATCATACAGGACATTTTTTTTAAGATTAATTAAATTTTTTTGTGGTTAAAAAAACAATTTTTTTTTTTTGGAAAATAGAATTTCCAAAATACTAGTCCCGGTAAGACTCCCGATTCCCGGGAGTTGAAAAAGGTCGGGAAATTAAAACAAGGCTTAAATTCTTTACCACACATAGTGGTGTCCTGTTACCATTCCATTTGACTGTTCATAAATAAAGGATTATCAATTTCGCTTTTTAAAAATTTACGTAAATAAAACACATACAAAATATTTTTTTCATGATATTTTTTTTTTTAATATAAAGTTAGAACGTTGATATTATGTGTGAAACACTACAACATTTAAATGACCACCACGCAAAGTGTTGCAAGCATTGATTCTTTTTAGGTAAATTTGGACCACTTTTTATCACACGTTTGGCGGTATCTCAGCCATAACTTGACGAATGTTGGTTTTTAAGTACTCAAGAGTTAAAGGTTTATCTGCACAAAAACACGGTCTTTCGCGTAGCCCCTCAAAAACAGTCTAATGGTGTCGAATCGCATGATCTTGATGGCCAGTTGATGTCGCCACGGCGATTACTCCGCCAGGAAATGTCGTCTTGTTGAAACCACATATTCTCCAAGTCGTGTTCTTCAATAGTAGGCAGTCGGTTATCAGACGACCATAACGCTCCGAATTGACGGTGACAGTCGTTCCCTTGTCGTTTTCGAAGAAGTAAGGTCCAATTACACCTTCGGACCAAAGAGCACACCAAACAGTGACTTTTTGTGGCACGATATGTGGCTGTGTCAGAATCGCCATTTTTGTAGTAGGTTTTAATAATTTTTACGAGTTGTGTGATAGTTAAGCGATCCATTTTTGTCAATGTCAGACTTCCAACTGAAAAGAAAAAAAAATTGGTTTAACAACTTAGTTTGACAGATGTCGAATTCCAACCCTATACTTTTGAAACCACGAAATGGATAACCCTATATTATTGTTCTTTCATGACAACTCAATCTACAGTACAACATATGTTAGTTATTTCAACAATTGAAAGGACTCGTATGCTTTTGAAATTATCTTAGAGTCATAGCCTTGAAATCGGAAGACGTTTGGAAAGGTCCCATGACACATGCGAGCATTTTACTAAAAATGTGTAGAATTACTACTCTCAACATTAGAAAAAGATTGGTTTGAACAAGGTTTTGAAGTGAAAATCTATATTTAGATACAGGAATACATAAAAAAAATTGTATACAATTGAAACAAAAACTGTGGGATCTTCGTGAAAAAATGTAAGCATGTACCTGAAAAATATCCTACAAAAGTAATTGTTTTATTGAACACTATTACGTTGGCATGGCGATCTATCGACGAGGACCAACTATTGTTTGTCCTACAACTACTCTTTAGTTTAGAAGACAATACGCGATGTTTTCCGTTGAAGTTATTTAAAACATTAGCATCTAAAACGGGAGTAACGACTTGTAGACATATCAGTTATTCGTAATTTCAATGCATCAACTGCCGTAATTTGTATACTCAATAATTGAGATTTCTTAAGTTTTACATGATTATCGCCGTAAACGCCTGAAACATTTTGTACCGTCACGCGTAGGTTAGCTATGATACAGCTATTATCGGCCATCAAGTAAATCCATTAATCCAACCCGGTGCAAATAAAGAGTTGATGCAGCAACTGCGCATCGAACCGATTTGAGTTCATAAACCATCGGAAAACTCGCCAAAATAAACATAATTTGGGATCTCGACCACTCGCTTTACTTTTACTCACAGTTCGAGCACTGCACAGTCCGACCGGTAGCACATTGTCTACGCATATAGATTCTGTAACTCACCTTCAAGACCATATGGCTTTTATTATGAACTTTCGTACGTACCTATTTCCCCTAAAATTCCATGGAGGAATCGACAAATAATGATGATATTATCAGAAGGCCTATATACTTTTGCGGGAAAAAAAAACAGACTTTTTGAATGAAGAACTGTTTTTTTTTCTTCACGTTGGATACATACCACCCATGTATCACAGCGTAATCCATTTTTAAACTGAGTAATTCATTTCGCATGAGCTCAAAATCCGTCCACGATGAAGTATCTGGCCAAACATCATCTACCATTTCTATATCTTCGAACTATTAACACTTTCTATAGTTTTCTTCGTAAGCTTCACCATTCTTGTAGGAACTCCCCACTATTGTAAATTCACCGGCTTAGCTATGTTGCTAATTCCATATGGTTTTCATTAAATATGTCTCTGAGTGATGACGTAATATGTCCTTTGCTTAGCTGATAGGACAAAACTTATCATTTGTTAAAATCGTTTATTGGGCTCAGTTTTGTGACATAATATTTAAAACGCATTGATAAAATCCTAAAATATACGTTTTCTTTCAGAGGAATATGCTGCCGCAACAAGACTTAGCCGAACCGTGCGCAATGACATGGTTTACGAAATGGCACCACCAGCCCCTCGACGTCTGGATTCATGGGGATCTACCGAACACTATGATCCATTCGATGTCTATGAAGTTCCTCTAAGTTCACGCCACGAAAGGCGCATGTCGCCTGATCTACCACCGCCACCTGCCAAAGGTATCTTAAGACCATCGTCTATGCGGGATCGCAGTCCCGATCACTATCAACGGCGCTATGCCCCCGAACCAACATCGCATCTATCGTATGAGATGCGTTCTCGGCTAGAAAGAGCACCAGATCCACATGCTTCCATGGGTATTTTCTCCAATCCCCTAGCGCCACCATCACCCACATCGTTTGGATCGAACAAATCCTCGTCATCCGGTTATCGCATCGTTGTTAGCAACTTGCATGCCAGCGTGACCCAGTCCGATATTAAGGAGCTATTTGAGGATATTGGCGAATTGTATGATTCGCGTATAGTAAGACCCGGTGTAGCAGAAATTATCTACAAATCATTATCCGATGCTGAAAAGGCGGTGGACACATACCACAATCGTCAATTAGATGGCCAGCCTATGAAATGTCTTCTGGTAAATCCTAGAGCCTCAAATAAACCCACAGCGCCCGCAATGCGAACGTCAAGGTGAGCTACAGGTTGTAGGCAAATTACCCAAATGAAAAATAACTAATCGTTTCTAACCTCTGTCTCTCTTTTTTTACCCTCACTCTGCCATTTCAGTTCCCATTCATCGAATAAGACTCCATTAGAAATTGATATAGATGCTTTGCATAAAGTGCTTTTCCGACGTCATTAGTGTTGTTTATTGTTACTTGAAGAGGGACAGCAACAAAATAAACCGCAACATTCAACAAAACAAATAAATTATATAAAATACATTTAGAGATGATGTATGTAAACTCTTATTACTCTTCAACGCATTTCACAACTAACTAATCCACAATAATGAACAATATTTGTATTTACTTTCCTGAATAATTAACAACTCGTATGGCAATCCTTGATTATTATGTAATTTATTCTATTCTTGACCTATTTTTCTTTCTGTAGTATTTCTTTTTCTACTTCTTCATATGTTTCCATATGTTTATTATTATTTGCTATCAACATCATTTTTTAATGAAGTTATGCATTCATTTTGATTGTTTTGTTTGGCATTACATTTAGTTCGTAAATACAATCCCATTGCCGTTAATGAATGAATGAATGTTAGGCATATACATTTCAGGTATCATTAATTTCAAAGTGAATAATCAATTAATTATAATTTAAAATTAAATAAAAAGAACAAAATTATACACAGATGTAAAGCAAAGAGATAAGTTTGTTGTCATATTTAGAACTTTCAAAAAGGTAAAAGTAATTATCGAATAAATGAGTCTCTTACAATCTCAATAAAACGAAATTTAATATAAGCACAAGTACCGATATCGGCGATGCTGTAGGGAGACAATAGAGTTGTAGATTGGGTTCACTGTCTGCCCCAACAGGTCGTCAATGAAAATAAGAAATAGAGAAGGAGAGAGGACAGAACCTTGTGGCACTCCTGCGGTCAGCCTATGCTCGTTGGATGAGACCCCATCTATAAAAACTCGTATAGAGCGATCCCTGAGAAAACTCGATATGAATCGAGAGAAGGTATTACCGACACCAAATGCAATAAGTTTTGATACGAGTGTTCCGTGCCGGACGCCGTCGAACACCTTGGAAATATCCAGAGCCACGACCTTGCTTTCACCAAGGCGGTGAATGGATCGACTCCATCGCTCCGTAAGGTACGCCATCAGGTCTCCAGTAGATCGATTTCGACGGAAGTCATACTGTCGGTTATTCAGAAGGCCGCTAGACTCTAGATACCTTAACCTTCAAGAGCGCAGAACATATTGCAATTGGACGGTAATTTGCAGGCTACTCACTTTTCTTGGGCTGAACATTGGCAACTTTCCTACGTGAAGGGTAAATACCAGCACGGTACGACATGTTGAAGAGATTGCGCAATGGACGAGCTAGCGTCGAAGATCACTTACATAGGACAAGTGCTGAAAAGTACGTCCATCACCTCGGACTTGCAACTGTCGTCCGGAGATTGCTGACGTGACGGGCCTACAATCCAAAGCGCACAGAGAGTACGGCTCGCTGTTGATTTGCGGCCTGCCTAAAGCGTGGCAGTGGTGTAAGTTGGGGTTTACTTGGTACTCTTATGTTTCATATGATGAACGTAAAACTCAGGAGACTTCTGTGAAGGCAAGCTGATGCTTTGACATTATCTGGTTCTCTCTTGTAGTCCTATATAGCTCTCATGGTACCCTTAAGTTTCACAATCGTTAAACTCAAGAGACTTCTGCAAAGGCTAGCTGATGCGTTGACATTATCTCTTCTTGTCTTGTATAGCTCTTTCGGAAATCAGTCGTTGGTATGGATCACCGCCATATAAGTTTGGTTGCTAATTGCCGTGTGAGCAATTCTGATACCTTCATAGGCGTGGGTTGTTAAACACGCTTTGACTACACTATAATCGTTCCCGAAAATTGCTAACCGATCCTTGTCAACTTTGAGCACTCAATTCCCTTTCCTTAATTGCAAACACACGATTTTGAATCAGGACAATGACCCACAGCATAAGTTATCCATTCACCCAGCACATTTGGATCTGTCCTATGTCATCAGACATGAGCGTCATTAAAAAATTGTGGTCATTGGTGAGTTCGAATAAACTGTGGAAGAGTGACAGAACCAATACTATTGTATATTCGAGGACAACCCGACTAAAGGCTGTTATCGACCAAAGAGGTGACTACCACTAATTATTACTATTAACAATTTATCTATTAGTTTTTAAAGAAAGACGACGTCCAGTTCTTCAACTGTAGGACTGTCGTATGCTGCTGATAGAGTGGAACACAGAACTGTATGCAAATTTACATTAATTGAAGTAATGTATTAATTGCATGCATTTCAATACCCTTTGAACAATTCAACGTGTGGTATTTCCTAAGCTTAATAGAACATTAATCAGGCCGTCTTAAGGCTGATTTAAACAAGAAGCAACAAATCTGCAAGATATCATTGCAACTCTTAAGCCATATTCTGGTTTTTACTATAATTAGTAAATGATGTAATAAATATGAAACATTCATAACAATCTCTAGATTTTAGGGCCAAATTTGCTGTGATTTGTTCATGCAAATCTGTCCTTATTTTTTAAATTTACCAATCCTTTGGATACAAATAAAGTATACATACATAAATTATTTTTTTTTTGTTAATTTATTTGACTTTTAATTATTTTTTAATTTTTATTTAATTTTTTGTTTTATTAAAAATACATTACATTTTGAAGAGAATTTTTTATTAAAAATACCGTGAAAACATTATGAAAAATTATTAAAATTAAAAAGGAGAAATACAAGATGGACAGAGAGAAGAATGAAAGGCTATATGATGGATTGAAGTTGCTCGTAGTAAATGAAATCAAAACAAAACATAAACGTAAACTAACTGCATCTTCTCATCATGTCAGCGTTAAAAATTTAATGTCTTAAATACACTTAGAAGCTAATCAGGACTTTTATTGCAACATTTTGCTCTTATACAAAAATAAAAACGCTTAAAATCTTGCATTAAAAATGAAGAAGAAAAGTACACTACCGGTGAACGATTGCAACGGATTGAATTTCCATTTCGAAAACGAAATGCTCCGAAATCGAATGTCAAACGTTACAAATATGCAGCAGCTGTAAGTTGTAATAGTAGTTGTTGTTGTTGTAGTTTTTAAAAATTACGCACACCGGTACCGTAATTAGCACCACCGGCACGATTTAAAGCTTCACGGAAGAGTTCAATGTCCAGCTCATTGTCAACGCCGGCTTGTAATTCTACAGCGAAATTCTGCGAGACAAAGGAACAAAATGGAAAGCAATTATTTTTAAATTCAATATTTGTTTAGTTTGTTAGTATGTCGGCTGACATTGAGGGGTTAACTTACATTTAAGACATCTTTGATTATAGCCTTATCCGTTGACATTTTAGCTCTTTGTATGACGCCAACATCCTGTCCAATCCAGGTTAGGAAAATGAATTTTTTTCTCTTGGACATCTCATCGCCCATTTGTATGCGTATGTAGCCGAAGGCTCTTTCATTATCACCGAACTGTTGGCGGAACTCCTCGAAGCATTGTCCACGGGCAGAGCAGATTATTTGAGCACCGTCAAATTTGAAAACCGACCTGAAAGTGATGGAAATTTAGAAATTAATAATATGTAAATGTAAAATGTCGAAACAACCACAGTGAAGACTAAGAAAATGTGTCCATGTTTGACTTGACCAGAAATTAATGAATATGCAAAAAAAAAATAGAATTTATTATTCTTGTTAAATTAAATAATAACATTAATTACACTTTAATCCCTAATGTTGCCAATCGATTCGTTTTAAAACGAACTCGAAATTTTATAACGGTTCGATTTCATTCTTCACATTTGTTTCATAAAAAACAACTCTGGGTTTGTTTACATCAATTTACCAGTGATGGCAAATTGTGGCACATTGTCAAGTGTTTATGGGCACCGTGGCACACTCAAATCTATATTTCTGTTGTGTCAAAAAGTACAGTGGAATTACAGAACGCAAATTAAAATCATATGATGTCGCAAAAGCTTGTCTTGGCCGCATTATCTAAATTGAAATTGGCAGCACTGTTCAAAGTTCCCTCTCCATCCGAAGGAGTGGGAATCAAAACAAAGACATAAATGAGATATTCGAAACAGTCGCAAAGGGAATGAAAAGGCGGGAAACGACTACGAAGAAGAAGAATTTCATTTCATTCATTCATTCTTGAATTCTAATTCTTGTCATCGTGAGGAAAATTAAATGAAAATTAAATTACTTTGATTGGTGGAAATGTAAGTGAAAATTTGACATGCCGAAGTGCTGTGTAGACAAGGAATCGTCCTGCAGTGGAATTTATTTGTCTGCGCCAGGCACTTTGAGAGGAAAAACGCTGCCAACGCTATTCCTGGATTCCTGGTTCTGGTAAGTTTCAAACTCAAACCCGCTATGCCACTAAGATTCTCTATATCCCTGCCGCCGTTCTGCCCATAAAAAAGGATTGATACTAAGCAGCCAGATCGACATCTCTTACCTACTTTAAGTATTCAGTAGAATGTGGAAAACAAGTCCGTAACACGTCCCGGTCAATGTCCGCGTTTCGGGGTATCGGAGCGGCCTACTGCCACCCCTTGAAATATATAATAATAATGCAAAACACAACCTTTTCAATAATTTATTCATTGAACTTCTTTGCACGATATGCGGAGACCTCTTGTAATGGTCAATGGTTCCTATTTTTGCTGATGTTCTGGTGTTTCAGAGTCATTGTTAGTTTTGCTGGGGCATCATACCATGAATGGGGAAAACACGTCCCGCTCAAAAGTCCGCATTTCGGGGTATTGGAGCGGCCTACTGTCACCCCTTAAGATGTATAATAATAATGCAGAACTCAACCTTTTCAATAATTTATTCATTGAAATTCTCTGCACAATATACCGAGACTCGGTCAATGGTTCAGAGATGTAGCTTCCTATTTTTCCTGATGTTCTGGTGTCTCAGAGTCATTGTTAGTTTTGCTGGGATATCATACCATGATTTCAGACAATTTCTCTCTCATATTGGAATATCGAAGTCTATTACTGATTCTGATTTTAAATTTCCATTTCCAACAGACAACATTTCCAAGTACGAATATCGAAAATCGATTCTATATTATGTGCAACGTAATATGACCCATACAACATTGCGTAACCTGGCTTAGCAGTGGCACATTCTTTGAATTTTTCAAGACCTTGATGACCGTTTTCGTCTCAATTTACGCATGTCGTTAATGGATTGTGCGGATA
The DNA here is from genome assembly GCA_958296145.1 of Hydrotaea cyrtoneurina. Taxonomy (NCBI): domain Eukaryota; kingdom Metazoa; phylum Arthropoda; class Insecta; order Diptera; family Muscidae; genus Hydrotaea; species Hydrotaea cyrtoneurina. The sequence continues at coordinate 15,551,785 of OY282513.1, read as the reverse complement.
ACTTCGGTCCTTCACCGTACCTCACAAATAAAAATTCTAACGACGTTAAATTTCAACTTCCAGATAGTCAATTGACTTTGCCGAGAGGGCTGATGACACCATTACCAAACTTGTTGCGCAAAACAACGCTGAAACAAAGCATAATCCATGTCAATGTCCATGTCCATGAACCGCTCTCACTTAGACGAAATTGGGCGAACAGCACAAATTCAAAGAAAGATTGGCCAATAGTGCTACCGTACTAAACTGTAACTCTCTGAATATGCTTCTTGTCTTCTCGACGATGAAGTTATGCTTGTTAACAGAGCCGCTGAAATGAAAATTCGACATATTTTCAAGCAAAATCATTGTCCATGAAATGCTCTAAGGACAGAAATGTGAAGCGGATAGTGATAGGGTTTTTTACGTGAGTCAGACATGAGTGTTGTTCACTAGCAGCAAGAGGACATCCATTGGATGTCTTATTTCAAATCTAGTCAAATCTTGTTTTCAATAAACGCATTGACTTTGGAAATAAGTTTGCATTATTTCCCAACATTGTTCAATCATCTGGAGATTCATTTCATTTCCAATGCGATATAATTCTTAATAAGAAATACAACTGTCTGTCAAGATTTCGAGCGGGAAAAATCAGAGCTGTCATTGTCAAAATAACATACAAATGTTATTCAAAAAGAATATCACACGGTATTTGAAACTTGGACGAAAATTCAAATAATAATAGTAAATTTGTGATCATCTTATAAATTATTAAGAAAAATTATTGTGCTTTTTCAATGTAACCTGCCGCCCAAATCGAAATAAAATTAATAGTCACAAAAATTATTAAAACATACTCGAAAAAAGAAACATACCATTCTGTATCTGTGAGATCTGAGCGAACATCTTCATATGCTTCGCGTATGGCATCCTTATCCAAAGACGTAGCCATGGGCATCTAAAATGGAACAAAGACAGAAACAAAACGTAATGATTAATAATCATTTTTAAATATGTTAGCCTACAACGGCACAAAGAAAGAGGAAACAATTTCGATTTTAATCATATACACAAAAACAGACAAGTACAATATGTGCGATAAACATTACTTCCTTTTGACATAAACACAAAACGAAATAAATCTTTCGCAACAAAATGAATTATTTTACAAAACCAATACGAAAAAGTATTAAACATAAATTTTATGTTTCCTGAAATATATCAGCGCAACCCACAAACAAAAATGTGTACACGACTACGTACGGACGTACACTTCAATTCAATGAAATTTTTTGATGACTTGACCGTACGTGATAAACTTGAAAACTGAAAACTTCATAACTTGCGGCAATCAGGCGGCGATTGAACGTAAAACTGAATACGCACTGAAGTGAAGTAGAGCTGAGCTGAGCAGTCGGTATATGGAGTGGACGGTAGTGGATTACATTGCATGGTCGGCCAGGTATTGGATATTGAATAATAAGCGTAATTTTTTTTTTATATTATGGAATATTGCATTGCATTTGCAATGCTTACAAATCATTTTTGGGCTTTTGAAAATGTAGAGAGAAACTTCAATGCAAAAAACAAAAACCTTAGAAACCAATTTTGGTTATGATAAAAACAATCTCCATCATAAAAAATCTAATAAAATTTCTTAAAAAGTTAAACAGCCATATAAGGATTTTGTTGTTTTTTTTTATGAAATGTTTTTCAATGGAACAATTGCAACAGCCTTTCCTTAAATGACGTGTTAGTCATTACGACCGGCAACAAAATGAAACCGAAATATCGACATCGGCACAAAGTATTCAACACTTTGTTTTGTTGTTGGCTCGGGCAGTTAGTTATTATATTAAAAAAAAATATAAATAAAAAAAGTTGTAATTTCTTTGTTCGAAGTTATTGCATGATTTTTGGTAGTTTTTTTTGGGGGGAGTTGTTTTTTCTTTTTTGCACTCACTCATTTTCATTTAATTTTCTTATGTTGTTTTGTTTTGGATATGTTAACAAAATAGTTATTGTTGTAATTGTTTGTTAAATACTTTCGTTTTCAATTTCATGCCGTTGGAAACACACTTTATGTTACTTTGGCATTTTATTTTTTCTTTTCTTTGCCAAATACCTTCTTTTCTTCATAGCTTTTACTTGATTATTTAATGCCGTTTTTTTTTGTTTCGTTGATTTTGTAATAATGTTGTTAAAGAGAAATAAAACGTAATATGCTTAATCGTTTAAATTAAATTTGTTGGTTAACATTTTTCTAATTTACTTTACCAACTAAAGACTTAATTTTCCGCACATTGGCCATGGAAAAAAATATTTAGGAGATTGTTTTATGAAAAGGGTTAGCGGTGAACATTACACAGTACAACAGCCAATCTGGGGGGTGAGAAATTCCAAGTCAGGGTGATGGTACTAGGTCAGTATAGTAAAACCCTCAAAGGGTTTGGCGTTCGTATGTGTCAGTTTTTTTTTATGACCTTTTTAATTTTTTCCTTATCTTGATGTTTTTTCGTTATTAATTTCATGTAAAGTCACATAACCTACATGAAATTAATAACACTTGATCCATTTTTGCCGTTTTGGAATTTTTATGAATTTAAAAAAAAAAAAAATTAATTTTTAGGCAAAAAAAAATTTTTTTTTCTCCACAAATTTTTTTTTTATAATTTATTATTTTATTTTTTTTTTTGAGTTTGTTTCATCAAAATCGTACAAGTGGTTCTCGAGTTATGTTAAACTAAGTTTTTGCCAAAATGTTACAACTAAGCGAAAAAACATCAAGATAAGGAAAAAATTAAAAAGGTCATAAAAAAAACTGACACATACGAACGCTAAACCCTTTGAGGGTTTTACTATACTGACCTAGTACCATCACCCTGATTTGGAATTTCCCACCCCCCAGAAAAAGTCCCTCGATTTGTTGCACAGTGTTATCAGCCCGATTATGGAAATTCCCTGGGAGATAATTCCCGGGGAATTTACTTTTTTAAGATAAAAATCCTTTAATTCTGAACAGACCGAGAGTCAAACAAAAAATCGAATATGTCTGTCCCTTATTATCCCGGGAATTATCTCCCTGGGAGTTTTCATAATCGGGAACAACTTTGTTTAAAACGAATAATTTGAATTGACATGGCAATACTTCATTATTAATAAAAAACCAAACTCATTCTCGGAAATGTCAAATCTTAAAAAATCTACTTTTGAGAAACCTAGGATATTTTTAACTACAGGCAAAGAATTATTTTGGATCTATGTTGAGACTTAACCATTGAACAACCATCGAACATGTGTTGACATTCTTTGTTCCTTAACGAAAGTGCTCATTCCCAAAATAGGAACAATTTGAAGAAAAAAAAGTAATATTTTGTATTTCGAAAATGTGAATAACAATGTTTTTCTCTACAGCTTTAGAATATCTGATACCACCGATGTTCAGGATCGCTCAGTACGTGCTCCAGCCCTACTAGACGTTGCGCACCTCGGTGTATGTGGTTTAAATAGTGTGGCGTGACCCATGCAGTGTGGTGTGATCCGTAATGGGTGTTGTGACCCAAAGATCAATAGAAGTGTAATTTAACTGTCCAAGAGATCCCAGTCGTGTGATAGTCTTTGTGGCAGACTCATTTTGACTCGTAGTCCACTGTGATGCCACGGAAACAACCTTTACAAAGGTTCATATGTTTTGTCAAATAAGAAATTGCTGGAGGTATTTTCCTTTTTAAATCGTCAATATGCATGTCACACGATAGATTGTTTTGTAGATTCATACAAAGGTTTTCCATCTGCAAACACACTAAAGTTGTTGTTAATACTAGCTGAATGTGGCCTAAAACGTGTCATTCTAGTTTTAGCGGGGTTAAGTAACAACCGATTTAGCCGAGCAAGTTCAAATATTAGATCGATATGAGTTTCTAGTACTAGGTCGAACTTATACGGATAAAATAAACATACGTCATCGGCAAACATGTACAATTGATCAGCTAAATTCAATTTGTTTAAGACATTTAAATAAATTGAAAATAGCAAAGGACCAAGTCCACTACCCTGTGGTACAGCAAACTCAACAGAACCGTTGACTTGAACATATTGCTTCCTATTGGAAAAATAACTTTTGAATATTAAGAGTTCAGTTCCTCGAAATGCATAGCAAGCTAGTTTTTGTATCATTATATCATGATTCACGAGATCGAAGGCTTTTGCAAAAACAAAAACTATACCTGCAACTCCAACAAATCCCTCATCCAAGCCGTTACAAATATAGCGCATAACATTTAAGACCGCATCCTCCGTACCATAACCTCTTCTTAATCCATTGGAATTTATACAATAACTTATACTTCTCTAGATAAGATAAAAGTTTATGAAACAAAAATTTCTCAATCGAGAAAAGGACTGCTATGGATACTTAACCACTGTCGACACATTCAAAAATTATATGCATTTTGAGAATATCTGGGTAAACTGACTCATCAACCATTTTGTTAAAGATATCTGTCAAAATCATTGAAATCTGTTCTCTACATTCTTTTACAAACTTTGGAGAAATATTATCAAATCCCGGACTTTTATTGGCTTCCATACTCAGTAGTAATTCTTCGACGTCTGCAATGTTTACCTTATCAATTTTAAAACGACAACGCGACTGAGGTAGCGTACGAAGTGAATTGCACGATTCTCCAGGATAAATTTGTATGCTTCGCTTCTGGTCTTTTACAGCAGTAAGGAAGTAATTTTTAAAACTATTGGCCTTATTTTCATCCGTATCTATCCTTTGTCCTTGAGAATCAACAAGTTTCAAATCATTTGTTCTAGACCGCCCTAAAGTATTGTTGATAAATTTTCAACATTTCCAAGGAAATGAGAGTTTTAGCTAAGACTTAATATTTTTACCACAGTAGCGCACCTGAACACTTTTTTTTGTGCAGTTGGGCATGGAAGGCACTAACTTATCAGATAATCTCGCTGAAACATTTTGATAACTTTTCAATTCACCCTACTACTTAGTTAGAGTTATTTAAAATGGAAATGAATTGAGGTGATAATATTTTGTTTGTGCTTTGTTACACATATTTTATTCGTATCCACCCTTACTCATAGGAGTAGTATTTAAAAAGAAACACAAATTCTGACATGCCAAACGAAACACATATGAGGTTCGTGCATTTAATTACTCCTAAACAATTATGTTTATGTACCAACTGTAAGGTACATAGCCATCCAATAAATCCTTAATTGAGCAAGGTCAGTTTTAGCAAAGTGACACCTCCATATTAATATTAAAATTTGTCAAAAGTAGCTTTGCCTTAAATGGCGCATAACTGAAAATGGTTAATCCTCGGCCTTTTACCTTTTTTTTTCTCTTCACAAATTTACAAAATGCGATTACAATTAACCTAAGCTTTAGTTTTGCTCCCTTGCTTTTCAACTTAGCACACCGCGGTACAAACAAAGGAAGAAAGGAACAAGGCAAGGTAAAAGTTTAGGTGCTTTTTGTGTGTGTGTAGGTGAGTGAGTGTTCGTTAGTCTATGAGCATGTCAAAATGAAGAAATTTAATACAAAACTGACATGACATGCGACATGCATGACACTTGTCCTTAAAAGGGTATTTAAAGACGTTAAATTAGCACGTTGTAGGTGTGTGTGTGTGTGCGTGCGTGTGTATGTATGTGTGCTTTGTAACACCACTGAGTACATTTATAACCATGAAATTCACAATGAATGACCCCACCAACCCAACGAGCGACCATATGGATTCTTATTTCCAACGAAGTGTGTTTTAAAATAAAAGGGAGCGTTTTTTTTTCGTGTGTGTGTGTTAAACGCGAAATAAACAAGAGCTACAATAAAATAAGCTTAATGAATTTTCCATTGAAACCCGTGATGGTTATGATGATGATTCAGAATGTTATGCCAAAAATAAAAAAAACCCACACTCTCGCACTCCATCCATCCATCCCCAGTCCACATATTTTTAGCCACACCACAGCCATCACTCCGCGCTCCACACACTCGTTGGAGCACATCCCAGCAAAAAGTGACACAAAACATTTGATTACATACTCTAAAGCCTGGTAGGAAGTTCAAAGCTTCATGTGAAACTCTATACACAAAAATATGATAATTCGCTACTGAAAAAAATATTAAAGTTAATTTCCTTAAAATGTCAATACTGAACAATTTCAGGGAAAATTTCCAAATTAATTTCAAAATGGACACTTTTTGCAAAATTTGACACGAAAAGTAAATCAACGACACTAGAAACAGTAAAATTAATGGTCGGGCACCCGCTGATTTCTAAAGGTTGTTTCAAATACAAGTGTTTTTTGAAATTGTTGAAGCGTGTATCGTTCCATTTTTGGTAATGGCGTAGTATCTCCTTGCCAAATGCCAAAGAAGAAAGACTTCAAAAGTGGCAGCTACCCAAATACCGGGTGATTCAAAATAACATCTCTTGTTGGAGGTGTTAGCGTTTTTTTCTTGGCAAATTTGCGTTTATCTTAAGGAATTGCTGATCTGGCAACTTGTTCATTCACTCACAAGTCAAGAGACAATGGGTCGTGTTTTTGTATGCGAAAGTGAGTGACTGACTGATTTCGTTCTTCACCGCGGGTCAGCCAGTTAGTCAAATAGTTACTTTTGCCTTCTGCCTTTTGCCTTTTAATGTAATTTCATTGCTTGCGCTGGTGAATATACTTCAATTCGGATAAAGCGAATTTTTTGCTGGGATGCGCCAAGATGATGATGATGATGATAAAGAGAAATGCGAAACAAAAAAAAAAATGTTGAAATCGAAAACTTGAAAATGGCAATGAACTTGTTGTTGTCGTGGCTGTTGTTAATCAAACAGAAAATAAAGGCAATAATTCATTTGGATTTTTATTTGTTAACGATTAATTGAAAATATGTATTGGGAAACCACTTGATAAATCGTTATTTCTCTCTATAAAAAAAAAAAAAAAAAAACAATGGCCGGTGCAAATTAATTACCAACTTTCAAATTATGTAGTAGTCTTTAATTTCGCATTTAGAAATTGTTTAAAACATTAACAAAAATTCTCTTGTTTTTTACGTGTACGTAAACTTTTGAACACATGTTTGCGGCCTATACTCGTACCCAGAAAATGTATGTATAGAACACCATGAGTAAATGTCGTATATAAATAAACGGATACATTAGTGTCACTTTGGGTGTGTGTGTGTGTCCATCTTTTGTCCGTCTATGGGTCTGTCTGCCTTTGCCTACGGGGCAAGATGATACAGTGGCACGGAAGGGAATAAATCGAAAAGATAAATTTGAAGGGAACAAAACTATTACATTGTGACTATTACTTACACTTGTCGATATATTTTTGAATGAACTTTTGAGACGACCTCAGAGGTCTTCCTCTATATAGGAGACGACCTCAGAAGTCTTCCTCTATACTAGAGACGAACTCAGAGGTCTTCCTCTATATTGGAGACGACCTCAGAGGTCTTCCTCTATATTGGAGACGACCTCAGAGGTCTTCCTCTATACTAGAGACGACCTCAGAGGTCTTCCTCTATACTAGAGACGACCTCAGAGGTCTTCCTCTATACTAGAGACGACCTCAGAGGTCTTCCTCTATACTAGAGACGACCTCAGAGGTCTTCCTCTATACTAGAGACGACCTCAGAGGTCTTCCTCTATACTAGAGACGACCTCAGAGGTCTTCCTCTATACTAGAGACGACCTCAGAGGTCTTCCTCTATACTAGAGACGACCTCAGAGGTCTTCCTCTATACTAGAGACGACCTCAGAGGTCTTCCTCTATACTAGAGACGACCTCAGAGGGTTTTCTCTATACTAGAGACGACCTCAGAGGTCTTCCTCTATACTAGAGACGACCTCAGAGGGTTTTCTCTATACTAGAGTCTAGCTCAAAAGGGTCTTCCTCTATATTACTAGGTCTCTTTCATACTAGAGTTGACCTTAGAGGTATTTCTTGTTTTTTTTTTTAAATCATGCATGTTTTTAAATCGTCTGAACCGTCCCTACCAACTTGTCCTACTTCAATTGTTATATAATTGGATGAGTATGTTCAGTAGACGCAAAAACTGTAATTGTCCAATGTATGTTCAGTATAGTCCAGTGTTTTCTTTTTCGTTAATGTTGTTGTAGAAAATATACCGAGTGGACAAATTATCTTATTGATCACGAATGATAATTTGTTTATTTTCCATTCTTTTGTTTCCAAATTATCTTCATCTATCCCACTGTACAGCTCATTGTATGTAAGTGATACATTATTCTTCGTCCGTCCGTCCGTCCATCCTGTTTTCATTCGCATTTTTTTTCTTCAAGTTGACCGACCGACCAACCAACCATCCATCCAACAATACACACGCCTTATTATGTGTCTTGGCTAAAACTTTAAATGTTTCTCACATTGACAGTTTGTTCGTTGTTTTTCTGAATTGACTCACCTTTTTTCCCCCGAAAAAAGCAAAACGACAAAAAAACAAACAATCTCATCTAACATTCTTGGTAAAATTTAAAGTTTAAAAGCGAAGAAATTCAAGTGACGAATAAAGAAAATTAAGCGATGTCTTTAAGAATTCGTAATTAATTTTGTTTTCTTAAATCGAATGAGCAAAAATGTGTGTGTTTTTAAATAATGACTCATGCCGGTCGGTTACTTACATCACACACTTCTCACTTTATGCACACACAGACCCAAGTAGGATATATTTTATGTATAAAATATTAAATTGTCCATATGTTCGACGTCTTGTCTGAAATTGCCCCCCCTTCTGTTGTCCTTCGTTCAAGTGTTTCCCTATCACTCGCTCACTCTATGCTCAACAGCAGACGGTGGTATCGATTGCATTGCTTTTTTTTCCCGGCGAACTTTTTATTTCATTTTGTCGGCAGCCGGCAAACAAAACTTCGTCCAACGAAATATGCGTATAAAGGGGGGGATTTCATTTTGTTTGACGATGAATATGATCATCATCGTAATGATAATGATGGCTGGGGATTTATTTTTAAAAATCGCATAAACAAAACATTCGAATGAAACGGCGTTGCTTGTATCCCAAAAACGAATTCATTTATGTGTAGGGCTCGGATTCGTATGCACTTAAAGTTGCAGATGTGCAGCGAGTGAGGACACAAAAAAGAAATTCAAAGTATGCAGGTCGAATAATCTGCACAGTGGTCTGGTCAAATTCGAAACACAAAAAAGGTTATTTTGTCTTTTGAAAGGAATTTAAGACCGAATAATGCTTTAGTAGAAACCCTGAGAACATTGAGATCATCAATGATGCTGTAGATAAATTATTTTGGCTACGTGAGAAGAAGTTCTCTAAAACTATATCGACCGCTTCGAATGTCACTGTAATGAATGCCGAGTTTGGTGTTTTGTTCAGTCGAATTTCCTTCATTGCACTAAACCCATTGAAAAAAAGAATTGCCTTGTACCGTAAAAACAGATTGTGTTCCCCATTTATTGATATGATCTGAGAGCATTTCAATACTAATAAAAACGTAATCGGATCAGACTTATTTTTTGAATACCGTTGATCTGAAATTAATTGGAGTGAAAACATATCGATGTAGAAGTGGTCTAACTGGGAAATTGTATAAATTGTCATTAAATTGTTAATTAAAACAAAAGTTTATGACATAAAGGTCGTCATATAATTGATAATACAGGATTTTCGGTATTTCGGTAGCTGTCACTTTTGAAGCTTTTATTCTTTGACAATTGACAAGTAGAATCTACGTCATTACTAAAAACGGAACGATTCACTCTTCAACAACGCATTGAAATTATTAAAATTCACTAAAAAATTGGTGAACATCTTGCAGTCACAGTTCGCAAAACTAAAGCATTTTTGGGTCGTCGTAAAGCACCTTGTCCGACCGCAATACAGAAATTGTTGGACAACATTCGAGCTGTTGGGACAAGTTGGTGATGTGAAGAATAAAACCCGTGCACGTCGCTCAAGAACAACGGCGAATATTGCTGCTGTAGCCCAGGTTTGTCCATTCCTCGTCGTTCTTTGGAATTGGTCATTCCAGAAACGTCATTTTTATTTTAATAATTTTCATATTATAAATTCAATATATTTTTTAATAATAAGTTTTTTTTTTTAATTTAATTTATTTTCCCCATAGTTTCTTTATGGAATGGCGAAATTTTGGAAAAATAAAATGAAATAAAGAAATAGTTTTTTTTTTTATTAAAAATCTGCCTTAAAATCCGTTTCCTACTATCTCATTATTCTTTGTTTCCACTGTGTTCCGTCCGCTGTGGCTGATATGATGATATGACACACGTCCCTACGTCTTCCTCTTATTCATTCGTATCCTCTGTTCGTTCTGTTCTTCCATCACATTCAGTGTTCCTTTAGTTGGGATACTTTTTTGCAAAAATAATCGTTTTGTTGGGATTTTTTCTGGTGTTCATTTTGTTTATGCTCATATATCAGAAAATTATTGTATACACATGGGTGTGTGTGTGTGTGAATGTATGATATGTGCCGGATACGGATGTGATATATGCGTATTATTGGATTAGAATATTTTTATGTATAATTTCATTGTAGATATTCGTGGAAAATTTTCTTTTTTTTTGCATAAAAACGAGCATAAATTATGTTTAATATTAAAGTGATAAAATTAAATTTCCAGCACACACAACAGAGTTTCTCATTTGTTTGGTAGTTTCATTTGGAAATCTTTAACTGAATGTGAGTAACACTTTGTAGAGAAATACATAAATGAAGAGCCAAATGGTATGTTCTCCGACAATGGTGGAGGCAACTGATAGAGACTTCGCTTTATGATAGAAGGATAACATCTTTTGAGAATGCTTCAGTAATTTAAATGTGTATACATTACTACATTAAACCATTTTCATTTTGTCATTTTTGAGTACACTTTTTGACATTATTCCTGCATCACTCGAATCAGCAAATGCATTCTTTGTTTTGAGCCTGTCTTGTTTTTCATACCTACACGGAGAAAAAATATGTTAAAAATATATGCAATCATATATATGTTTGTATGTGTATATGTTTGTATGTACACATATTATGTTTGCACACAAACATTATATGTTTGGGACACAGTTCTATGTTACAGAGACCGTTTTTTTTCCTCCGTGTAGTTCAAGACATTATTTCAATTAAAAATACATTGTTTAAATATTTCAAAAATTTGTTTTCGCATGTGTTGAACCCAATTTCATTCCTGCCCCATTGTGCCGACCACATGCTACGCCATTATATTACCACTTGAAATTGCTTCAGGAAATTACCATACCATAAGGTAGAGACATTTGGTTAATTTTCTAATTATTTTGAACGACAACACAAACGGTGATTAACATTTAATGGCGCTGTATTCTTATTTAATTACTTAACACACACACACACATTCTTGGACATTACACAAAACCTACGCACAATTTAATCATTTTCGGGTGTGTTACACATTAGGACCTCCGACAATCCGACTTGATAATTTCTGTCGACGCACCGCCACAGATAGGAAATAAAAATCACTTTAATTTTCTATATTAACTAAGAAGTGGAGTAATTGGTCATGTTTTTCGTCACACAAAAGATGACCATGAAAGTCCTTCAGGCACTCCTTATTTGTACACGGTAAATGTAATTACTCTGGATTAGTGCTGATTATGCCGCACAGTGGTCCAGAAACAATTCACTATTTCAGATTTTGTAATATCGTCTATGTAGGACAAAAACTCATCATCTACATTTTCATACAAGTACAAGTGTAAATTTTTAAGGCTTGTTCTTCATCAACATTTTCATCTTCAAAGTCTTTTGCAGACTTTAACGTTGGCAAATGCTTGTACCACTGATGATGAATTTCATGTAAAAATCGAGATGCATTGAACCCGACCCCCTCAGATATCGATGAAATTTTGTTCATAGTTAAATTTGATCAATACAAACAAACTCTCATTTTTAGAAATGACTGTTTTGGGATTTTTTGGGCGTGGCACAGTGGGAAAGTTTTGGAAAAAACGCGAAAATGGTCGAAAAGAGCTCCATTTAAACTACAATAACTCAGAATGGGCTGAACCGATTTGCATGATCTTGGTATCATTAAAAAGATATTTTAAAAGGCTTTATGACACGTTATGACAAAAGGTATAATTAAGGCAAGCAACAACTTTTTGGGGTTGAAACATATTCATAATTTTCCTGGGACAATGTTTACTTATTTTACCTGTAAATATAAAATATAAAAAAAATAAAAAAATATAAAACATTTTTTTTGTTATAAAATATAAGGGCAATAAGTGACACTACTTAAAAAATTATATAAAAAAAACTAAAAAAGAACCCATTTTACTTTTTGGATATGTTATAGGTGAAGGAAATACCTTTCTAAAAAATAATAAACTGTAAAAAATCATTGATCTTTTTTCGTTTTTCGTTACCTACAATTTTTTTTTGTTATAAAATACTAGTAAGTTGTAATGCGCCTATGGCGCCCGTTAATTTGCTTGAGAAAGTATTTGTTACTTAATTTTAAAAATTTTGTAAAAAATATTTTGAGAAAACTATTTTGTAAAAAAAATTTCGGAAAAAAATAAAATTGGAAAAAAAAAAAATTTGTGGAAAAAAAATTTTTGCTGAAAAAAAAATTTTTGTTGAAAAAATTATTGCTGAACAAAAAATTTTTGTTGAAAAAAAAAAAATTTTGTTGAAAAAAAAAATTTTTTTTTGAAAAAAAAAATTTTTGTGGAAAAAAAAATATTTTGTTGAAAAAAAAATGTCTGTTGAAAAAAAAAAATTTTGTTGAAAAAAAAAATTTTTGTTGAAAAAAAAAAATTTAGTTGAAAAAAAAAATTTCCGGAAAAAAAAAATTTTGTTGAAAAAAAAATTTGGGGAAAAAAAAAATTTTTGTAAAAAAAAAATTTTGTAAAAAAAAATTTTTTGTAAAGAAAAAATTTGGGGAAAACACAATTTCTGTAAAAAAAAAAAATATTATTTTTTTATTATTATTATTTATAGAATTATTATAGAATGCCTATTTAAATTCCTACGTACTGCGTGACAGAGTCAGTGAATCAGTGAATCAGGGAATCAGTGTATCAGTGAATCAGTGTCGAGGGTAAATATATATTAAGATAAGGGCAATTACTAGAAGTGACACTACTTAAAAAATTATATAAAAAAAACTAAAAAAGAACCCATTTTACTTTTTGGATATGTTATAGGTGAAGGATAAACCTTTCTAAAAAAATAATACACTGTAAAAAACCCTTGATCTTTTTGGTTTTTTCGTTAGTTAAAATTTTTTTTTTTTATAAAATTTTTTACAGTGTATTTTTTTTTTTGTCATAACGTGTCATAATATCTTTTTAATGATACCAAGATCATGCAAATCGGTTCAGCCCATTCTGAGTTATTGTAGTTTAAATGGAGCTCTTTTCGACCATTTTCGCGTTTTTTCCAAAACTTTCCCACTGTGCCACGCCCAAAAAATCCCAAAACAGTCATTTCTAAAAATGAGAGTTTGTTTGTATTGATCAAATTTAGCTATGAACAAAATTTCATCGATATCTGAGGGGGTCGGGTTCAAAATTTTAGTTTTATCTCGATTTTTAAATGAAATTCATCTGATGAAGCTCGACTGGTATGACTCCACTTGCGCAAAATTTTAGCAAATCTTTTTTTTTTTGCTTCGCTTATGGGTAACTCATTTTAATAAATATGTATAGGTGCTATGACATTTGGTGGTCTTCCACGTCCACGGACACAATTTTTTTTATATGGTGCTGTGTGATCGTATCGATAAAATATTGTATTCGGATCGGTTTTTTCGGTATCGTACACATTTTACTTTTAACCAAGACACTTTTTTACCATCATTATCAATATTTATATTTTTTATGAGATTTTTACACAGTTTTTGGAGATTAATAAAATCAAAATATTTAATTTCATTGACTTCGTAAGGATCCTTGTTCTTATTTTCACCTCTTGTGGATTTTGCCGCTTTAAAAATTTCAAGCCAATCATTCATTATGAAAACCGATCTGTATTTCTTTGAATATTCTATTGGTGAATGCACTCCATATACGTATGACCAGATTCCAAAAATCTTGTGATTTAACACCTTGCAACTTCTTCCTTTAGGGCCACATAAAAGATAAGGTCTACGCCAACAGCCGAGCGTCCATTCATGACCTCAAAGATAGAATTCGTGAGGCTATCGAGGACATAGCGCAGCCACTTTGCAATATGGTTATTGGAAATTTCATGAAAAGGATATGGTCCTGCTGGCGTGGTCGTGGTGGCCATTTGGCTGATGTTGTTTTTCATTATTAACGGCATACTTTCCTCTCTATTGGGAAATAAACATCCGATCATTTATCTTAAAAAAATCTAATTTTTCTTTGAATACCAAAATAACACCTCTTGTTTGAAAACGCCGTATTTACTACAACTTCAGTTGGCACAAACTTAATTGTGATATCATAATAAATATAAGGAATCACACTTAAATAATATGGATAACCCTATACATAAAGTAATTAATTTTGGAAATATTTCAAAAATATATCTAAAAATCTGATTTGAAATGAACCTTTTTTTACAGAACTCAAAACTATTTAGATTAAAAGTTGTGCCCCCATATTCCTAAAAATTTAAAACAGTTTTGTTAAGGAAAATGTGTGAAATTTTTATTTCATAAATTTTTCTTAACCAAGCTGTTTAAATGAATACGGGGAATAGACTTTTGGCTGATGAAATATGATTGTGGATCACTGTGCGCCGACCAGTTTTCTACATTTGTTAACCAAAAACTTTTTAAGCTATTGCACCAACTCGTTTTCCTACCATTTGCATTTTTTTTGAAGGTCTTAAAGGAGAATATCGAGCCAGTCTTGCGATAGAGGCAGAAGAAAAATGTATGAACATTTATTTTTGTAAATTTTTCATAAATTTTTCTTAACAAAGCTGTTTAAATTTGTAATGAATACGGGGAATAGACTTTTGGCCGATGAAATATGATTGTGGATCACTGTGCGCCGACCAGTTTTCTACATTTGTTAACCAAAAACTTCTTAAGCTATTGCACCAACGGATTTCCCTATCATTGTCCCATTTTCTTTGAAGGTCTTTAAGGCGAATATCGAGCCAGTCATGCGATAGAGACAGAAACCCTGACCAAGATCTTCCAAAATGTGGGTTGACAGGACTCACGACTGCTTAGCCAGCCGAGGCAGCCACATGAATAAATTATGTTTCATAAATAATGGTAAGCTGATTACATCGAAATAGTGTTCGACTTACGGAAACTCTAGTATAATTTTTGCATAATTTTAAAATAACAATTGTGATTCTAAAGAAATTCGTAGTCAAGAACCTGTCACACCATTGCTTAATAGTTTACCTTTTTTTTTGTAAATAGCCAAAGGCGAAATGAGACGTTTTTTGTGGTTTATGTGCCAACGGCTAAAAGGTTAAAACGTTTTGAGCACGTTTTGGCCCATTAAAAGACGTTATTAAGAGTGTGTTGTCGCAGAGTACATCGGTGTGAACCGTGTGTCGTTTGCTTGGTGTATTTTCAGTCATTCTGTCGCATAATATTTAAAGTCAAGGTCAGCTTTATAAAATGATGCTGTTGTTGGTGTTAACAAATTAAATAAAGACTAAACATTGTTGGTGACACTGGCTGAGACTGGGCTATTGTTTTTCCTTTCAATTACATTTGTATATGAGCTTTAAATGCTTTCACTTTAATATTTCTGTGAAAAATACAGAAAAAGAAGATGAAGACGGGTTTAAGTAAAACGAAATCTATTAAAATCTTTTGTTTTGTGCAGCTGTTTTTCCCAACCACAACACCAGTCGTTTCGTCGTTTTTCTTCTGTGGTTGCATTTAAGTTGTAAAAAGAAGTCATGAGCTTTAATGTTAAATATCTATCATTATTTGTTAAGACACCATCGCTATCATCAACTGGCCATCCATCCCCAATTGCCCTCATCATCATCATCAGCAGCAGCAGCAGCCAGCATCGGTCAGTCAGTGCAACTGCAGCCAACAACCTGAAAACCTGAACCAACCAATGAAACATTCACTGAAATATCGGTGTGATGTGTTTATCGTCAGTATGTCTGTCCGCCAGGCGTGTGTGTGTGTGTGCGCGCGTTTAAATTGGTAATCATTCGCTATAAAAGAAAGTGTTTAAACTTCAAATCAACCTTAAAACCGTCATTCTGTAAATGAAAAGCGTCAAATGTTGTTTTTTTTTTCTTGGCGAAGGCCGAATGAAGCAAAACAAAAAAAAAATACAAGTACGAATAATGGAGCACATCAGTTAAGATGAAACGTGCTAGTACCCTACGGTGCCGGCAATCAGACCAGACTTGTTGCTCTTAATGTTTTAGGCCTTGAACAATTCTGTTCTCCGGGTTGTCAGTTAAGAGAATTTGTCGAAATGTGACAGTTGGTCGCGAATTTCCATGATTACTTCAATCACAAAGGTAAAACGAAGAAAATGTGGGATTCTCTTGCCTAATGAAAATGAGACCCAAGGAAGTTTAACACTAATCCGTTGAAAGTGTGTAATGAAAGTGTGCCCCATAATGTGTTTTGGGACCATTTCTATGGCGATATTTAATAAAAGTGAAAATGTGCCACAAAATATTGTGTTTTTATTTTCTGCATGCACTAGTACGATGGCTTAATTTAGAAAGGGCGTAACTCACATTTTCGTAACTTTACAGGAGAAGGTAAAAACTTTTAAAGGCAGTTTTAAATAAAAATGCGCAACAAATTTAATTTTTTTTTTGGAATTTGGTTACGCTCTTATGCAAAAGGGCAATAAATCCGGTATTTTTGATCACAAAGCCCTGAAATTTTATAAAAAACTAAATTTTGATAAAAAATCTAGTTACGGAAATTATGTTTTTTTTTTTACATATTTTTACTTAACAGTTAAATTTATTTTTATATTATTTTTAATGTAATTCATTATAACTTAAATTATTTTATGAATTCTTGGAGTAGTTTTTATTGTAATTTCTAATAAGTGGACGTGAGACTTTAAATTACAAAATCTGTGCAAATAAATGAAACGAAATGACTCATGTTGAGGTTTGGGTGTCAATTTCCATATACAGAGAAATCGCTCCTTAGCGGACACCAACGGGACCACTGAAATGTGTCCGGGGTGTCCGTTCAAGGAAGATGTTATTGGAGATTTCACTGTACACATATTTATGATTTTATTTATTTTTTCCAAATAGGGAATTACACTAAGTATTATGGTAAAACGTGGAAAGCACCACAGCCGAAAATTGTTAAGAAAAAAACTCGAAATTTTTTTTTTTAATTTTTCAAATTGCTTTTCATAAGTTATTCCAAAAAGCAAATTAGAAGGGAATTAAAAAAAGAATAAGAATTAAAAAAGATTTCTCTAATATTCCTAAAAATGAAATTGGAATGAGCCGTGTATTTATGGCAAAAGAAGGAGAAGTCAGCCGGAAAATTATAAACAAAAATTAGGCATTTTTTTAATTTTTATTTTTGTCCATTATGTACATTTTCGATAGAAAGCCGTGATCCAAAGACGAAGCATCTACAACGAAAATGTTGTCGATAACGGATTCCGTGATTAGGCCCCAGGTCACGTTTGCGACAAACGGACATCTTTCAATCGTCTCAGAAAGTTTTGTCAATCAAAAATATGTTCAGCTCTTGTAGAAACATTATCTGAAGTCTTTATGCAAACTCTTGGTTTTTATAATTGAGGCTCCTTTCTAAATGCTGACCAGCTCTATCCTTTCTAAAGATGTTCTGAGACTCAAAATGTTACAAATAACATAATAAAACTATAACAGCTTTCACCAAAGCTTATACCGTGCACGGAATACTGTTGCTTTGAGCTGGACTGAAGTTGCTCTTGTTTTTTTTTTTTTTTTTATTTCTATTAAGTCGAACGTGCGATTCTGGAGAATTTTACAAAAAAAAAAAATTATGGCAACAAGAAAACCAAAGACTTTACAAAAACTAAAAAGAAACACACACACATACACTAATTTATCAGAATACAGAATACACCAGTACGAAACTAAACATGATAAGCATTTCAAATTTGCAATAATGTACTTTTCTTGTGTACACTCAAAGAAATCGAATATGGACTTGTGCTAGTTGAACTCAGTGCGTTGGTTTTATTTCCAGTTCTTCTTCTAAAAATACTTATGTACATTGAACAATAAAAGTTGAGTCATAAAATGTCTTGCATGAAAACCACAGACATTGGACTGGAGGGCTGATGTTTCATTTTCTTGGTTGGGGTTAAGTCATCTTTTTGGAGCGAATGAGGGCGGTTTAATGGTATTTTCTTACTTTTTATGGAATGTCTGTGTTTTATTGGTGTTTTAAAAATATCGATGTGATTATTGTTCTATTACCACAGGGATCTTCGATGCCACCAAGTTATGAGTATTTTTAAAAGGTCTTCTTTTATTGGAAATGAATAATACTAGGGGTGTCAAATCCATTTTACTTACATACTTATTTATTTCCCTTAACATTCCATGAAGGAACAGGCGGGGAACTTCTCCCGAATCAGTGAGCTGTGTACGATATCATTTGTGTACTCACTGACCGCGACCTACTGTTTAAAGCCGCCTCCGAACGGCTAATGCTTTTCTGGAGAAGTTTTGCATGGCCTAGAGATTACTCTCGTAAATGTTTGATGGTCTTACCCGGTTTCGAACTCGTGTTCTTCAGTGTGATAGTCGCACACACTATCTACCACACCACGGCCGTCCACAAATCCATTTTATTCACATAAATTCGAGGAATGTAAAAGCCAAAATTGAACTACCGAATTCGATGGCATGGAAAACAACAGTGTTGCCATCAAACTTTAAGAAAACATGATTTCTTGGTGCCGCCTCTGTTTTGGGCTTTATGCCAAAAAATAAACTTGGGACCAAAACAAAATACGTTTTATAATAATTCCTATGGAAAAATCTTCTCTGGAAATTGCATTATCTACGTACTTTTGTTAAAAGGTCTGTTGGTTGATTTTTTTGTGCAACCAAAATTGTTTTGGTAGAAAATAAAATGTTGATGCCATAATAAATATAACAACATACACTTTATAATGGCTGAAATTAAGTATTTTCAAATTAAAAAAGTGAACATTTTTAATATGAAATTTTTAAAAATGAAAGTTGAAAAATCATATTATAGTTTTTCAAATTGTCGACAGGATTTTCAACTAAATAACCCCTGACGAAGATGGAATAAAGCTAACAAAATGGAGAACTCTTTAGTTAATTTATTTTACCAATATTTCGTTCTTCTGTGAAGAACCTGATGATGTGCTCATTAAAAAATTCTAAATTAAAAAAATAAATTACATTTTTAATGCTCATTTTGAACAATTGTGTCAAAACGTAAATGTAAAAACATAAAACGAAAAATATGAAAAAAAATGTGCACCCTAAAATTGAAAAATTCTAAAAGTAGTAAACTTTGGAAATATTTCTAAAATCTATCCAGTTATACGACTTTGTATGTTAATACCTTAAAATAACCCCTTGCCTACACTTTTTTTTTTACAGAACTCAAAAATGTTCAATAGATCAACAGTTACCGACTTTTGACCAATGCAATTGGATGCAGCACCACTGTGCAGCGGTAAGTAACGAAACAATCTCATTTCACTCAAAATTGTTGCTACTTTTTGTGCCTTTTATCGAAACATTTGTTTTAATTTTTCATCGCCAACATATGTTTTATAATAAAACTGATAAAAAAAAGAAACTGTTGCCACACCTATTACACTATGCAACAGCAATTTCCCTCAAGGGATGTTTAAAAATGTTTATGTTGAAAAACAAATTTCTTCAATTGTTTTTCTATAAAAATTATGCTCACAAATTGTTTTCCTTAAAAATAATAATCTTTAGTTTGGTATATTGTACTGTTTGATCGAACTGTCTGCTTTCAGAATCATAGTCAAAATAATAAAAGTACATCCGACGAAAAAGGCAATTTTTGCAAAGAAATAGAAATGATTAGTGATCTTGAACTCGACTAAGAGAAACAAAACTGTTGGCAGAACATAGATCAACAATAGATAAACAAAATTTATCCGCACATCTTTTTTTTTTGAACGAAAAATAACATTTTAGTTTCCGAACAACCGTTTTCTGTATCGAAAGTGTGGATTATTTTGACTGGACACTCAAAAAACCCTTGACGAATAAACTCAGTTTTATTTCAAACTGGGTTTTGCAAATATGTTACTAATTCCAAGAACTCTCAGACTACGCCAATCAATTGCTTTCAGAAGAACTCTCAGAAAACGCAAATCAATTGCTTTCAGAACATCCATTTCCGTGTTATTATATGAAATCTGTTTAACACCTATAAAAAAAATTTAATATGACTTCATTTTAACATCTACACAAAAATTTACTTTATCTTCAATTTTTTTTCCAATACTTAATTTTTGTTTGTTTTTTATTTCTTAAATATCACATTAAACATTTTACATACATACTTACATATAAAATTTACAATGGCAACAAACAAAATGATTCACTTGAGCTTTTTGCAATTTTTTTTTTTGTCCCCGTTTATTTTTTTTTTTTTTTCTGCCGATCTTTCGTCTGTCGCGGTCACAATGAGACTGGCCCAAGACAGCCCTGTGCTGCATATTTATGAATAATGAAAATAGTTCATGTATTTGTACGAAATAATACAGTCATCCAGAAATGACTTATCGGCACATTGCACACATTCTTCTAAAGAGGCATAACTCAAAATGATTCTGATTTTAGAGTTTACTTTTTAAAGCGGTTTATCATACCCATACCTTCCAGCTCCAAAGAGATTAATTTATTTATTTTTTAATTACAACACAAAGTAAATTTATATTCTTATTTTGGGTCAAGGGGCTCTAATAGGAATCGAATCCACAATCCTCACGCCCAGAGGCAAGCACGCCAACAACTCGCCTACCGAAGCTCTTAAAAGTGCTGAATTTTTTCTGTGTCAAAAAACAGTTATGTCTCCCTTCATGTTGTAGTAAAGACCACGAGATGCAGAATATTTTTTTTTTTGAAAATTTTCGAATCGTTCTATGAAATAATTCTCAATTATTCAGGACAATAAAAAAAGGGTAATCCTATAAAATAAAATAGCGTGTGATCTGTTTTTGAGGCATATGATATTTTGGCCAGGGCTGTGGGGCGAATTTGCCCGGAGTCTGGAGTCGAAAAATCTGCTCAATTTACTGACATTTCCAATCAAATAAATTTATATTGTCTACTACATGACCTCTGTATCTTTTGGCGCTTCTTTCCCAATTTATTATAAAATTATTTGCTATGTGAATGCTTACATTTTTCCAGGCAATGTTAGGACCGACGAACTGGCTAAAATGGGAAGGGAATTCGACCAAAATACTCTGCAATTGTCTAAACCTTTTCCGAGATGAGGTAATGGATGAGAACGAACCATGCCTCCAGATGGCAAGAGGGACAGGTGGGAAGAACCACAAAGGAAATCTCGATTACAAGAAACCAAGGAGAATACTCGGGTTTCACAAAAATGAGATGAGCAAGCTAGTTGGGATCATCAGATGACATTCTAGCCTAAGGGCACACCTTTTTAAGATAGGATGTTCCGAGAACGACGAATGTAGGGCATGCGATGAGGACGCCGAGACGGCAGAACACTTCATGTATTAGTGCCACCCTTTCCCGCAGATCCGGAAAATCCAATTAGGAGCGGATACCTTAGATGACCTGTCGGTCGTCGAAGGAATAAGGATTTTATGAAACTTTATAGAGGGGACCGAATTCCTAACGTAAAAAAAGGGGGCAGGGAATCTAAAGAAGAAATCAGACCGAATTTCTGACCCTGGTGTATGTCAACGACATGAGACGGACATTCGTACATGACATGATTTCAACCTAACCTAACTGACACAACAATCTTCGTATGCGAACTTGAGAAATGTTTCCAATTGTTTGCATTAAATCGCACATAATTTTTATCACTATTCCCGATGTTTATCAAACAAACTACATATGAAAAAAACTGCATTAGATTTATCTATATTATTTGGACAATTTAGATAAGAATACGTTGCAAGAACAAAATAAAAAAGACAACTGAAATTATTATCAAATAGTGTCAGATTTATTTTTAGTATTCTTTTTAATATGTCAAGCGTAAAAAGCAAACCATATCGGAATACTTTTGGGCCAACGAAATATTCATTTGTTTAACTTTATTTTCACATTAAAACCGTTCTGGGGAAAATGAGTGCGCTAACACCTTAGCATTCTCAACACCCACCCCGTTCCCCCGTAAGTCAGTTATTATTTAGTTCAAACGTAGTTTTATATCTATTGGTATTGGAGTCTTTTACCTAAATATTAGTATTTCAAATAACATTGAAAATCTTATTAAGTTGTAGGCCTGTACGCAACTACAAACATAAGTGAACATCACACATATAGGATTTCACCGACTGCAAGTACACCCACAAAACAAAAAATAAAATATTTCAAAATTATATTGAATTTCCAATAGGAGGGCAAGTTGCAAAAATGCGTAAACGCGTATTCGACTCTCGCACAAATAATAATAATAAACAAAAAAAAAAGAGAAATTTGCCTTCAACTTTAAACCGCAAAAAAAAACTGTGAATTTCAAGACGCTTCGTCATCTGTATAACTCATTAGTTTTTTTTTTTTGTTTTTGGTATTGTATAAAACTTAATTTAAGTGTAATTCATTGGAGTCCGTCTGGTTTCTGTTGTAATTAAAGTCAGTCCGATTTAATAACTTCTTCTTGTTCTGCTTGGCAGGCGAAGCTCCGACAGAAACATTTCAATTGTGTTATTTAATACAGTCTTTCAGTTTAATTAACTTTTTTTTTGCCAACTACATGAGCAGAAACAGAAATATGTTGAAGAAAGGAATGTGCATTAGTGTGGACTACTATAGCAGTGATCCAAGCTTATGACGTATGTTAACACCATATATACCGTAGGTGGAAATAGTTTTATCCAATCGTGGCTTATGAGAATTCCCAGGTCCATTCATTATCTCGCACAGCCAAAACGTTTTCCACCTAAGAATCCATCTTTGGAGTAATCATTTCCCTTATTTATGGAACACGTCGCCATTCTGCTGAAACTAAAGATCATCCTAGGTCCGTATCTTTAATCCCCAGTCAACAAAATTGGTTAAGCATGTCTATGTAGCGCTCATGGTTAAACATAATTGCGTTTCCAGCCACACTACCCAGATGCGACAGATTTGCTTGACACCGAAATGAAAATTGTCTTCATCTGAAAATATGATTTTCAAAGGCAAAGCATTGTCCATTCGGAGCTGCTCGAAGGCCTAAACTGACTCAGCATTAGTTTTCCTACACTTTCATACTTTCACACTTAAAAGTTATGTAACGTTTCTTTTTAAGTTTTTGTAAAATTTCCCAAAAAAATTGCATATGACAACTAAACGAGCCAAAAAAAAATTACAAAACTTTATGATTTATGTGCATCAAATTAAAGCTCGAACATTTTTATTTTGAAATAATGACTCATCGACTTTGAAAATGCTGTCTATTGATCAACTTGTGCTTGAAACACGATGAACTCAGAAAACCCGAATTTTTCGCCAAAACCCGATTTGTGGCACCTCTAAACCTTTTCCAAAAAAATCTGAAAAAATACTTTACACCATAAGCTATCAAAAAAAATATTTATTTTTTGGACACCCTAATGGTGAGTTGTTGAGCCCAGGGCTGTGAAGTCGGAGTCTGACAAATTTGCCCGAAGTCGAAAAATTCGCTAGACTCCGACTCCAAGTTCTATTTACTTAAATTTCCCATAAAATCAGACCTACTAGTCGGAGTCAGACATTTTTGCCCGAAGTCTACAGTCGAAAAATTCGCTAGACTCCGACTACAAGTTTTATTTATTTAAATTTCCCATAACATCAGCCCTACTGCGGAAGTCAGACGTGTGCTTTCGCATTGCCGTTATCAAAATTGACGTTTATCGATTACTTTATGGATATGGTCGGTATTGCCAACGACATGTGACATTGATACTGTATTGAGACGACGCGGTATTTCGTCGTTATGGTTTTTGGTAACGGCATGGAAAATGTGTTCCGATTTTCCTGATAACCTTTTGAACGTGCCTCTTGTGTTCACACAGGGAAATACGGTTTTGGCAATTTCTGTTCTCAAATACAATTTCCCTTGTCAAATACAAATACCTTTCAAAAAAATACGAAAACCACAAAGGAATTGCATTCAAAATATAAAAATACGAAAAACACACAAGGAATTGCCAATACGAGCTATTGTTTTCCATTTACATTCCCCTCACCTCTCTTTTCTACTAACTTCCTAGTGTGAATCTAAACTTAGTAAGTGTTTCAAAGTAAAAAAAAATTAAATCAACTTGCCCTTGTTTGCACCAATTGGCGATACGTGTGAAAGAGTTGGCCGAAATTCCTTCGCTTGCCGGAGGATTTCGAAGGGTTACTGTTCCAAATAATTTTAAACCACAACTGGTACAATCCCTGGTCAATTAAGTGGTTTTCGAAATGAATGCTGATCTGATTCCGGCTTTCAATGCAAATGTGATTATGTCCAGAAGATGCGTAATATCAACTATTAAACCTTTAAAAGAAATAAAATGTACACATCCCGGAAAAACCACATTGATTCTGCCACTCACTTTTCATCTGGTAATTTTAAGATATCTGACTCATGTCTCCTGTTCTCCGTACTTCTTCATCACTCGAAGTGAAATCAGAAATAAAAAACATATTTTCCCTCAAAAACATCAATCAAAACAAAGAAACAGACTAAATAAACTAGAGATGACAATTTGTTAATGCAAATTATCGATAAAAAGTCGTCGTCACATTGATACAAAATGCCAAGTTGGGAATAAAACATATTTTCCCACAAAAACATCAATCAAAATAAAGAAACAGTCTAAATAAACTAGAGATGACAATTTGTTAATGCAAATTATCGACTAACAGTCGACGTCGTCGTCCATTGATTCAAAATGCCATGTTGGGAATAAAACATATTTTCCCACAAAAACATCAATCAAAATAAAGAAACAGTCTAAATAAACTAGAGATGACAATTTGTTAATGCAAATTATCGATAAACAGTCGTCGTCACATTGATTCAAAATGCCAAGTTAGGTTTGAATTAATGTCTACGGCGACAAGAAGTGACGTCGACTCTCGCAATAGGGATGCATTAATAAAGTGTATTGAAAACAAGTTAATCTGTTCATATTTTTTAAAATTTGGAAATATTTTCGATTATATGAATTTTTATGGTTAAGATAGAAACACATCTCAGTGTAATACAGAGAAAAGAAATAGTGGACGGAAATACAATTTTCGAAAGTTTGTTTTTGAACAGCTGAAAACGGAGTCGAGCTATTTAAAAATGGCTCAAGGCTACACAGTTGTCAAAGCGTTATTTCTGCAAATCATTTGCCATGTTCTGCTAGTTTACTGACCACCACTGTACCCACGGTTGGTAGTGTTGCCTGCATGAACATTTCATGTGACTGGTGTTACACTTTTAAGTCAATCTCACTTATTAATAACAATAACTAAAAACGGGTTACTTTTTGTCACTTTTCTCTCTCACCGCTGCCGATGCTGTTGCATTCAGATGATAAATCAAAACCACAGAAAGAATGTATATTAAGACAACAAATCATCAAGAAAAAGAAGAGACAAACAAATTAACAGATGATACGCAGTCGTCGAGTCGTTTAAAGTGGGCATGGGGCATTTGATACTGAAACATTTTAGACGATGCGCGATGCGATAGTGTAGGTTTGCTTGGTTGTCTGTCTGGTTGGTGGTGGTGACATGGCAGAGCATTGAGACGGTGTGAGTGTGCTGCGCTATGATGGAGAGGAGGTAGTTGTTACCACGAGCAATGTATGATAAATATTGCCGGGTCGGATGACAACAACAACAATTTTAGCGGGACTACACTCATAGATCATAAGAGTACTTAGTAATGGTTGTTATAGATCTTAGTTTGGGTATTTCTGTTTGCGTTTCATTATTATTATTTCTGCTATCGTTTATGGAAAAAAAAGATAACAAATGTGAGATAGAACCGAGACTACATACACAGAGTTGTTGTTTATTGTATTTAATCAAAATTAATTGCTTAAATACGGGTAATACAGACGGACGGGAAGAGTAAACAGAAAAACGGAAAACCATGCTGAAGCTAAATGAAACTAGTGTTTTGTACATGATTTCATTTTTGTGGGAGTTAGATAATATGCATGAGAGATTATTATCAGCATTTGTGGTGTTTTAGCTACAAATTTCTGTGTCTGAGCAACTAGACACAGGCACAAATGCCCAAAAATAAGAAACTACCAACATTTATTTTATATATTTTCTCCAGTTGTGACTATTTTGTTACGGAGGATAATACTGTATTCGCCAGTTTCACTGAAGATCGGGATATGTCCATCGGCTGCCGATTGTAGTAATCGGGTTTCTCTTATTGGATCACATGGGAGAATTACGTAAGGAACTCGGTTTAAAGCCACTGAAATTGGAGTCTTCTAGCTAAACATTTATATTTTAAATAACATTGAAAATGTTACTAAGATTTAAGAAAGGGTCGCGGTCTAAAGCCACTAAAAATATTCAGCTGGAGCAGAATCTGAAGCCAAGCGACAATGTGTCTTCTCGGTGAATGTGCCTTAGAGAAGCTGGAGAAAGATCGCCTGTTTTTACCGAAAAATTCTCTCTCATTGTTGGCTCAATGGTAACATCAATAAAGAGAATTGCCGAAATTGACCTGTGGAGCAGACAATAATACCGTTCAATGAGCAATGACTTTTTTTTATCCAAATTAATGAATTCAACTTGGTTGACATGTGATTTCAACAAACCGTGGCATCGGCTTACAGCATGCGTTACCACCAACCAGAAGAAGAAGTTATTTATTTTACTTATTTATTATCAATTATAATACAAAGTAAATTTATATTCTAATTTTGGTTTCAAAGGGGTAAACCGGGTCACACAGACCATATGGCGAGATTTTCGCAGTGACAGACCAAAGCCTCTGGTGGGAATCGAACCCACAACCCCCACGCTGATAGGCAAGCACGCTACCAACTCGCCTACCGGGGCGCTTTGACTTTCACAACTCGAACCACCCTTATCCCATAGAAAAGTTCGACTTACGGAGACTTTAATTTATGGAATTACTTATAAAATTGTTTAAGGGAATTTGTCTCCTTAACCCTGGAACGCTAATGTTAGTCGTTTCGACTACCATTTTTAGTGTGTTTATAATGCAAAGAAAAATAAGGTTAGTGTTCTAGGGTTAACTGCCACTAGAAGTGTTTCGAATTATGGAAGTTCGAGAAATGGAGGTTCCACTGTATTTATTTTACATAAATATGTATTTACTAGTTAGTTGTAATGCGCCTATGGCGCCCGTTGAAATATGGAAAAAAAATGTTGTTGAAAAAAAAATTTTTTCTTGAAAAAAAAATATGTTTGTTGAAAAAAAAAAATTTTGTGGAAAAAAAAAAATTTTGTGGAAAAAAAAAATTTCGAAAACAAATTTTGTCAAAAAAAAAAATCGTAAAAAAAAATTTTGGAAAAAAAAATTTTTGGTAAAAAAAAAATTTGGGGAAAACACAATTTCTGTACAAAAAAAAAATATTATTTTTTTTATTATTATTATTTATAGAAAATTATAGAATGCCTATTTAAATTCCTACGTACTGCGTGACAGAGTCAGTGAATCAGTGTCGAGGGTAAATATATGTATAAAATTAAGATGGCCTTAAATGTTACTCCAATTTGTCAACATTTGTATACTTGGAAGTTCATTAACAGTTAATCCTATTAACAATTTAATTGTCCCTTCATGGTAGAATTTCCAATATCGGAGTGGAATTTAAGTGATGAAAGGATAATGGAGGTTTTCTTGAGAATAATGATCGAATGTTTGTTTCATAATAAAGAGGAAGGTATGCCGTTAATAATGAAAAATAACATCAGCCAAATCGCCACCACGACCACGCTTACAGGACCATATCCTTTTAATGAACTTTTCCATAACCAAATCGCAAAGTGGCTGCCCTATTTCCTCGATAGCCTCACGAATTCTAACTTTGAGGTCTTGAATCGACGCTGGGCTGTTGGCGTAGACCTTGTTTTTCATGTGGCCCTAAAGGAAGAAGTCACAAGGTGTTAAATCACAAAATCTCGGTGGGCAATTGTGATCACCCCTTCGAGAGATAACACGGTCCGGAAACTTTTCCCGTAAAAGAGCAATGGTTTCGCTGCTTGTGTGGCACGTGTCACCGTCTTGTTGAAAGTAAACGTTGTCCAGATCAATATCATCCAACTCCGCCAATAAAAAATCGATAGCGCAATCCATACACCGTAACAGCTGATCCGACCTCATTTTCGAAAAAGTAAGGTCCAATGAACCCACCGGATCATAAACCACACCAAACAGTCACACGTTGAGGATGAAGAGGCTTCTCAACAATAACTCTTGGATTTTCCAAGCTCCAAATGCGACAATTTTGCTTGTTGACGAAGCCACCGAGGCCTCAGTCAAGATGATTTTTCAATGGAATTCCGGATCTTTTTCATGCATTTCAAGGACCCAATCAGCAAAGACACGACGTTGTTGATGAACGGCCGGCTTGAGTTATTGTGTTAACTGAACTTTATAAGCCTTAAGACCCAAGTCTTTATGCAACATACGGTGTAATGAAGTTTCTGGAATGTACAATTCCAATTTAAATCAAAGACATTTGTTTTTTGTTAATTTCTTAATTAATCATAAATCCACATTTCTGACATATAAAATAAGTGATAGATCATGAAAATCGATGGAGGCTTTTCGATTTTATTTGCAGTTCAGTGACGGTTTGTTTGGTTTAGATACAGATAGATATTGCAAAGGCCTG
This sequence comes from Hydrotaea cyrtoneurina, assembly GCA_958296145.1. NCBI lineage: Eukaryota > Metazoa > Arthropoda > Insecta > Diptera > Muscidae > Hydrotaea > Hydrotaea cyrtoneurina. The sequence goes on along the minus strand of OY282513.1, from coordinate 15,522,772 downwards.
CCTATGTTTTCCATTAACTTTGGGGAAATTCTAAAAGGAAATTCTATCTTCACAACTCAAAATGCTGTTTGAAGGCGACATGCGCCATAGAAGTACGTACACACCTAATTAGGCTTCTCAGAACAAAACAAAAAAAACCGACACCATGTGATTGAAAACCTTCAGAGAGAAACCAAAAAACAACCACAACAAGTATTTATACATCAAAATCTAATTTAGATAAAAAAAAAAACAAAACCGAGAAGCAAGTGGAGTTTCTAAATAGTTCTACAAAGTGCCCTAAGTATCATTCAGACATACACATGGTATACCTACCCCCTGCCATATCGACCAAGGAGGGGCAAATAGAAAAGTGCTTACTTTACAAAATCGAGAGAGAAACAAAAAAAAAAAAAGAAGAAAATTATTTTTTCTTAAAATAATAAAAGAAACAACTACAGTGAGCACAAGTAGTGGAAACGGAGAAGGAACATAAGACAATCTAACCTATCATGGCAGAGTGTATCTAATTTTAGGTTGCAACACCACATTAAAACAATCTGTGTTGCTGTGTGCCGCAGTTGTTGCTATTACTTGAAATGAGATCTTTTCTAATAGTTTAAGAGGCACACATATCGCCTTAATGAACAGTGAGTGAGTGAGTATTCAAATAAGCCAGTAGTTGTCGTTCCATTCTATTCGTTCTATTCCATTTTGAATTTATCCGAGTTCAGGCTGCCTGCCACTGCCGGCGTCTGCTGGTGGCCATGGTGGCAGATGCTGGCTATTAGAAGAGGCACATGTTTCTTGCCCGTTGCATGCTCCGATCGTATAATGCGATAATGCGTGCATTTATTTGTATGTGTTGTATGCACTATATCTACTTTATTTTTCCTATTTATTTTTGTTTTTTTTTATTAAAATTTATGACTTTATATAACGACGAGCGTACAATTGGACACATACTCCATGCAGCATCAGACCCCTCGCATTCCAACAGTGTACGTGTAAAATGAGTTTTACCATTTATCCCCTCCATTTGATCCAACATTGTAATTGTTCGTGTGTTGTTGTTATTGTTGTTGCGGCACTTATTCCTACCAAGAACTTTAATTAATTTCGGTGGCGGGGCAATTAAAACAATATACAGCAGCATTCGTATGGAATTTTACTTGTTGTGCCTTTTGTTTTTTTGGTTTATATTAATTTGTGTCAATAAAATGCACGCACTTCATCAAATAGCCCTCGAGAAACCTCCGGGTAATGGGCGCCATAAATCAATTTTTTTTTTGTTCAATTGTTCATATTTTATTGTTGTAAATAGCAAAAAACAAAAACACTTCAATTGAATGATAGCCGGTTTATGTAAAAGAGCAGCGTAAATCATTAGACTGCCCTTTGGGGGAGTTGCGGATCATTCTTGAAGCGGATCAAATTGTATTCCCAATTTTAATAAATTACGCGGCAGCCGCTGAAACATTTTCCAGTTTCTTGCCAGGACACAAATAATCGAAAAGGAATAGGCGACGAGAGGACTAAGCTAGACACAAAGTATGCGGATAATTGTCCTAGTAACTTCGCCACGACAGAAATGCTGAAAGTCGGCATTTGCAGCGTCGGGGTAGTGCAATTATTTGGTTAACTCGGCTCAGCCATTAAGTAATAGAATTAATGATCACAAATAGATGCTACTTTGGGCTAATTGATCAGTTAAAGATCAGAGGTCTGTCTCTACGAACTAAACCAATGCTTTACATTTGCTGCCTTAACCCTTCAATGCGCAGATCATACTAAAGGATTTTCCAATAGGAGGTGTTATTTTTCATTACCCGGTAACTGTCACTTTTGAAGCTTTTGTTCTTTGACATTTGACAAGTAGAAACTATGCTATTACTAAAAATGGAACGATACAGGCTTGAACAACGTATTGAAATTATTAAAATTCACTACAAAAATGGTGGAAAACTTGCAGTCACAGTTCGCAAAACTCAAGCATTTTTGGGTCGTCCTGAAGCACCTTGTCGGACCGCAAAACAGAAATTGGTGAACAAATTCGAGCTGTTGGTACAAATTAGCGATGGAAAAACCCCATGCACGTCGCTCAAGAACAACTGGGAATTTTGCTGCTGTAGCCCAAAGTGTTGAAGAAAACCCAGGTTTGTCAATTCCTTGTCGTGCCTTGGAATTGGGCATTCCACAAACGTCATTACACCGTATTTTTCATAAAGACTTGGGTCTTAAGGCTTATAGAGTTCAGTTAACACAAGAACTCATGCCGGCCGATCATCGTCGTGTCCTTGCTGATTGGGTCCTTGAAATGCATGAAAAATATCTGGAATTCCAATTAAAAATTATCTTGACTGATGAGATCCATTTCCACTTTGGTGGCTACGTCAATAAATAAAATTGTCGCTTTTGGGGCCCGGAAAACCCAAGAGTTATTGTGGCTTCAGCCTCTCCATCCTCAACGTATGACTTTTTGGTGCGGTTTATTGTTCGGCGGGGTCATTGGATCTTACTTTTTCGAAAATGAGGTTGGATCAACAGTTACAGTGAATGGATTGCGCTATCGAGAGATGATTAATGATTTTTTATGGTCGGATTTGGTTGATATTGATCTGGACAAAGTTTACTTCCAACAAGACGGTGCTACGTGCCACATAAGCAGCGAAACCATTGCTCTTTTACGGGAAAAGTTTCCGGACCGTGTTATCTCTCGAAGGGGTGATCACAATTGGCCACCGAGATTTTGTGATTTGACACCTTGTGACTTCTTCCTTTAGGGTCACGTGAAAGATAAGGTCTAAGCCAACAGCCCAGCGTCGATTCAAGACCTCAAAGAAGGAATTCCTGAGGCTATCGAGGACATAGGGCAGCCAGGTTGCGATTTTGTTATGGAAAATTTCATGAAAAGGATATGGTCCTGTAAGCGTGGTCGTGGTGGCCATTTGGCTGATGTTGTTTTTCATTATTAACGGCAGACCTTCCTCTTTATTATGAAACAAACATTCGATCATTTATCTGAAAAAGTGTAATTTTTCTTTGAATACCCAAATTACCTCTTATTGGAAAACCCTGTACGAGTTTCATCCAAAAAAGTCTACATAATTTCCCTGTTTTTTTTATACAAATTTACCAATTATGAGTTATTTTGACACAGGACAGTGGATTTGCCAAATATGATTGATTCGCAGGACCGGACTTTCCAAGACCCCTTTCTCCATTTTTCTTGCACTTTTACAAAAAAAATTTCAATTAATTTGATTGAAAATATTTTTTTAGAAATACAAAATTATTTTTTAGAAAATACAAAATTCTCGAGAAAACAAATTTTCGAAATAAAAAAAGAGTGCAAACAACTGGATTTGAGGAAATTGTTAATAGGATTGACTTTTAATGAATCTATGATCTTCCAGGTCTACAATTGTTGACAAATTATCCTTTCATCACTTAAATTCCACTCCGATATTGGAAATGCTAACATGCATTAAATTGTTAATAGGATTAACTTTTAATGAACTTCCAACAATTGTTGACAAATTGGATCAACATTTAAGGCCGTAGATACATATTTATGTAAAATAAATACAGTGGAACCTCCATTTCTCTAGTGGCAGTTAAGGAGACAAATTCCCTTAAACAATTTTATAAGTAATTCCATAACTTAAAGTCTCCGTAAGTCGAACTTTTCTATGGGATAAGGGTGGTTCGAGTTGTGAAAGTCAAAGTGCCCCGGTAGGCGAGTTGGTAGAGTGCTTGCCAATCAGCGTGGGGATTGTGGGTTCGATTCCCACCAGAGGCTTTGGTGTGTCGCTGTAAAAATCTCGCCATATGGTCTGTGTCACCCGATTTACCCTTGGACCCAAAATAAGAATATAAATTTACTTTGTGTTGTAATTAAATAAAAATAAAAAAATAAAAGTTATGGAAGTTTGATTGTACATACATATTTATGTAATACACTATATACGTGTGTGTGTGTGGGTGTACAAATGGATTTAGTTGTAGACAAAAATCTTATATATTTTTTTTTTTACTAAATGCAGCATTTGAAATTGGCCAACAAAAAAGACCAGTGATGTGGCTACTGTTCTCCATGTAAATCTCTTGTTTTGGCATTGACCCCTCCATTGGCAACGAGCCAAGAAGAAAGACACTGGCAAGAAAATGCACATGTACAAACACGACCTTGATCTGGTCTGCAATCCGTTGTATGAAACCATACAGCACAGTAATATTTTTTTACATAACCAATACAAATGCAGACGATTAACTAGAGCGTCGCAAAAACAAAAGACTTTTTGAAAAACTTTTTTTTTTTTGTCAATTTTCTATAATTTTAGGTTTTTTTAATATAACAAATCGAAAAAATATTAATAATTTCAATGGCAGCTTAAAAAAACCCACACACTTCAATGACTTGGGGGGGGGGGGAAATGCCAAAAACCAACCAACTTTCGAGCCAACAATTAAATCTTAATAACAGACATGTGTGTGTAACATGAAATTAACCCATTTCTGTCCATTGCCCAAACTCGTAAATACTGTTTTGATTTGAATTCTCCATTTCTTTAGTTTTTTTCTTCTCCATGATTTCCATTTTATTATTTGAGCTTATCACAGAAAGTGTGTGTTGTCTCTCCGGTTTTTTTTGTTTGTTTTACGAACATGAAATGATCCATATCTGAGCAACATCTTCTTATCATGCATTCATGCCGTTGTATAGAAATCCATACAAATGTGCGCTTTGTGTTGAATAGAAAAACCATTTGTCTATGGACATTACAAACCGAATCAACAGAAACAGTTTTGTTATTTTTAATTGACATTAAACGCGCAGAATGGAGATGAATGTTTGGACGGACGGAACGGGACGGATGGATGAATGGACGGACTCAATACGTATAGAAGAAATGAAATGGAAACAGTCGCATTTTATGGGTCTATTGACACAGCAGAAGAAAACTAAAGTATTCGCAGTAAATAGAAGAAGAAGAGAGAAGGAAAAAAAACGCTTAGTCTGAATGTGCAGTGATTGTGTGTTGAAAAACAAACGTGAACGTGCGAGAATACAAGTGAAGTTGGGCCGAGTACGAATTCAGCAAAACTCTACAGCAAACAAGCAGAATTTCAATGAAATATAACTTTTAAACTGAAAATCAATAACAGTTTACAGTAAGCTTGAGCTGGATTTTATGATATGCCGATATTCACTTTAAAATATATTTGACAATTCATATGAATTGTATTAACCAGGGAAATGGTTAATACATGGGATTTTATACTGAATCACCCGGTATTTGTGTAGCTGTCACTTTTGGAGCTTTTATTCCCTGACATTTGACAAGTAGAAACTACGCCATTACTAAAAATGGAACGATATACGCTTCAACAACGCATTGAAATTATTAAAATTCACTACAAAAATGGTGAAAATCTTGCAGTTACAGTTCGCCAAACTAAAGCACCTCGTCGGACCGCAATACAGAAATTGGTGGACAAATTCGAGCTGTTGGGACAAGTGAGTGATGTGAAGAATAAAACCCGTGCACGTCGCTCAAGAACAACTGAGAATTTTGCTGCTGTAGCCCAAAGTGTTGAAGAAAACCCAGGTTTGGCCATTCCTCGTCGTTCTTTGGAATTGGTCATTACAACGTATTTTGCATAAAGACTTGGGTCTTAAGGCTTATAAAGTTCAATTAACACAAGAACTCAAGCCAGACGATGATCAACAACGTCGTGTCCTTGCTGATTGGGTCCTTGAAATGCATGAAAATGATCCGGAATTCCATTGAAAAATCATCATGACCGATGAGGCCCATTTCCACCTTGGTGGCAAAATTGTCGCATCTGGGGCTCGGAAAACCCAAGTTATTGTTGAGAAGCCTCTTCATCCTCAACGTGTGACTGTTTGGTGCGGTTTATGGTCCGGCGGGGTCATTGGACCTTACTTTTTCGAAAATGAGGATGGATCAACAGTTACGGTGAATGGATTGCTCTATCGAGATAGGATTCATGATTTATTATGGTCGGAGTTGGATGATATTGATCTGGACAAAGTTTACTTTCAACAAGACGGCGCTACGTGCCACACAAGCAGTGATCTTTTACGGGAAAAGTTTCCGGACCGTCTTATTTCTCGAAGAGGTGATCACAATTGGCCACCGAGATCTTGTGATTTAACACCTTGCGACTTCTTCCTTTGGGGCCACATAAAAGATTAGGTCTACGCCAACAGCGTCCATTCATGACCTCAAAGATAGAATTCGTGCGGCTATCGAGGAGATAGAGCAGCCACTTTGCGATTTGGTTATGGACAATTTCATGAAAAGGATATGGTCCTGTAAGCGTTGTCGTGGTGGCCATTTGACTGATGTTGTTTTTCATTATTAACGGCATACCTTTCTCTTTATTATGAAATAAACATCCGGTCATTTATCTCAAAAAATTCTATTTTTCTTTGAATACCAAAATAAAACCTCTTGTTGAAAAACCCTGTATGTGACCAAAACTCAAGGGGATGACCTTTACAAATGCAATGAGATAGGAAATAGGAGGAAAGAGGGAGTAGTGTCTTGTATTTATTTCCAATAAATGCAAGACACTACTGACAGGAAAATACCTGCTGGCAGAGTATTCCACATATGAACCGTTCGGCTGTATAGTATACGGCTGTTATTCCCTGGATAGCCGCTAATCAGGGCTAACAGGGACTAGACGATCGATATCCGAAGAAAATGCACCATTGAAATATCTGTAGAACACCGTTGAAGGGAGGCATTAGAGTTGGATCAGCCCCACCGCTCTTTCCAGTACTAACTAATATTTATTCGAACTATGTTTGTCCAACAAGCTATTAACAAATTTATATTGAACACTGTAGGGTAGCCAAAGAAGAAGACGAAACAGATAAATATACTGTTAAATAACACAGAATGTGTACAAACGACGACGTCAGCGAACGACATGTGCCGATAGATCAGCAGATGAACTGGTTTTTCTTACAAAATTTCATTTAATGTGATTTTAATTGCGGCATTTAACAAATTCTTTTTTTTTTTTGCACAGAGTTCGGTGTTTTTTTTTTTTTTTTTTTTTTTTGTATAAAGTCTGAAAATAGATAAGAATCATGTCGATTTGTGTTAGGAAATATTTTCGTAATTTCTAATTGAGTTTTATGCCAAACTAACGGTACAACTTTATATATCGCTGCCGACAAATTTTATAAAAAAAACAACGATAAAAGAATCTTGTTAAATTATTGTCATTCTAAATGACAAAATAGAAGTTGTATGTTGGCGTTTCGAAAAATGTCCGTTAAATCTGTTGGATTGTAAAAAAAACCGGTTGCATTTTGTATGATCCAAGCCATTGTTATTGCGAAGATGTAGCGGAGGGAAAGTGTAAAGTATTTCAAATTAACAGCCGGTTAATTTCTCAAGGAAGTCAATTGGATTCGCAGCTACAGGAGGCATTTTTCACATACATATTTGTAAATATCATTCTCGTTAAAATTTGTAATATATTTTCCTTATGGTGGCGCTGGTATTTTCGTATTGAGGTTCTCACAAACTTTGTCTTATAAATTGAAAGTCGAATGAAAAACTATGATATGTGAGAAACGACATCTGCGCTGACATTGTAATTGAAATTATTAACTAAATAATGAATATTGATATATTTGGTTATACACCTGTGAAGGACATTGGATTACTTGCAACGTGTTTTTTGTTGTAAATGTTTTCGAATATACGATAACAACAAAAATGTTAATAAACACTAAAGTTGGATTCTGCATAGTCCTGTTTAATAAATGTATGCTCTATTGAAAGCTCAGAAGACTGTAGCACCAAGTTCAAGTAAAAAATAACTGAAAGAAGATAATGTAATCGGTATATTTTTATACAATTTAAGTTTGTCCCTTTATTCAAATTGTTTACTTTTTGAAGAAATATATAGTAATAATCGAAATTCTTTACCAATTTTAACAAATGTGATAGCAAATAAACTAGATTTGGCTTCACAAATGCCAAAGACCATATAGAGGGCAGATATTACATACATATATAAAAATGTTGTTGAGTTTCGCTCTGTTCGGCGGAGCCGATTTGAAATTGGGACCTTGTCAGTCATCGGAGGGTTAAAAGTATAAAATGTGGCAGTTTTATCCTTTCGAAATTGACAATATTGTGAATAAAAAAATAATGCAATTCCTTAGCAAATCAATTTAATAATTCGTCAACTTATTTTTGCTCATGAAACATTTCATAAAAAATAAGCAACAATTCATAAAAAATTAAAAACATTTCATAAAATACATACTGCATTGCATTAAAAATATGCAACATTTCATAAAAAAAAAAGATGAAATCCTTTCTACAACTCAATGGGTTAGAAGCATTTCCTCTCTCCCTTCGCTTGTATGTCATTTCGCTTCTACATCATAACAATTTAAAACAGCTTTACAAATCTTTGAAAAAACAAGTGTTTTATAAGGCTTTCATCAATTTAATTAGCAATACACTCCATTTATACTTCCAATTTTAGCCCCCCCATGTGTCTGTTTGAATTCTTTTGGCAATTAGCTTCCTTTGAAGTCAACACAGCTCCATGGTAATTAGCGAAGTTGTTTTCGTACACTGTTCTTTTTCGAAACTACGATGACTAAAAGCGAAAGTGAAATGGAGTACACACGACTGTTGGACAAATTTAATTCATGTTAAACTAAACTTTACATCGTCCATTCATTTTCCTCTCAATTCGCTGTTAAATAATCGATGTAATGTTGCACCTTACAGACATACATACATCCATACATATGTATGAAGTTTGTTTGAATAACAGTATTTTAATTTAAATTCTGTTACCATGTGGTGCTAAACTGAATATCCTATTTATAAACTTGACTTCCTGACTAAATAAATGTTGTGCACACTCGCATAGATAAGCATACATGTATGTGTGTGTGTGTATACATACATGGATATGTTTTTAAAAAAAAAAAAAAAGTACTTGTCGTATAAGTGCAAACACATTTACATACCCTTGTCAGTTTTAGATTTTGAATATACACTATGCGGAGACACTTATGTATGCACATACAACATAAGTATGTGTAGACATATGCATAAGAATATGATGCGAATGCAAAGAAAGGAATAACTCTTACCCTTCTTGGTTTAGTTTCAACCATTTGTTCAACTTCGATACCGTCTGACATCTTGAAGTCTTGTAGTGTTGTTGTTACTTGTCTACTGTTCTTCTCTTAGTTCCCTCTGCTGATCTTCTTAGTGATGATGCTGCTGCACGTTCTTGTTTCGGGTTGGGTTCTTATGGCTTTAAGAGCGCAGCTCAATTTTTTTTTCTTATGCTCGTATTTTATTGAGTTGGTATTGTTACAATGCCGGTTTTATTTTAGCACAGCACCAACAACGTGTGCTGTTGAACGATGATGATGATGTTTTAGAGGGGGAACAACAATGATTTCTTGTTTTTTTCTGTTGTTGTTGTTTAATTCCTTACTTTACAGCGATTTTTTTTTTGTTAATTTTGTTCTGGGGTTATTTTTTATTGTGTTGTATTTATTTTTTGTTTTCTTCTTTTTTTACTCAAAAGTTACAAATACACCAAAGTATGCAGACAAGGAAGCAAATAACACCGAACTGTATTGTAAGAAATAAAATGAATTATAAAAAATAATGAAATAACAAAAAAAAAAAAATTATGTGGAAGCGTTAAAGTGTAAAAAAGTTAGAAAAGAAATGAAAAGCAGAAATAAAGCAAAGTTCTGAAGTTCGCAGACAAAGACGAAACAAACAACCAAAATGTTATTGGCCAAAAACTTTGAGAAAGTCCTTGCTGAAGTGTTCTCATAAAACAAACGAAGAATTCATAAGCAAACACACACACACGCACATTTACACACCTTCCTTAAAGGAAACACTTGATTTTGTTGGTGTAGGAAATTAAAAACAACGGTTTTTCTTTTGAAAAGAGCTCAAAAAACTTTTTTTTTGCACGCGTTAAATACGTCCGTTTCGTTCAGTTGTTACTCACGAATGAACCTCCAACATTTTAAATGACTATAAACGGAGTCTCACCGAACTCAAGTCGACAACAACAACGAACCACGGCGGCAGAGACAGAGGCCCCAACAGCGACAGCAAAAAAAAAACAACAAACCGAACAGAACTGAGACAATGTCGCATACAACGACTGCAAATAGACACGCCGTAGCAGCGGCTACTGCAGTTAAACAAACTGACAGAGAAACTACAAATTGAAGATACAAAAAAAAAACACAACAAAATCTCATACAACATACAACAAACATAACACACGGTGGAGAGCAAACAAACCCCAATATGCATGTGTTACAGTTATAGCATGTATAGATACACACTCGTACATATTAGTTCCATTGTTGTCCATCTCAGCAGTGTAATCTCGAATGGGGGATCTCAATTACTCGGAGATATTTTCCAATTGGGTCTTTTTGCTGGTACTCGTATCTCTCTCTCTCTCTATTTCTCAGCTTGCTTGAATGTATGTGCGTGCAGTGTTGTCTGGCTGTTTGGTTTGGGGAGTCTGAATATGTTGTTGGTGCCCTGTATATCTGTGCTGCTGCTGCTGTCTGACATTGTTGTCGTTGATGTGGTTTGTTGTTGTTGTTGCCATTTCATTGTGTCTGTGTTTTCTCTTTCATTTTATTTTCGTTGTATTTGTATTTGTGTCTGGGTTTGTTATAAATCCAAAAACAAAACAAAACAAAAAAACTTCCTTTTTGGCGCTGTTTGTTGTTGCTGCCGCCGCTATTGCATGTGTTTGTTAGTCACTCAGTTTTTGGGTGTAGTCGTTTCGTTCTCCGTTTGCCGTCGTAGTTGCAGTAGTCGTGCCGCCCGTCGCCCCTTGTTATAGTAGTGGTGGTGATAGGACGACGAACATGCATACATACGTGTGTACGTGACGTTTAATATTAAAGTTGCATTTGTTTACTAAAATTAAGTAATATTTTATGTTGTGTTGATTGGCTAAGAGTTAAGGTTCAGTGGCATTTTGGCACAACTAGATTTGAAAAAAATTCGTCTTGAATTTACAAATACGACCATGAGGCATGCCCAGTGGCGGTGAGAGGGTCATGGAAGCCCTTACTTTAGGGGAGACACGGGGTAGAAGGCGTTGTCACCTCATATATTGAACAAAAAAAAGTTTCATCAAATGAATTCATTTAATATTTCAATAGATTCATTTAATTTTTTTCCATTTTTGAATTTTTTTTTACCTCCTGAAACGGATAAGACAGTACAACAAAACAGTTTCATCAAATCAATTAATTTAATATTTCAATAGATTCATTTAATTTTTTTCAATTTTTGAAATTTATTTTACCTCCTGAAACGGATAAGACATGGCAACAAAAAGAAAAATTTTTATGTTTACGTTTTTTTAAATACAATTTTTTGAGACATAATTTGTGATTACTCGAAAACCATTTCGTTGAATTTTTTTTTTTAGAAAATTGGCCACTCAACTATCTTTTATCCCTTATTATCGATCCTAAATTATCGTATCCCTTTTAAAATATACGCAAATATATCATCGCAATTGTTTGGGTCACAGAAGTTGTAGCTGATAGGGCCGCTTTAGTAAGAAATACAACGAAAACCTTAATAAGAACAAGTCTGAGTATTTTTTTTTATTAGTCAACAACGTGTATGACTACAGTGTTTACTTTGTTTAGTCTTCTTCTTGTGTTCCACATTTCTAGTTTATAACGAAGACGAAGAAAACAGTGACTGATAGTGGTGTTTTTATTAAGTGTGACACCTAAATCTTCACAAACAACTGTTTACTTCTATTACAACTTTTTTTGTTCTGGACCCTTTTTCCTAACTTAACGAATCAGCTGAGAGAATTACGATACATTTCAGTGGTCTTCAAGAATCTGATTAACTTTTGTGGCATCTCAATAAGTTGTCGTGTAGATCGAAACGTCAAAATATTTTAAATTTGTTTGTTTATCTATGTATACGTAGAAAAAATATAATAAAATATATTTGCATGAAAATATACATTTATTTGGAAACCATTCTATCCCAAATATATATATACTAGTAAGTTGTAATGCGCATATGGCGCCCGTTGAAATATGGAAAACAAATTTTGTTGAAAAAAAAAAATTTTGTTGAAAAACTATTTTTTTCTTGAAATAAAAAATTTTTGTTGAAAAAAAAAATTTTGTTGAAAAAAAAATTTTTTCTTGAAAAAGAAAATTTTGTTGAAAAAAAAAAATTTTGTGGAAAAAAAAAATTTGTTGAAAAAAAAAAAATTTGGAAAAATAAATTTTGTAAAAAAAAAAAAATTTGTAAAAAAAAAATTTGTTAAAAAAAAATTTTGTAAAAAAAAAATTTTGGAAAAAAAAATGTTGGTAAAAAAAAAATTTGGGGAAAACACAATTTCTGTACAAAAAAAATAATAATATTATTATTATTTATAGAAAATTATAGAATGCCTATTTAAATTCGTACTGCGTGACAGAGTCAGTGAATCAGTGTCGAGGGTAAATATATATTAAGATATTTGCAGATGCTCAAAACTAGATTTGTTCAGGAGAGCTGTTTAAAGTTTTCAACTGGGTCTTACTGAGCAAACTAATAGGTTTTCAGATTAAACTAGACCCTTGACATATTTATGTATTAGGGTGGAGTGAAAACATGTTTTTTTTTTAATTTGAAAAAGTTAACCTCGGAAAGAGATGTAGTCTGGGGTCCTAATGAGGGGAAAAATAAAGAAAAAAATTTTAGGGGTCGAGCCACTCCCTCGAAATTTGGAAATTATCGCTATTTTGGCGTTGATTTTAGAAAAACCCTAAAAATTAACGACTTAACTTATTCGAAATTTAAAAGTTTGAGCTTGTTCAGTGCCCAAACAAAAGTATTTGAGGCAAATATGAGGATAATCGACTAATATTTGTAGCTTTGGTGGCGATTTCATTGTTCAATGAATTTTCTGAAGAAGGGACGATTTGACTTATTTTATTTTTTGAAATTTTTGAACAATGAGAAAATTTTTTTTAAATTTTTTCATGCCCTTATTTCATTGTTTACGCTATTGCAAACATTTATTGACATAAAACTTTTTAGGATTTTTCTAAAATCAACGCCAAAATAGCGATAATTTCCAAATTTCGAGGGAGTGGCGCGACCCCTAAAATTTTTTTTAAATTTTTTTCTTTATTTTTCCCCTCATTAGGACCCCAGACTACATCTCTTTCCGAGGTTAACTTTTTTTTTTTGAATTTCACTCCACCCTAGTATGTATAACACAAGCAGACCAAAAGTCCACTCCAATAAGGGATTAACACTTTTTTCTGTGACAAAAAAAAACGAATTTTGAATTGTGACACTATTGAAGTAAATGAGCGCAACACATATATGTTTGGGATAACATAGTTTCTAAATAAATTTATGTTTGTGTGCAAATAGATTTTTCAATTATTTTTTCTCTTTTCCATTTCTATTATTTTTTTGACAAATCGAAATCAATGATAGTCCTTGTGTAAATTCACGAGACACTAAGCGGTGTTAAGACTGTCTGGCTAATTCTACCTTCAGTTGTAGATTTATCGTTCCAAGGTAAAGCATCCCGTCATTCTTAAACATTAAAAATCCAAATGTTTAGACCGGAAAAATCGAAAATTATCCAAATGGTTAAACTCATTGTTTGCCTTTGTTCGCAGGATACTATGGTTATGGTTGTTCATGTCCTAGATTAGAGAGGAAATTTAAGTATGCCTGCTCCATGTGCCTGCCTGCCTGCCTATCACATCCGCCTAGAACACGAAAACAATGAATGGCGGCGTTCTTATCGAATGTAAAAAGAATTAGAACAGGGACAGGGGTTGGGTTGGGTGTTTGCCAGCGAGCGAGCGTTCATTCAACGGATAGAAAGGAAAGTGGTGTAGCCTCTTCACATAAGCGTCGTCGCACAGTGCCGGTGTTGGTATCGGTGCGGGTATTATGCCATAACTCAGATCTGGGTTATTCCAATAAAGGCGCGCACTGCACTACTGATACCGATGAGCTCCACCACGAGTAGTTTTTGCACTTAACGAAAACGTAACAACGCACGATAAAAATCCAAGAAAAAAACACTTTGATTTCATATTTACAATGTTTACGACGACGAGTAATTCTCTCTAGTAAACGATTCTACGGGCATAACTGAAAAATAGAATAGAATGTTATGGAAATATTTTATAAATGCTATAAAGAAATTCATAATTTGAGGGTGTGAGGTAATCGGTTTGTTGTCTTTCTAGACCAGGCAAAATTTAAATTATTAGTTTACTCTTTTTGTGGGGATTTTTAATATTTTAAAAAAAATTGTGAATAGAAGGGAAAATCCGTTATAGATTTTCATGATCAATGTCTCATTTTAATTGTAAAATATCTAACTTTCTGTATTAAAAATTTACACTTTTTTGTTGTTTTCAATATTCCCAGGCCTATGTTTGTATAAAAATATATATAAACCAGATAAATTCAAATTTGAAAGCAATGAAAGTCCAGGTGATGACTGTCTAATAGAGCATTCCGGTCAAAGGTTGAGGCCTGGGAAAATTTTGAATTTGTAGGCAAGAATATTAATTATTTTTCAGAGGATTTGTTTGAAATTTGGTGAAATTGTAATATTAGGTGTTATGTTATTGGCTTCAGAGACTTGGACAATTTCTTACTTTCGATTAAGTATGTGTGTTTTGTTAAGTTACAGCCACAAAGTATGCTCTGTGAGATTAGTGTAGTAATGTTATCATAGACAACAACCACTAGATCATTTCAAATGTAAATGCTTATTATAAATAAGAACCATTATGGACATACTTTTCAGAGCTGTTGCAATACGGATTTTTATACACTCCATCCTAGGATGGAGTATATACTAAGTTTGTCATTCCGTTTGCACCTCGAAAGAGTGATCTGCGACCCTATAAAGTATATATATTATCGGTCAGTGTAACATTCTAAGACATTCTAGCGATGTCCGTCTGTCCGTCCGTCTGTTGTCTGTTGAAATCACGATAGAGTGCGAACGACCAACGCTAAAAAGCTGAAATTTTGTAGGAAGATGTTTAACCCCATAAGCAGGTTAAGTTCGAGAATGGGCCATATCGGACCAAAGGGGAAAAAGTTCCCCTTTACGGGACTAAATATATTCCGGCCATAATCAAATATTTCAAATATTTTTTTTCACTACATCTAAGTTCTAAGTTTATATAATTTATAGATGGGGAAAAAAATCCCAAAAATGGTCGTGCTCATGGGTTCCGTGGACCCTTGGGGCCCAAAAAAGGGCCCATGATAAACATTCGCATATGGGTATCGAAGTGCAACGAAATTTACTCACGAACCCAAATATGCCTTTATTTTCACGATTTTCCTAAATTTTTTGATCCGGTTTCTGGGACTATCGGGTCACCAGCGGCCCAAAAACCGTCCCTTGACAAACATGGACATATGGGTATCGAAATGCAACGAAATTTTCTCGCGAACCCAAATATGCATTTATTTTCATGATTTGGATAAAATTTGTGATCGGGTTCCTGGGACTATCGGGTCACGAGCGGCCCAAAAACTCAGTTAGTTTTCTTATTTATTGACTTTTTAAGGATCCATGATGGAGGGTATATAAGATTCGGCCCGGTCGAACTTATTATTTGTCCACTTGTTTTGTTTTCAAACAATCGAATTTTTCAGAAAAAGTGTGATTTTCAATCGATTTCCTAAGACAAGGTCTCATTTTATTTAGAACCAAATGCTATTTAATCGTCTTATATCAAATGTTGATGCCTTCATGCAGAAAAATGCAGTCAAAGTTCTAAAATTGTTGAGAAAAATTACATAAAAAATATACTTTTGGAAAAATCTAAGCAAATTTATGCAATGGTAAAGTGTTATACTAAGTTCGCCAAACGGCCGTCTTTCCAAAACTGATTTGCATTTTAAAAATGGGCTTTAAATGGAGCACGTTCTTACTGTTTAAGTGAACAATGTTAGCTATAATCACTGTTTTGGTCATAACTCCGTTTTCTCAAGAGGTATTAAATTGTTTGGAACGGTTTTGTTAACACCTCGAATAGGCCTATAAAGTATTAAAGTCAATTTCACAATATACATACAAGATATCTGTTTTTTTTTGTGTGGAAAATTTACCATTTCCTCCATTTGACCTCCATGCAATACATGTTAACATAATCCAATAATCTTGAAACTTATGCCACTTAATTACCGGACCTAGTGACTCAATTAAGCCAAATTTCACAAAAATCGACCAAAAAATAAACGTTTTTTGGTTGAAAATATGAAACATCCCCACATGTGAACTTTGACCTCCAAGAATACCTTGTTTGACCTTTGACCTAAATGCGGCACGTAATAACATTGTCCGATTTGGTTCAAATTTTCAGACCAAGTGACAAAACTGCCGATCTGCTGTCTATGAAAATCTCATTTTTTTTTCAAAATTTATTTCTACGAAATCGGACAAGAATTTTTCGAATTATCTCAAAAAAATTTAAATATAAACAAAAAAGATCCCAAAAAAATTCCAGCTAATTAATCTCTACTATTTAAAAATGTCTGTGCCTTTCCATTTACATGAGTGTGTTTTTGTTTTGTACTCGATTTGCCGTCATCCATAAGTGGATGAACAGATACTTCCGAACTATAAGGATACCTTTTTATTTCTATTTCTTTTTGCCGTATCGTTTAAATCACATTCATGCATACAAACAAACGCCAACACTACCTCAAATAGTGCCATGATAATCTAATTTGCTAACCGGATGTCGACACTTGTCCATTAATGATTTGTGTTTGTTATAATTTCCATAACTTCTGTGATATCCTTTTAAAGGGCAGATGGTAGAAGAAAAAAACGAATGCACACGACATTAATGAGTAAGCAGAAATTTAAGAACAGTGATTGGCCACTTAGTTGATAAAGAAGTAGACAAATTGTGAGTTAAAACATCATTAAGTTCAGACTAGGCGATTTGTATGTTCCCAAATGTTGTAAAATGTCATTTTATAATATGAATTTTATAATATGTTCGTCAGATATCCGTCGTCTGGTCCCTGAAGTTAGAACATTTAGTCGGAATACACGGCTATCCAGGGAATCTCATCCGTTCATTGTCAAATGGCCGGTTGACTGGACGTCGCTTTATAGAGAAAATTTGTTCATCAGGCGGACTGTTCGTTTGTGGAATAATCTTCCTGCAAGTGTTTTTCCTGTCTGCTATGACATGACCAAATTCAAGGCCAGCGTCAACAAACACTACTCCCTTTTCCCCACCTCCAATACCCTTTCTTCCTATCGCTAACACCCCTGAGTGTTAGTCAAAAAAAAACGAACACTTCAATGATTAGCGTTTTTAATGTATAACACTTTCCGTAAACTGTTATATATGTTTAACTAAAAACGATCCACATCTCATGTGTTCCCACGTACTTTGTATATAAACATTCTTATAACAGACGCAAAACTAACTTCTGTGCAATATGTTGGTAACATATGTATACAGTACCGGCAACAATGTATGGTAACAATTGTAGTTGGTTTGCTACTTTTAAAGATACACCATACATTGGTTGACAACGAATGTTAAGCTAAAATGTTGCTAGGCTATGGCAACATAGGTTTCTGAACAATTTGTTATGTGTTTCAACGTTTAAAGATAACCGATTTGTTGTCAATACATTTACCAAATAAAATGTTGATGGGACTTTGGCAACATATGTATTTAGTTGCTTGCATACTTCTGGGTCTTTCAATTTCGAGTTTTTTTCCCCAAATACAGTGTGTTATTTTGGTATTGAAAGAAAAATATTATTTTTTAGATAAATGATCGGATGTTTATTTCATAATAAATAGGAAGGTATGTGGTTAATAATGAAAAACAACATCAGCCAAATGGCCACCACGCTTACAGGACCATATTGTTTTCATGATATTTTCCATAACCAAATCGTAAAGTGGCTGCCCTATGTCCTCTATAGCCTTACGAATTCTATCATTGAGGTCTTGAATCGACGCTGGGCTGTTGGCGTAGACCTATCCTTCACGTGGCCCCAAAGGAAGAAGTCGCAAGCTGTTAAATCACAAGATCACGGTGGCCAATTGTGATGACCTCTTCGAGAGATAACACGGTTAGTGTTGCGACCTGTGGCTGCAAGATTTTCACCATTTTTTTAGTGAATTTTAACAACTTCAATGAGTTCTTGAAGCGTGTATCGTTCCATTTTTAGTAATGGCGTAGTTTCTACTTGTCAAATGTCAAAGAATAAAAGCTTCAAAAGTGACAGCTACCGAAATACCAGGTGATTCCTCTTGTTGGAGAACCCTGTAAGTGATCTTTAAAATATGGCCCCCGCGAGCTCGATAATTTTTCGGGATAATTGTGATTTAATAGAAGAATTACCCCATGAGACATTGCTTTTTTGTTTTATTCAAATGCTTAAAAAAATCGTCTGAGAAAATGGTGTTTTTGAGCAAAATCATCTGGCACATTTTCGGATTAATAACTACATACATGTTTAGTTTTGGAATGTTAATAACAAATGGTTCCACAAATGTTTATATCATAAATATTGAATGTCATATAATAACTGTTATGACTGTTATGACAAAGAGATCTATATCAATGTTTCCATTTTCGGTTTTTATGATTTAACCCATTCATGGCCAGCGATGCCATATGGCACACAGAAAAGGATTTTGTAAAGTAAAAAATGTCAACGGATTCGAACTCAGGACCCGTTTTTTTTTATAAAATATAAAACTTTTTTTTTAAAAAATGTCTTGGTCATGATTGGTTTAAGGCGTCATCTCAATACTGGACAAGAATCTACGAGTTTTGTTGTAGGTCTTTTTTTTGTTAATTTGTTAATCAAAAGCATGTCCTATAAAAACTCTTTTTCGTGACATTCTGTAGTTTTTTTTTATTCAATAATCTCATCTTTCTTCAAGTTCACACTTTCATCAATTCGGCCATCTCATCATGGCTCAACAAGCCACCCGTCCACGATATAATATCCTTGTAGTGCTTCTTGTGAATTTCCATAATGACACAAGTATTTTCCTTATTTCGCCTCAAGTGATCGAGTACCATCTGGGCACGCGTATGCGTGCCTGTCAGCTCCACCGTAGTATGATACATGCGGCTCCTAGTTATGGCCAACTGGGGAAAGCAATATGCGGCCACAAGCACGGCATCGCATACAATCCATCGGACGAATCCTTTCTGCACGAGAATTGCATTCTCAACGGTATTCAAGAGACGGATAGCCTTCGAGTCCACCTTGCCGAGAACATTCAAACGCCAATCCTGAATGAGATTAAAACAGATCAATATTAGTTGCATTTACGATAAAGTTTTCTCTTTACCATTTCCAAATTCATATCGCCATCTATGCACGTCTCCCAGGGTACCAGCGAAATGGGACTCGTAACGGATTCCAAAACAATATGAGCGGCTTCGGGATCCATCATAAAATTAAATTCAGCACTTTTGGTGATGTTACCTTTACCTGTAAAAAAAAGACAGTAAGGAAACATTGTTGTATTTACAAACTGGAGGAACAGAGGGCAGCTAGAGGGCATTTTCTACATGTGAACGAGACACAAATTTGTCCATGATATATGTAATAGACAAACCGATTTAGGTTGTTGTCTTTAAATGTACATACCTCTGTAATTTCCTCCCATGACCCAAACATTTCGTACTTTATCCAGAAATGCTGAACCGTACATATTGATGCACATGGCGAAATTGGTAAGAGGACCAACTAGCAAAAAATCCACCATTTTGGGATACTAAAAAAAAATATTGAACTGTTTGGATTCGAAAAAAAAATGGTAAAAAAATATCTTCAGCATACCCGGCACACAAAAGAATACATCATATTCACGGCATGCTCCGGACGGATTTTGGTATCCGTAACCTCTGGCAAATCGGGTATGTCGCCAAAGCCATCTTCACCATGGAATAGACGTTCACGTATCCATTTACGAGGTAATATGGGGATATCACAGCCTTTATAAACTGGAATCTGTATAAAAAAAATTTACAAATATTCCAATACTATCGAGTAAAATTTGTTAGCTTACATCCAATCTATCCACACTGTCGAGTACTCTTAGAGCATTTTTGGCACAATGTTCCACATTCGTGTTCCCTTGAACACAGGTGACTCCCAGTATTTTATAGGGGCCCGGTCCGGGCATATCTTCAGTGTATTGGCCATTTAGCGATAACTTGTGAAACAATTCTTCGCCCTTAATTAGCATCAGTAGGCCCCAGGCATCATCGTTGCCAACGTCACAATCATAGACCACATAACCACCGGTTTTTGTATCTGTTGCCATTTGTACTTTCTGTTGACGATTTCTGTAAAGAACACATTATTTGCGAAAATATTATTTTTCTGGTGAAACATGTTTCATTCGACTATGGATAACTGCTATCCGGAGTTTTATACAATCGTTTATATCTAAATGTTGGCTTTTTTTTGACCAATTAGGTTAGGTTGAAATGGAGGATCGGTCATGGATCGAAATTACAAAAAACTCTGACAATATTAAAGTGAAACTGTATCAATTTAAAATTCACCAAATTTAAGATATTCTTATCCTAATGTAGCATGACCGTCTCATGTTGGCCTGTTGTGCGCTCCTGGTTTCTTCTACAAATGCCTTTCCTCTTTTTTACGTTAGGAATTCGGTCGCCTCTATAAAGTTCCTTAAATTCCATATGTCCATTGCTTTGACGACCAAAAGGTCATCTAAGGTGTCCTCTCCTAATTGGAAGTGGCACAGGAAGTGTTCCGCCGTCTGGGCGTCCTCTTCGCATGCCCTACATTCGTCGTTCTCGGAACATTATATCCTAAATAGGTGTGCCTTGTGATGACCCCCAACTAGCTTACTCAGCTCATTTTTGTTAAACCCGAGTATTCTCCTTGTTTTCTTTTAATCGAGATTTCCCCAGGTTTCCTTTGTGGATCGTTCACCTGTTCCTCTTGCCATCTGGAGGCATGGATCGTCTTCATCCATTCCCTTAACTCCGTTTTTTTTTTGCTCCACAAAAGGTTTGGACAATTGCAGAATATTTTGGTCGGATTGCCTTCCCATTTTAGCCCTAACATTGCCTGAAACCCCTTGGTGGCCCGGTATCCAGTTTATAAATATGTCGTTATTTCCCGATACGTCATTTATCGTGTCCTTGATTTGACATTATCATCTCTGAAGGATTTTTTTTTATTAACAAACAATAAAAGCCTCCATTTTAATCACCCTATTCATTTGGAAGACCACCCGTTACAGCATCAATCATTACAATCTTTAAACATTCTATTCACGTCATATTTTCCGCCACAATATCCCCCACAAAAACGAAATGAGATGCAGCCAACTGCATCGAGAACATATTGAATAAAATGAGATTAAACATTTACTCTCACAAAGAGCATCAGCGCTGCATTTACTCTTCGCTTGCCATGTGTAGCAGTGCATATTGCATGCGCATAACACGCGCTCCCTTTAAATGTACATGGTGTTGCCAATGTGTAACTAAAGAAACTCTCAAAAAAGGGGATTTCCAAAAATCTCCTTTTTTTTCAAAATAAAATCCCCAATGGGTTTATCGGGGAAAAAGACAAGCTAGTGGGCAGACGTCCTCAATCAGATGCCAAATTTTCCTAGGATTTGTTCTACGAATGGCAGGTCATAAAATAATTACTGACATCTGGAGTTTGCGGCCGGACTAATGCGTCTGCAAATAGACTGCGGTCGTCAGGTATGTTCTTGTAATTTGTCTTAATTCGCCAATTACATGTGTAAATAAATAGTAAAAGACCAAATTAAATAAAAACTCATGTGTTGTCGATTGTTTTTTTTTTTGAACTGTTTTCATAAAACGAATTTGTTCGTTCGTCACATTAAAGTGTAGTTAAGCCGAATTTAAAGTGAGTTAAGGGGAAAAAAATTCGTAGAACTATTTTTGAGAAAGAAAACTGTGGCCGGATAAAAATGTACTCTCTTTTTAGATCCATTTTGAACTGATGCTATTATGAATTTAATATTCCTAGAACAAGAATATTGTGATATTAATTTAATCTACACTTCCTTAAATTAATCCCAGTCGCCGATAATTTCTAGTATTTATTCGGGCTTAAATTAATCCAACTGGTCTTACGCATAAGTCAATTTCGAACATATTTCTATCCTGCCGTGTTATGATAATTAGTGAGTATACCGCACCGCCTCTTCCAGCGCTGTCATATGGCACAGAAAAAAAAGGATTTCGTAAAGTTACAAATATCAACGGAACCAATTTTTAATGCAATATAAATTTTTTTTTAAAAAATATTTTGGTCATGAATGGGCTAATATACAAAAAGTTACCCAAATTTGATATTTGACATTGTGTAATTTTAAATTGAATACAAGATATTTTCTGCAATTTTTTTTTTCAGATCTAGTGTCTCAGTACATGGCACAATAACTAAAGGTAGAGTCATGCAAACAGCTGATTAAAATTTTTTCATTTTGACAGAATTTCGATTGTTTACATTTCAATTGTTGGTTTAGTTTTTTGTTTTCAAATGTCGATTACATTTTCGTATTAAACATTTAAATCAAATAATTAGCTAAGGAGCTTTCAAAACTCTTAGAATTAAAGTTATAGTTCGCTAAAAACTGTTCCGTCTGCCCTTATATACAATCAAATACCCAGGGTTGTATCTGAATTATTAGGTTGTTGGGCAATTGCCACTTACTTACTTATTTCCCTTAAAATTCCATGAACTTATCTCGAATCAGTGAGCAGTGTGTACGATTTCATTTGTATGCTCACTGACCGGGAACTACTGTTTGAAGCCGGCTCGGAACGGCTAATGCTTTTCTAGAGAAGTTTTACATGGCTTAGCGTTTACTCTCTTACTCGTAAAGTCGCCAACATTTACGAGGTAGAAACAGCCGCTGAAAAATGTTTGATGGTCTTACCCGGTTTCGAACTCGGGTTCTTCTGTGTGATAGTCGCACACACTATCTACCACACCACGGCCATCCTACCTTCTATTAGAATGCCATGGACACAACATATCGAAAGGCAGTTCTTCCAAATTTAAAGATTATTCTTTTTTCAGTCAATGTTTGCCAAGTTAAATAGCTCTAGAAAAAAACTATATCGAAATTCCTCAAAATGCTGTCATCCCTTTTCTGGGGATAATTACCTCACTTTGGTAACACTGCCGGATTTTTTTTTTATTGTTTTGATAAGAAAAAGAGAGTGAGTGCACTTACACTTTCCGTTCCATAGAAAGAAGAAAACGAAATTACAAAAACTCTGACAATATTAAAGTGAAACTGTATCAATTAAAAATTCACCAAATTTAAGATATTCTTATCCTAATGGATTCCTTACGTTCCACTGTTCTATATTCGCACATTGTTGTATGTGTGATTTGCGTTGATTAAGTTATCGGAAGGCGATAATAACACCAACCGAATTATTTCAATTTCATGTTCACATTAACAAGTACTGATTATAAAAAAAAAAATACACTTCGTTTATGCCCAACATAAACTGAGCAAATATTTAAATTTTGTCGAACCACATAACTTTAAGATTGTTTTCCTTTGGTACAATTCTTCCGTCCGCAGTGGTGAGGGCGAAACTACCTGTTCGGCGAGACTAGCAAAGCGAAACTAATTTGCCGGCATGTGTCGCCTACCGTGGATGGGCTGCATTATAGTTTCAACCGAACCCTATTTGTGTACGAACAATAATTATCTCTGATAGAAGTTTTCCATTTCTCGGATATGCTCGTTTGTGTCGGCATCGTGTTTTAACCCTAAAATGGGTTATTCCAAATCATTTCGTCCAGAAATTCGATCATTGAGTTTATTGTGGGAAATTTGACTAACGAATATGTCGAAGAAGTGAGAATAATTTAACCCGTTAAGGGCCAATAAATGACATCGAAGTTAAACCACTATTAAGTTAAACTCTGTTTCTAATAAAACTAAGTTTAAACTTCAAATCAGTCTAAACAAACCACATTTTCGGCTGTTGATGTGGTAACACTCACACTTTTATCAGAAAACATAAGTTTCCGCTGAAAAATCATATTAAACTTTTGTGGTGGATTTTGGTCACACATGATTTTTAGAATAAATATGAGAATTACAAAAACTCGGCTAAATACAAATTTGGCATGGGCAAAAGACACACGTATGGAACTGGTGGTAGTCGGAAACCATGTACCAGTACCAACAAAATTACACAGCAGCTTTATTTTTGTAATTTTTTTTATTTGTGGAATTTGGTGAGTGATGTCACAACTGTGGTTTAAACTCCCAATATAGGACGATTAAATTATGTTTAAACTTTGACTGAAAAAATAAATTTGAAGTTTAAGAAAAAAGTTTAAAAGTTTATTTGAAGTTAAAGGGTTAAGGTAACCTTGCACAGTGGAGAAATTTTGTCTTTTTTTGGAAATAATTCCAGATTTTCTAACTGATCCGCTTTTAATGAAATAAATTAAAATTAAGAGTCGCACTCACAAATACGTCAACGTGATCATTAGAATTGAAAACTGATATCAATGATCGGACCGCCTCGGGTTCGAAGTAAGTGTCGATTATAATTTTGTTTAAATCTGTTCCACAAAATCTTTGAACGGTGGATCTCACCAATGGTTTAAAAAATTATTATTGTTTGATTATAATTTATTATAATTATTTAAAAATATATTTATGCCAAATAAACTTTTTTTTACAGAAAAAATAGACTTTTCTTGATGCAGTTCTTTTTGATAATATTTAATATTTATCAAGGGCCGTCATGAAATATTAATGCCGCCTTGTAAATGAAAATGATTATTTTACATATAAACTAAAGTGTTATCCATTTTGCTTCTTAAAAGTAAACGTAACTAAAACACATACAAATTTTTTTTTTTATGATATTTCTTTTTTATTATAAAGTTTGAATGTTGACATTATGTGTGAAACACTACATCATTTAAATGACCATCACGCGAAGTGTTGCAAGCATTGATTATTTTGAGGTAATTTTGGATCACTTTTTCGCACATATTGGGCGGCATCTCAGCCATAACTTGACGAATGTTGTTGGTTCTTAAGTGCTTAAGAGTTAAAGGTTTATCTGCATAAACAAAGTCTTTCACGTAGCCCTACAAAAAAATGGTCTAATGGTGTCAAATCGCATGATCTTGGTGGCCAGTTGATGTCGCTACGACGAGAAATTACGCTGGAGTTGTGTGGCATGTGGCACCGTCTTCTTGAAACCACATATTCTCCAAGTCGTATTCTTCAATAGTCGGTTATCTTACGACCATAACGCTCCGTATTGACGGTGACTGTCGTTCCCTCGTCGTTTTCGAAGAAGTAAGGTCCAATCACTCCTTCGGATCAAAGACCGCACCAAACAGTGACTTTTTATGGATGTAATGGCGTCTCTTCCATAACTTGAGAATTCTCAGAACCTCAAATACGACAATTTGGTTTATTAACATACCCACCGAGTGAGAAATGGGCTTCATAACCATAATCTCCTCTTAAAGCACGATAGGTGGCTGTGTCAGAATCACCATTTTTGAAGTATGTTTTTATAATTTTGATTGTTAAGTGATCCGTTTTCGTCAATGTCAGACTTCCAACTGAAAAGAAAAGCAATTGGTTTAACAACTTAGTTTGACAGATGTCGAATTCCAGCCCCATACTTTTGAAACCACGAAATGGTTAATTTACATCATAAATTTCTTCAATGTACCAACAGAATTGTGTTGTGGGCGTACCAGCACAAGTGACGCCGAGCGTTTAGGTCGCTCGAAATCTTAAATCAAATCAGCGGAATGAAAGTCTGTAAGGCGGCTGAGGCTTTAGGCATCTCAATCGAGCGGCTAACGAATATTTTACATGAATATTTGGACATTTTGTGGAGTACCATGAAGTACCGATGATATCTCAATAAACGATTAAGGTCCTTAAGGCGAATATCGGCCAACAACAAGGTCTTGGCTGATTGGCTGCGTTTTGGCGAAGCCAGCCTAGCCAGTCGTGATCCATAAATAATGATAATGTTTATTCCTTCAGATAAGCTAATTGTTTGCAAAATTATTACTGGTAATTTTTTTTTCGTTCTGTATTCGAAGATTTTCAAAAGCGTCATTGCTCATGTGTATCTATTTTCTTCGTAAAATGTTGACCAGCGCTTTTGGGTCAACATCGCTGTTGTGAAGTGCAAGTACAACTTGACCATCATTCACCACATCCGGCACAATTTATTAACAATTTTTAGTATTTTCTTTTTGTTCTTCATTTCCACATAATTCCAATTCGCTTTGATTCAAATTCAAGAGTATTTGTCATTGTAACACTTTGCTAAAAAAATTAAGTGGAATTTCCCGTAATATATAGGGTTATCCATTTCGTGGTTTCAAAAGTATAGGGCTGGAATTCGACATCTGACAAACTAAGTTGTTAAACCAATTTTTTTTGTTTTCAGTTGGAAGTTTGACATTTACGAAAATGGATCGCGTAACTATCACACAACGCATAAAAATTGTTAAAACCTACTACAAAAATGGTAATTCTGGCACAGTCACATATCGTGCTTTAGTTTATGGTTATGAAGCACATTTCTCACTCGGTGGGTATGTAAATAAACAAAATTGTCGTATTTGGGGTTCTGAAAATCCTCAAGTAATTGAAGAGAGGCTATTACATCCACAAAAAGTCACTGTTTGTTCCGAATTGGACCGTGATTGGACCTTACTTCTTCGAAAAAGACAAGATAACAACGGTCACCGTCAATTCGGTCGTATGATAACCGACTTTTTTTGCCCGCTATTTATTCACATTTAAAACCCATTTAAAATGCAGAAATACTAAGACTTCCATTTAATTTAATTTAAACAATAACTTTTCTAGTTCCTCATCGCCGATCAGACCACCGGTCCATGATATTATATGTTGATAATTCTGTTTGTGTACAGCCATGACGACTCTAGTATTACCCTCATCCTTTCGCTTGTGGTCGAGCACCATTTGCCCACGGGTATGGCGACCTGCCAATTCGACTGTGCCATGATACAGGCGACTCTTCGAAATTGTCAGCTGTGGAAAGCAGTAGGTCGCCACCAGAATGGCATCGCACAAAATCCATTTGGCATAGCCGTAGGGCAGGAGAAAGGCACACTCCACGGCATTCATTAAACGCATCACTTGTGAATCGACCTGGCCGAAAACCTTGAACCGCCAATCCTAACAAAATTCAAATAATTTTGAAATGTCGAAATAGTGTGGTGGGACCATGGTTTTGCTTACTGCAGCCATATTCATATCGCCATCTATGCAGGTTTCCCAGGGCACCAACGTCATGGGTTTCCGTATACTTTCAAAGACGATATGGGCGGCCTCAGGATCCATCATAAAATTGAATTCGGCACTTTTGGTAACATTTCCTTTTCCTGTGTGGAAAGAAAAATGTAGGGGGGAAAGCTTAAAAAAACATTAAAATGTAAATAGAAAGTCGTGTTCTGAGTTTCACACGATTTTTATGGTAAATAAATAATTTTTAAACTTAATTAAATATACTTTTGACGGGTGAAGAACACAAATTAAATAAAACTGGAAATTATATAGTTACACACATATTTATTAAAATTAAGAGGGATTTTTTTCTATCGGGAGTTAACTTTAAGCTAAAATTTGTTCGCCAAAGTTGAGTTACCGACAGTGTTGCCATATATGCAGTTTTATCTGTTTTTTACAGTTTTTTTTGAAGCGCTAAATGGTTCGAAACTGATTTGCATCCAAACTAACAGATTTTCAAAAATATGTGCAGTTTTACAGTTTGCGGGTCATTTCTTCGCCTACCGCAAAATAATATAACAGGTGGCGCAAAAGTAAACTTCCGATTTTTTTGGCTGTAATTAAAAAAAAATTAAAAACTTTGATTCTTCTTGTTGATTATTTTTATTTGGTCTTTTAATTTTTTTTTACATCAAGTCGAGAATATGATGTCATGTAAATGGCCGCCGCCAGAGTTGCCACTGACATTAGGGGCCAATCGCAAAATTTATAGCATTTCCTGATAGGAGGATTACTTTTGAGCCACCCCCCGGCTTGAGTTATTGTGTTAACTGAACTTTAAAAGCCTTAACCCCCAAGTCTTTGTGCAAAATACGGTGTAATGACGTTTGTGGAATGCCCCATTCCAAGGCACGACACGGAATTGACAAACGACAAGGATAGTTGAAGCGTGTATCGTAGATTCTACTTGTCAAATGTCAAAGAATAAAAACTTCAAAAGTGACAGCTACCGAAATACAGTGTAATTCCAAATAACACCTCTTGTTGGAAAGCCCTTTAGTTATCTAGTCATGTTAGTAAAACTATAATTAAAAAATTGGAAAAGCATATTTTATATATTTTTTCTGCCATGAGTTCATCTACCAAAGAGTAATTTCAACTCCACATGAGAGTCCGACGTTTTATTTTTCACTCACCTTTATAATTTCCACCCATTATATAAACATCGCGAATTTTATCCAAAAAATCTTGTCCATACATATTGATACACACGGCGAAATTAGTTAAGGGACCCACCAACAGAAAGTCCACCTTATTCGGATACTAGGATGAAACGAAGACATAATTTATTAAATATATTCTTCTGCAGGGTGATGCTTTTTAATTCTTCTCACACTGACTGGACAAGTATTACGGGGTGGTCTAGCTCGAGGTTTCCTTTGGAATCATATGTTATTTTGACCGTGACAGATCTTTCCCTTAAAATGAATGAGAATTAACAAATCGATTTAGGGGAAACGGTGGGAAATAATGGAAACTTATTTCCAAAGTTACGAAGATTTTGTCGAAATGAGATGTTCGTGGGACTGGCATGCTAGTGGACAACACTCACGATCCCCGCCATTGTAAGGTGGGCACGGTTTCTTAAGAAGGTTGTTAAGAAGGAAAACTGTCGCATCTGCGGATGGGAGAACCCTCAAGTGATAATCGAGAATTCATTGCATCCTCAGAGAGTGACATTTGGTGAGGATTTTGGAGCGGTGGCTGCATTGGCCCATTCTTCCTTGAAAATGCTTGTGGGAACGCGTTGTTGGTTACTAATGAGCACTACAGAGGCACGACCTACCATTTTTTGTGGCCTGAAATTGAAGGCATGGCCTTAGACGATATCTGGTTTCAGCAGAATGTCACACCATGCCCCACAGTCCACGCCATATTCTATCTTTTTGCCCACCATATTCGGTAATCATGTTATCAGCCATCTACGAGTTTTAAATTGGCCACCTCGAACGCCGTGAAGGATCGATGTTAGCCGAACAATCCATTAACGATTCACTGCCCTAAGACGTGACATAGAGCCAGAAATCGGTCTCGAAAAATTGAGCTGACAGGATGACCTACTGCGGAGTCAATCGAGGCTGCCGCATGAATGAAATCGTTTTCCACAAGGAACGGGATTGTTTAAATTTTCAACAAGACCCATACAATTTTTTGGACCATCCTTTATAACCTACGGTGGATTTAACTACATTAACTACCTGGCATACGCTGGAGTACATCATGTGGACGGCATGTTCCTTTTGGACTTTTACACTGGTTACTTGCGGTAAATCTGGTATATCCCCAAAGCCATCACGTCCATGGAAATGTCCATGTTCCAAATTGGGTGGTATTATGGCATTGTTGCAACCTTTATATACGGGTATCTAAAAAAAGAAATCATGTTTTTAAAAATGTAAGAATATAATAACAAAATGATATAAATTTTTGTTTTAAATTTGTTAAAAAAAATTTTCAATTCTTTTTGGGGATGTGTAGTTCTCGTTCACTCGCTTAGAACTCTAGCACATTTTAGAGAAATAATTGCAGCAGAAATCATGGCTACCGTTGAAGAAGTGTGGCAACTTTCGAAGCGTCAAACACAATGCTTGACGATTATTTTTTCAACATTTCTTTGTCTGCAAAGAAATAGAAATAAATCGATGATCTCGAACAACAGAAACAAAAACTGTATTAATTTGAAACATCGAATTTATTTATTTCTATTCAGGCAAAGGGTGAACGAGTGTGGTGTGATATTGTAGTCGACTATTGGCGCAAACATTTTGCTCCAGCAGCATCTTGTGGTGACAACAGTTCGGAAGAGTGTTTACGTTATATCCTTCACACGATCAGCAGTTCCATCTCTGCAATAGTTCATATCATTCTCAAGATCCTCAGACTTCTGTACCTAGATTTCTATTCAACTTCTATTTCTGTTTACAATCGCCAGTTGTCCAATTCCATTGAGCATTTTTTGTGTCTAGGTATAGAAAATGTCGTAATTTTCTCATCTTCTAATAATCTTTCTAATAATCCAGCAGCTTTGCATTGTGAACAGGATACTAGTCCTCAGTAGATTTTAGCTTTCTCTTTTTTTGTATATACTGATTTTCGAAAGAAGAATTTTGGAAAGAAGTGGCGTGATTGAATGACTGAGCGTGAAGACTAGGTTTGTAAAATTTTGAGCTGGCTGAAGAGATTTGATGTGTCGATTCAATTCAGCTTAAGGACAGATTGTCATTGGGTTGGCCTTTCTTCATGTAAATAGTTGGAGTTAGCCGTAGGCATGTCAAGAGTTAATAAGAATATCGTTGAGTCCGATGATGACCTAAAGGGTGTTTTTTATTGAGGTATAGAACTTCGAATTGAAATAAAACACAAGACAATCGTTTTAATGTCCATCAATTTGGCTTTATTGGAAGGATAATTTTATGCCATTAATGTTTAAATATGATTTCGGGCATGTGGCCGCCGCGGCTGGCTCGAATAAAGCCAATTCTACAGGTCCAATTTTCAACCACTTGTTGGAACCACAACTCATCCACATTCATGCCATCCAATTCGGGAACAAAATAGGCGGTTATCATGGCTCTATACCGGTCTCCATTAACGGTAACTGACTCTCCAGCATTATTTCGGAAGAAGTATGGCCCAATGACTCCACCAGCCCATAGAGCACACCAAACAGTCAGTTTTTGTGGATGTAATGGCATAAAATGGACGGAGCTTGCGGTGAACTTCGCGAACTGAACCATTACTTTCGAAATAAATTTGCACGATTTGCAAGCGTTGTTCTTTTGTCAACCTGTTCATGATGAAATGGCAAACCAAACTAAATATTAATCACTTGACAGCTGACAAAATGGCCGCCAGTTAAAAAAGTGATGCCAACTTAAAGTTCTATACCCCAATAAAAAACACCCTTTACAAGAGGTGTTATTTTGGTATTCAAAGAGAAATGTCATTTTTTGTGATAAATAATCGGATGTTTATTTCATAATAAATAGGAAGGTATGTCCTTCAGCCACCACCATGACCACGCTTACAGGACCATATCCTTTTCATGAAATTTTCCATAACCAAATCCCAAAGTGACTGATTGTATGTCCTCGATAGCCTATCTTATCTTTCACGTGGCCCCATAGCAAGAAGTCGCAAGGTGTTAAATCACAAGATTTTAGTGGCCAATTGTGATCACCTCTTCGATAGATAACACGTCCCGGAAACTTTTTAGTTTTGCGAAATGTGACTGCAAGATTTTCAACATTTTTTTTGTTGTGAATTTTAATAATTTCAATGCGTTTTTTAGTGAATTTTAATAATTTCAATGCGTTGTCGAGGCGTGTATCGTTCCATTTTTAGTTATGGCGTAGTTTGTATTTATTTTGGTATTCAAAGAAAAGGTAATCCTCCTATCAGAAAATGCTATAAATTTTGCGATTGGCCCCTAATGTCAGTGGCAACTCTGGCGGCGGCCATTTACATTAAAAGACCAAATAAAAATAATCTTAATATATATTTACCCTCGACACTGATTCACTGATACACTGATTCACTGACTCTGTCACGCAGTACGTAGGAATTTAAATAGGCATTCTATAATTCTACTAGTAAGTTGTAATGCGCCTATGGCGCCCGTTAATTTGCTTGAGAAAGTATTTGTTACTTAATTTTTAAAATTTTGTAAAAAATATTTTGAGAAAACTATTTTGTAAAAAAAAATTTCGAAAAAAAATAAAATTTGTGGAAAAAAAAATTTTGTTGAAAAAAAAAATTTTTGTTGAAAAAAAAAATGTTTGTGGAAAAAAAAAAAATTTGTTGAAAAAAAAAAATTTGTTGAAAAAAAAATTTTTGTTGAAAAAAAAAATTTTGTGAAAAAAAAAAATTTGGAAAAAAAAAAATTCTTGAAAAAAAAAAATTTGAAAAAAAAATTTTTTGTAAAAAAAAAAATTTTAAGAAAAAAAAATTTTGGAAAAAAAAAATTTGGGGAAAACACAATTTCTGTACAAAAAAAATATTATTTTTTTTATTATTATTATTTATAGAATTATTATAGAATGCCTATTTAAATTCCTACGTACTGCGTGACAGAGTCAGTGAATCAGGGAATCAGTGTCGAGGGTAAATATATATTAAGATAAATAATAATAATAAAAAAAAAAATATTTTTTTTTTTAAAGAAATTGTGTTTTACCAAAAAATTTTTTCCAAAAATTTTTTTTTACAAATTATTTTTTTTTTACAAATTAAATTTTTTTTTTCAACAAATTTTTTTTTTTCCACAAAAATTTTTTTTTTCAACAAAATTTTTTTTTTTCCACAAAAATTTTTTTCCACACATATTTCAACGGGCGCCATAGGCGCATTACAACTTATTAGTCCACAATAAGAATCAAAGTTTTTCTTTTTTTTTTAATTACAGCCAAAAAACATCGGAAGTTTACTTTTGCGCCACCCGATACCTGTCAAATGTCAAAGAATAAAAACTTCAAAAGTAACAGCTACCGAAATACCGGGTGATTCCAAACAACATGTCTTGTATTTTTTCCGAAACCGAATATTCCAATTTTTTTTTGGTTTTGGCGAATGTTCAAAATGAAGCGCATATCCGAAAGCGAACTTCGTTACATACCTAATCTGGTTGTAGGTAAAGGGTTTTCCAATTGTAACTTTTTTTACTTTTACCATACCAAACCCACATACATCTAATCGATCAACACTATCCAATACACGCAAAGCATTTTTCGCGCCATTATCCACATCCGTATTACCCCGGACACAGGTGACACCAAGAATTGTATAGGCACGTGTCGTCGACACATCTCCACCAGCTGAAAGGGGCGCTTTGGTAATATGTCCATGTGGTCTTTGTCCTAACTGCTCTCCCTTTGTGAGCATAATTAAGCCCCAGGCATCATCGTTGCCAATGTCACAGTCGAAGATCACATAACCGTCGCCGGAAGATTGCATTTTGTCGCTCGACAGGTACTGACAGATTCGGAAGACAACTGGAATGATACTGAAGTGGTGATCTGCACTAAACGAGATTCATTCGGTGTCTGTATGTTCTGATGCCCTACACCGGGATGGCCGGTATATGAAGTTTGTTATTATATTTGGAATGGAAAAGCGGAAAAAAATCGATTTAAAGTGAAATTTTCCTTATGAAATTAAAACTAACACTGAATTAAGCGGAGACAATTTAGGACGAATCAAAGAACTTTTGTTTTTAATCGGCTATGGGAAATTATTTATGCTAAATAAATGCTATCGGTTGAGAATTACGGCAAATGAAGCCTTCGAGCCATACGGATGTCTACGAAATCGTATAGTTTTGCCTTTTCCCGTGTTGAAAACAGGCAGAAACTGCTCGGTGACTGTTGGCTGCGTGATATCCTTGGTACATTCCTTTATGAGTTATTGCAACGTAATCATTGTTTTTTCAGTTCCAATACCGAAAGTTGAGGACATCATCATCACGGCATCCACTGATTTATACTTCAATCTCTAGCAATTGCGTGGAAAATATTTCTTTTGGGATTCATGAAACGTCATTTTGGAATTCGCCTATAAAATTGTAAATCTTCGATATTCAAGTGTAAAGTTTTTCAGGTACATGCATTTGACGCCATGTCACCAGAATCAATAAAAAACAAGATTTTGGTGTTTTCTTTCAAAAATTGTTTAAACCCATTTCACATCCCTCATATAACGCTCTGAATGGTGGAGGGTGTAGTCAAATTCCCTCAAGCCTATAAGTGCAATTTGATTTTGTTTATGATTTGTTGCATTAAATACAAAATAAAGTGGAACATTTTTTATGGGCTTTTAATTGTTCGAAATAAATAAAATCCAACGATAGTTCTAATTCCTACATTTTTTTTTATTTATTGACATTATATTGCATTGCACTAACATTTTAATAAACAACCGAAGATAACGTAAACAGTAATGTAATCTAACCAAACACAGTGGCTTCCAACCGATAAATTATGGCGATAATTGTGTATAATGGAAATCTGAGAAGTGCTCATTTTGTTAGTTTACGCACGAAAAAAAAATTCATAATAAAATCGCGAATTATGTTTAAGAACATGTCGTCCACATTCTCCGGATTGTTTGTATATGTTTAACGTTTGTCCTATAAACACCATTTACTGAGAAGCTACTAACTTTTGATTAGGCAGTTTTGGTCATACCACAAACGTTAATCTGTTTGTAGGTTAGACATATCAAATATATATGTACACACTTTTATGTGGCTTTTGATTTGTTTTTAAGTTCTGAATCTCTATATAACAATTCATCTTATTCTCACGGTTATTGTTACTATTTTAAAAAGCGTATAGGTAAAAAAATACGAAAACTGCTGCAACTACACACTTATTCTCACTCAAAAATCGTACTTTGTCGAATTTAATAAGTTTATTGTCTTTTTTTCCCCAAACACGCCATTGTTTATTCACAAATACGTAATATTAATTGCAAATAACTTCTATTTACATCTAAATAAACTTTGTGTGGAAGGAAATAAGCTTTATTTGCCACAAAGTCCAAACACGCGTTGTACTTGTGTGTAAACATGAACAAAAAAGACAGATTTTTCAGCGTGTTGTCTTCAGTTATGT
This sequence comes from Hydrotaea cyrtoneurina, assembly GCA_958296145.1. Classification (NCBI taxonomy): domain Eukaryota; kingdom Metazoa; phylum Arthropoda; class Insecta; order Diptera; family Muscidae; genus Hydrotaea; species Hydrotaea cyrtoneurina. The sequence goes on along the minus strand of OY282513.1, from coordinate 15,487,724 downwards.
TTGGGACATATGAAAAACAAGTTATCAGGGATCAAAATATGTAAATTTATTTAAGATAATTTGGACGTCTATAACCTGAACTGCCGGTTTCCGTAAAACGAATTTGTTCGCTCGTTAGAAATTGTCAATATTTAAAGCGCTATAAAATGGCTTTCATATTTTTTTTTTCATTCTGGTTTTCAGATGTCTGTTAAATATTGACATATGGCCATTTTTATCTCATAAATCCATTTTATTACGCCTTCAATTTTGACTATTTGCAACGAACGAAATAACTCGTTTCGGAAATAGGTCGTAAGTAATACAGGGTTTTCCAACAAGAGATGTTATTTTGGTATTTAATGAAAAATTTAATTTTTTGATATAAACGATTGGATGTTTAGTTCATAATAAAGAGGACGGTATGCCGTTAATAATGAAAAACAACATCGGCCAAATGGCATAACCAAATCGTAAAGTGGCTGCCCTATGTCCTCGATAGCCTCACGAATTCTATCTTTGAGTTCTTGGCGTAGACGATGGGCTGTTGGCGTACACCTTATCCTTTACATGGCCCAAAAGGAAGAAGTCGCAAGGTGTTAAATCACAAGATCTCGGTGGCCAATTGTGATCACCTCTTCGAAAGATAACACGGTCCGGAAACTTTTCCCATAAAAGAGCAATGGTTTCGTTGCTTGTGTGGCACGTAAGCGCCATCTAAACGTTGTCCAGATCAATATCATCCAACTCCGACCATAAGAAATCATTAATCATCTCTCGATAGGGCATCCATTCACCGTACCTGTTGATTCAACCTAATTTTGGAACAAGAAAGGTGCAATGACCCCGCCGGACCATAAACCGCAGCAAACAGTCGCACGTTGAGGATGGAGAGGCTTCTCAGCAATAACTCTTGGGTTTTCCGAGCCCCAGATGGGATAATTTTGCATGATGACATAGCCACCGTGGAGGAAATGGGCCTCATCGGTCAAGATGATGTTTCGATGGAATTCCGGATCATTTTCATGCATTTCAAGGACCCAATCAGCAAAGACACGACATTTTTGATGATCGGCCGGCTTGAGTTCTTGTGTTAACTGAACTTTGTAAGCCTTAAATACGGTGTAATGATTCCAAAGAACGAAGGGACAAACCTGGGTTTTCTTCAACACTTTGGGCGAACAGCTGCAATATTATCAGTTGTTCTTGAGCGACGTGCACTGGTTTTATTCTTCACATCACTAACTTTTTCGACAAGGTGCTTTACGATGACGCAAAAAATCCTTTGCGAACTGTGACTGCAAGATTTTCACCACTTTGGTAGTGATATTTAATAATGTCAATGCGTTGTTGAAGCGTGTATCGTCGTTCCATTTTTAGTAATGACGTAGTTTCTACTTGTCAAATGTCAAAGAATAAAAGCTTCAAAAGTGACAGCTACCGAAACACCGGGTGATTCAAAATGCCAGCTTTTGTTGGAGAACCCTGTATATTTACCCTATTGTTCTTAAGAAGAAATAGTGTTTTGTTTTTCAACCAAAAAACAGTTGTTGTTAAGATTTTTTGGAAAATACAGTGTACTCTCTCCTGGCGGACAGTTTTTTCAGTACCAATCCTCTTCAGTCCTCTAGCGTACTTCTCTCATAAGTGGACACAATTCTCAGCCCCTTAGGTGTCCGCTTATGAGAGAGTTCACTGTATATATGGCAACGCTGCATGCAGGTTTAAGTTTGTCAAAACGATTTAGTTTCTTTGCTATCCCCCTTAATTTTGGCATTCTAAGATAAATTACATTACACAACAAAATCCAGAACACAAAAAAAGAATTCAGTGAATTCAATTCACGTCAGAATAGATTCATTAAATAAACAGCGCTAATCCGTTGTAATACGCAATGTGAAGCATTAACCCTTCGGTGGATTTGTCAAATATATTTGACAATTAATGTACTCTACTTGTATAGACTTTTGCAATATATTAATTTACAGTTATTAATTTTGTTTTGTTTTAAATGAAATGCCGATACTTATGCTATTTATAAATGTTATCGTAATAGGTCTTCGCTGACACTTTGTTTGTAAAAACAGCCAAATTTTGATATTTTTACAAACACAAAAAATAATATATTGAGTCATCGAACGATATCGACCAGTATTAATAGCATTGATAGAGGTATAAAAAAATGTTTTCTAAATAAAAAATTAAAAAAACATAAAGCGGGACCTTTTGGTGGTTGTTTTTCGGTTCTCGACATTTAGGATTATCATCCTCTAAAAGCCGCTGTGACCACCAAAAACAAAAATTATTATTTTTCCCAGCATCAGCGTCATCATATTACACTAAATTCAAATTTTCGCATTGTTAGTTCGACTAAAATTTTTTTTGACACGGAAAGGGTTATAATAATTCGCCGGCCCTTTTAACTCTCAAATATCACGTTAAGGGTTAATTCACAACTGTGGCAATTCGCCGCAGTAAAAACATATGGTAAGCATTTCAGTGACGCTCCCACTTTTCGCTCTCTCTCTCTCTCTCACTACCTGACACAAAACATTTCAGCATCAGTCGAGGCGAAGAACAAACACACAAAACGAACGACTCTCCGCTGCCTGCCCGCTTTTCAAAACAATCCCTCACATACTCGTTCTCGCATTTCTTTGAATTTAGTTCTACACGTTGTTTTGTTGCGAATCGTGTCTTCCGCAACAGATACGGATACGGGTCGGCAAAAATAGTTGCTCGTCGTTCGGCTGGTCAGTGAATAAACTTTTGCGTTTCTTGAATTTATAGAATATTTTCTGGTTTTTTCTTCCATTGTTTTTGGTTGGTTCTATAGACAAAGTGTAAAGTATTATTATTGTTTGCTACGAAACAAAGAAACAGAAAATATGTAATATTTAGAGATACACGTGTGTAGCGCAGAGAAACATTAACACACAAATTATAAAATGCAAACATTTCAGTTTTATCAACAAAACCACGAATATATCCGGATGTAATAGAGATTTGTGTGCCGAAAACGTGCTTAGTCCCATAAAATTGTAGAGTACATTGCAAATATTTTGCGACAGCCGAAAGGAAGTCAGACGGACGGACGGACAGACAGTGAATGCATCTGCTCGCTATGGATTTACTATTTATAAAGGAACAGCACTGACTAGAATCACCTAACTGTTTTGTTTAATCTCAGTCTGGATAGGCGGCCGGCAGGTAAGTCTGATGTATAAGTTCTTAGAAATTCATATTTTCCAAAAGAATTAACAACAACTAAAAAAAAACAAGAAAATGTTTACACAGTCGGACAATCGGGTTGCCAGCGGCCAGCCGGCCGGCATTTTGTTGCCGAATAAGTATTGACATCGGTAATAATTAATTTATTGCCAACACCATTTAACCTAATCTCTTGTTGGTCTGGTATTGTGCTAGTTTATGTTCTTAAATTATTTTATTATTCTATGTACCTTCCAAATACATGGACATTTCTTCTGGTCGCACGTTAATAAAACAAAGCAATAAGGAAATGTGATAAGTTTGGCTAAGCCAAATCGTATATACCCTACACCAGGGACAAAGTTTGTCTATAGTGTTTGTGAGAAACCTGCAGAAGGGTTAACTTGTGTGTGAATGACTGTCCGGTGCAGGGCTTCCCAACTCATTCGGGCTTACGAACCCCAAGGGGCAAGTGAACATTACCACAGCCATATTTGAGAACGCCTGGTCTAGTGGACAGTGGGTATCAAATGAAAACACTAAGGCCCAATAAATGAATCAAGGTTGATCTTCGTTTTTCATTTAAACTGAACTTCAAATTCATTTTTTCAGTCAAAGTTTAAACGTAGTTTAATCGTCCAATATTGGGCGTTTTAACCACAGGTTAATAGCCATATGATTGTGACATCACTCGACGAAAGAAGAAGAGGAATCAACATTATTTTGGGTCACCAAATTCCACAAATAAAATAAATTACAGTAATAAAGCTGCTGGAATTGGTTTGGTCCGATATATGTGTCTTCTGCCCCTGCCAAAGTTCGTTTAGTCAAGTTTTTTTAATTCTCATATTTTTTTCTAAAAATCTTGTTTGGTCACACATCTACCACAAAAGTTTTACATCATTTAAATTTTTCAGCGGAAACATATGTTGTCTGATAAAAGTGTGAGTGTTGCCACATCAACAGACGAAAATGTGAATTACTTTGACTGACCACTCAAAAACGTATTTGAAGTTTAAACCAAGTTTTATTGGAAACTGAGTTTTACATAATCGTAGTTTATCTACTTTTAGGGTCAATGACCTAAAAGCAGTTGACGAAACAGTCCTTGTATTATTAAGGTCTTTCCAGCAGGCCTTCCCTTTAAGGACTTTCTAAAAAGGCATCTGCAAATTAGCAGGCGCTCTTTATTAAGCACCTACCGAAATGTCTTCCCATTAAGGAACTGAAGTTTTCAAAATACTATGCTCATTTCTAAACGTCTGCCGTGAAAAGTCCATGTTTTATATTTTGAACTAGAAAGACCTTTTTTTTAATATTCAAAACAAATTCTTTAAGACCTTCTAAGAGTCAAACAAGAATGTCGTCCTAAGTTTTCCCCATACGATTTTCATTTATGAATGATTTCCTTGAAAAAAAGGCCTTCATTTTATACAGTACAGTCGAATTCGGTTAAGCGTAAATGAAAAAAAATCACGAAATTTGATTCACTTATGCGGGATTTTCAATAAAAAGGACTTCGGATAATTGAACCTTCTTTCATTTAAACGAACTGGTCATGTACTTTAGAAAATTGTTCTATGAAACGATGATAGAAACTTGTTGCACAACTATTGAAATACATGTATATTAAATTGAAATTCAATATTAATGTGCTTTACTGTCACTTTCATTCACTTCTTTGCATTTGGTTGAGTTGTCTTCATCGTATTTCTCTTAAGCGGTGTTCGTATCATAGAAGTTGGTGTCTTTGCATTAAAAATGATTTTTCAATAAAGCGGATTTTCGTTTAAGCGAAGTACAATGCATGGAAGATCACCCAGAACAATCGTTACTAATATTCATTTTCAATTAAGCGATTTTTTCAATGAAAAGGCGAGCGTTTATCCGAATTTGACTGTATTAGAAATATCCGATAATCATATCGGCTTGGCTTATAAAGGGTGGCTCAGTAAGAGGGCACTTCTTAAAATAAGTGTCGTTTTTGAGCAAGTGGCAACTCTGAAATTTTGCAGCTGAATTTAGAAAGGTCGTAACTCGATTTTTTTCAAAATCGCGTTTTTTACATATTTTGATAGACCATTGTCAAATACACATCACTCACAATTTCAGCGATTTGCGATCAAAAATACCGGATTTATTGGCCTTTTGCAAAAGGGCGTAACCAAAATCCAAAAAAAAAAATTAGTTTCAGAATTGAATTTGTTGCGCTTTTTTATTTGAAATTGCCTTTAAAATTTTTTTATGTGTGAAGTTTTTCAAATGTTATAAAGTTTTTACCTTCTCCTGCAAAGTTAAGAAAATGTGATATATGCCCTTTCTAAATTAAGCCATCGATATGTTTATTCCGATTATTAACTAAGAAGCGCTTTATGAAAGAACAATGCGATATAAATATGGAAAATGATTAGAAAAAATGTGAAAGGTCAAGACCTTTTTCAGGACTTCTAAAATGTGTAGCAAGAGAAGGAAGAGCGCTCGCACTCCTATCTTACCCAATGCCAATTTTGAAACATGCCTTGATCTTAAATTTGTGAGCCAATTAAAGCCAACGTCGAATGATTTTCTATACAAGGTGGCGCAAATGTAATCCTCCTATCAGAAAATGGTATACATTTTGCGATTGGCCCCTAATGTGACAATCAACTGTGGCGGCGGCCATTTACATGACATCATATTCTCGACTTGATGTAAAAAAAATTAAAAGACCAAAAAAAAAATAATCCACAAGAAGAATCAAAGTTTTTCATTTTTTTTTTTAATTACAAAAAAAAACATCGGAAGTTTACTTTTGCGCCAACTTGTAGAAGTTTTACATGGCTTATAAATTACTCTTTTACGCGTAAAGCCACTGGAAAGTACTCGGCTGTCCTCGTATTACTGCACTTATATCCCACATTTACTTCATCCGACATGTCGGCCACAGAATTATTATTTTCATGATCTAATAGATCATCTCCATTTGCTAAGAACAATTAGCTTCATAGCATAAGCTTCAGCAATACGTTACCCATTCTAATTATTATTTTCGGCTGACTGAACTTTGGCTCAGTTCAGTAATTGATTAATTTTAATTTTTTCCATACATTTTATTGTTAGTGCCAAGACATCGTTATCAGATGATAGAATTCTTGGGTACATAAACATATAACTTCATACATATACCACGTCACACGCCTTCCATCAATGTATTTATTGCGGCTGTGTTGCGGTTGTTGTCGCTCTTACGCTTAATACAATAAACTAAATCATTGTTTACTATTGTAATAAACCATACTGTCCAGATAACCAACTTGATTAGAGAGAGAGGGAGAGAGCAAGAAGGTGATTACCCAACAAACGATGAAAAGTCAATAGAACTAAAACTGTAGATTGTGTGAAAAAATATGTTAAGTAATTCAAATTAAAAAAAATCGTTCAGTTTGAAATCATGGACACATACGTGTGGGACTCTAAAGCTTAGAGTCTAAACCATAGGACTGCTTATTTACAGCATACGTTCTGTACCGGAATTGGTCACTTGAAAACGCCACAGATACTTCCTGTATCCAAAAATATACACCAGCAATTTATTTGATTTCACAAGACTTTCTGAGTATTTCTTGTGGTTTGGTGTGAAGTTGCGCGTTCAGACGACATTGTATATGTAGTACCGTCAGTCGCTGAGACTGGCTTCTTCGCCTTTAATTGCTAGTAAACTCTAGGAAGCAGAGGATTATCTTTCACAACATACGTGATCACATATCGCAGGTGCTCATTCGTTCGTTAAGCCAAACACAAGGTGGTGAAAAGTACTGCTACAACTACCTGTCTTAAAAGACACCCTAACTGCCTAATGTGTCACTTCAAAGAAAATGTAGTATTCATTTAAAAGCCAACGAGCGATCTCCTGTTTCCTCCATTGCGTTAGAAGAATTAGGTGTGAATTGTCTGTCAGTATTTATATCTACAAAAAATTAATACCGTGTTTCAATTAAACCAGTGAGAAAGTTCCAGTCGGGTATACCGACTACTCCCTCACCTTAGTAAAAACTGTAATAAGGTAAAAAAAAATCATTTTCCAAAACGCGAAATATCGAATTATAAAGAATTGTGTAATTGGCCAATTTTCCATGAAAAATCTCCGATGAAGCTCATTGTGGCTTTGTCAAGACACTCCAGAAGTGCTTCAAGAAACTCCATAAATTCTTCAAGTGACCCCAGAATTGTTTCAAGATACTTCAGAAGTTGTTCAAGATACTTCAGAAGTTCTTCAAAATACTTCCGAAGTTCTTCAAGAGAGTTCAAAAGTGTAATGGACTGACTGTACGGCGTTTGCTAACCTGTTATTCTGGAAGTCTACTTTTGACTAGAGTGGTTTAGAAATGAAATACCTCCTAAGGGGATCCACTAAACTGGTGCCATATGCCACAGAGCTGGTCCAAACATTTATCGACAGAAGGGGAAGTTTGTGGACTTTCGAGGTAGCCGTTTTTTATAGTGTTGTGTCTTTGGTTTTACCAACAAACATTAGAGGAGCTTAGGAGCAATATCGAACGCTAAATGTATGTGGAAAAGTGGTGAGAAATCAAGAGCTATAAACGACACCGCGTTGCTCATAAAGAAGAAATCGAATTCCATACTTACATTTGAATAAATTTCATATATCTCAATTATTTTGTATTTTATTTAAATACAAAATTTGTTATGCTCTTATTGGGAAACCCCTTTACCATTGCGTTATTTATAAGGCGGAAAGATCAAAAATCCAGAGGAGCCCAAAGCAATTGTCTTGTATCATTGAGTGCAACAATAGTGCAGTCTCTTAACCTCATATTACAAATGTTATGTTTCGATTGGGAAACCCTGTTCTTCCTCGTCCTCAACTTTATTTGTTTTTATATTCATTATAAAGACAAACCTACATATTTTATAATATCGTTTAATAATTTTTCCTCTTCTTCTATTAACTTTATTACCAGATATCGCAAAAGAAAGTAAATACGGAAAAGTACCTGGAGGTAACGCGTCGATTATCGTCATACAATATACCTGAACAACTTGTGGCGGGAATATCGTAAACGTGCCAAACAAAGAAGAAGACAATTTGCATTATTTGTCAAACAACTGAAATTAAATTCCTAGAAATTTTGTGCAGATTTTCCAAGGATACAACGTGCGTGGTAAATAGAGACAGCAACGAAAGTAAACTAAAGTGAGAGAGAGGCGTATCTAATTGTTGAAATCCCAAACAATTTATTGTAACTGCTATCCCAAGAAACTAGGAGATACTAATATCCCAACGAGAGAGACAATATAGAGACATCAACTAACTCAAAGAAACGCTAGAAAAGGAGAGCTTGTTCTTACAGAGAGCCATGTCCAAAAACTATGTGATATTTGACTGTGATGGCGGCAGTGATGACGCATGGGCCTTGTTGCTGCTATTGAAAGCTGAAGCGGAAAAACAATTGATCCTGCTGGGCATCACAGTATGCGGCAGTGGCAATACCACGCTGCACAATGCCGCCTATAATATGCTGAGAATTCTAAAGGCCTGTGGCAGGGATGAGGTAAGTTAAATCGACTTGACTCTGTTGCATTGAATTTGTGAAACTAATTCAAATCCTTTTCCTTAGATACCCATATTTTTGGGTGCCTCCGATTCGTTACTACCACCCTGTGATAAGGAAGTACGCCCGTTGTTCCATGGCAAAGATGGTTTTGGTGATGTTTTACCTCAAGACGATGATATTGATGTCCAGGAAATGGTCGAGGGCGAACATGCAGTGGCTGCCATACATCAGTTTTGTCTAGAGGTAAGTGCTAGATCTGCCAAAAAAAAAAAGATGCCCTTAATAATTTCACTTTCTCTGCAGAATCCCAAACAAGTGACTGTGATAGCCGTTGGTCCATTGACCAACATTGCCCTGTGTTATTCCATGTATGGTCGAGATTTTTCCGAGAACATTAAAGAACTGTATATAATGGGCGGAAATCATCAGGGTGCGTAGAGAAATGTTGAAAATCTAAATTAGAATTGACAATAAAAATGTATTTTTTTTTTTAGGTATTGGTAATCATACACGTTCAGCGGAATTTAATTTCTATGCTGATCCCGAAGCCGCCCATATTGTCCTCTCAAAATCAAAATGTCCCATAACCATATTGCCCTGGGAACCTTGTATGGAGGACAAGTTTTTCGTATGCATTGTAAGGGCAACACACTTTATTACTGCGAACTATAACAATTAATAATAATTATTTTTGTTTTCAGAAATGGCGTCTCGAACTATTTGGTTCCCAGGCCGCCTCTGAAAATCCTGCCGTTGAACTGTTAAACTGCGTCGAAGCCGCCCAATATCTAAAGCCCGGCTTCAAAGCCTGGAATCCCTGTGATGCCATGTTGGTCGCTGCATTTCTCTTTAATTCGCGTTTTGTGCGAAAGCAAAGTTCATGGCATTGCATTGTGGACCTGAGTGGCCTTACGAGAGGTCAAATGGTCTTGGATCATTTGCAGGAGGTCGATAAGAATCCCAAGAATGTGCGCATTTTAGAACTGATCGATGCCGAATACTTTAAAAGTGTTGTCGAATGGGGTTCCGGCTTGAGAGAATTCAAAGCCAGTGCCTTTATGGAAGAGGAAAAGGAGAACGATGTCAAGGCAGAAAATGGAATGAAATGAAAAGTCGGAGATATTTATTATTTAAGTGACAGGAACTGAGATTACGTTTGACACTACATTGCGTATGGTAATTATTATTGTATACAATTTTGTATTTATATTTGCCAGGCATTTTTTGGTATCACAAAAAAAAAAATTACATTTATACAAATAATTATGTACATACGGTAAGATTATTTTTATAAATAAACAGTCAAATAATATATTGTTCTGTTGGTTTTCAAAACTAGCCTAGCTAAGGCTACAAAGAGGACAAACTACATTTTACAACCCAGTCTGAACCAGCAAATTTAGCATCAACACCTCGCATTATTTCCTCAGCAATATCTCCTTCTTATAGTCTCTCAGTTAGTGCCTTCGAGCAACTTGAAATGGATAGCAATTTTGCTCGAAAAATCGTATTTTATGACGAAGCTAATTTTCAACTCGGCAACCTTTTTAACAGGTAAACGGACAGTTTAAAGAGGATATGCAATTGGTCATTCTTTCTTTGACAAAATTCTGCCAAAAACGCCATTTTGGTTAACGGTGAGGGCTACATAGGCATGATAAAAACCTTTTTTGTGGCCAGAGATTAAAGACATGTGCTTTTTTTCAGCAGAAATGCGGCTCACGCCATATCTCTCAAAAATTGGGTGGACAGGATGCGATACCACATAATAAAATCACGTTTCATAAATAATGGGACTGTTTGTTCGTTTGTAGGAATAATATAAAATCGAATAAATCGGAAAAAGGGATTTTTTTTGTTGAAATTATTAATTTGAAATGCCGAAGACACCTGCAAATGATAGAGGTGTTTTAAAGTGGTTAAATTATATTCAATTTAAGTAAACGATTTGGTTTTCCTGAAGCCTTTAAATACAGGGTTTTCCAACAAGAGATGTTATTTTGAATCACCCGGTATTTCGGTAGCTGCCACTTTTGAAGCTTTTATTCTATGACAAGTAGAAACTAGGCCATTACTAAAAATGGAACGATACACGCTTCAACAACGAACTGAAATGATTAAAATTCACTATACAAATTGTGAAAATCTTGCAGTCATAGTTCGCAAAACTAAAGCATTTTTGGGTCGTCGTGAAGTACCTTGCCATTACACCGTATTTTGCATAAGGACTTGGGTCTTAAGGCTTATAAAGTTCAGTTAACACTAGAACTTAAGCCGGCCAATCTTCAACAACGTCGTGTCTTTGCTGATTGGGTCCTTGAAATGCATGAAAATGAAACGGAATTCCGTCGAAAAATCATCTTGGCTGATGAGGCCCATTTCAACTTTGGTGGCTACCTCAACAAATATAATTGTCGCTTCTGGGGCTCGGAAAACCCACGAGATATTGTTGAGAAGCGTCTCCATCCTCAACGTGTTACCGCGGTGGATGGTCCGGCGGGGTCATTGGACCTTACTTTTTCGAAAATGAGGTTGGATTAACAGTTACGGTGAATGGATTGATCTGGACAATGAGACGGCGCTACGTGCCACACAAGCAACGAAACCATTGCTCTTTTACGGGAAAAGTTTTCGGACAGTGGCCACTGAGATCTTGTGATTTACACTGCGATTTCTTCCTGTGGGGCTACGTGAAAGGTAAGGTCTACGCCAACAGCCCAGCGCCGACTTAAGACATTAAAGATAGAATTCGTGAGGTTATCGAGGACATAGGGCAGCCAGTTTGCGATTTGGTTATGGAAAATTTCATGAAAAGGATATGGTCCTGTAAGCGTGGTCGTGGTGGCCATTTGGCTGATGTTGTTTTTCATTATTAACGGCATACCTTCCTCACTATTGGGAAATAAACATCCGATCATTTATCTTAAAAAAATTTAATTTTTCCAAAAATAATACCAAAAGAACACCTCTGTACGAGTCAATTCGCCAGGCCACCAATTTGATTGATTTCAAAAATTAACGGCTGTTGGTTCATATGGTAACAATAGCACTCAAAAACCCATACAGTATGGCAACCTCCAAATAAAAGTGCTGCCCAACACCGGAAATCCAAAGCAAAACAAACAACTCGATAAAGAGTAGCGAACAACACAACAGACAATAAACCCCAAATCAAAACAAAGAAATAAAATACAAATTGATGGGGGCAAAAACGTGAAAACACATACACATCCAAACACAAACAACGGCGTCGACGCAAGAGCGTCGGCCACGAATGTCAAATAGCAATGTCTAATAAGATGAAAAAAAACCTCTCACACATACACACCACGGAACTGCCGCTAGCCGCTGTACTGAAGTGGTGTCCAATCTGTTTAGAACGTTACGAACCGTGCTGGAGAAGAGACCGTTATTTCTTGGTAGCGGTTAAATGTAACTGAAAACTGAATCAAAAACGTTGTTAACAACGGGTTGTTAGGGCTGAACGTAAAATAGAAAAAACACAAATACTCTTCTTCTTCCTTATTGTTAAAGTCGCGTAGACACCGTCGTCTGATTGTTCTCTACATTAAAGTTCCTTGTTGAAATATAACAGTAAATAACGAATGTCTGTTAACATGTTGCGAGGAGGAAACCTCTCGTCGGTTTAGTGCGTATGTGTGTGTGTGCCCGTCCGTGTGTAAAAACAAACGACCGAAAAGTACGAAATAGAGAAAAGCGAAAAAAAACAGCACACACTAACGTGTTACTAGAGTGAACAAAATCATAAAAAAAAAAATAGCAGAAAACAGAAAAAAGACGTTGGCTGCATTTGAGTTTTCGTGTGTCGTATGCCAGTTGTGCTGCTACTTCTCTTTCAAGTAGTTGCGGGCATAGCACTCTTCATATTTCTGTTGCATTATTTGTGTTACATATTAAATGCCATCATACGCGATTTTTGTGAAACCCTAATAACAACGCGTGAATTTTTGCAACGATTCGAAACAGATCGATCCACGTCCGCGTCGTCGTCCTACTCCTCCTCAACGTCGGGCCATAACACAACATCAGCGTGTTTATCATCGTCATCGCCGCCACCGTCTTGGTCGTCTTTAACAAGTGAAGAATTTGTCGTTGTTGGTCACAGGAATTTATCGAAAATTCCTGTAAAAATCAAATCAAAAGCTATGCAAACCTCAGACGATGCGAAATTCATTAAAAAGTGAGTTTATGTGTATGTAAATGAAAATTAAAAGTTGGAAACAAAGAAAATTTTGCGTAAAGAAAATATTTTAAAAAAAATATTTGTGCAAAAGTTCCGCATTAGCCGGTGACAAGAAAAAAACAAGTGTGTGTGAAAAAACAACAAATATTTCATTACCAAAAGCCAAAATAGCTATAAAAAGTGAAAGAAGAACGAACATTTCGCATAGAAATAAAGAAAATTCTTTAGATTTTCTTCTTCATTTTGTGTGTGTGTGTAAGGCTCGTCACCTTATTGATTTTCCCATTTTTCCCTTTATTTTTGTTGGTATATACGAAAAAAAGAAGAAGACTTCTTTCATTCCATTTTCCGCGCACGCAGCCACCCATCGAAATGTGCACACATACAGACGTACATGTAGACACAAAAAAAAAAGAAGCAGTGCAGTGTTGCCCAGCAGCCGAATCTGAAAAACGCTAAAATAGCAATGAACCGTAAAACATCACAGTTTTTCTAACTTCGTACGAAGAATAAATTCCCTCGAATTTAAATCTAACAAAGAATTTTAACCGTGTGTCCATTTTTGTTCTCATCATCTCTGCAATAGTTTTTTTTCCCATAAACCAGTAACATCGAAAACATCAAAACCATGATTTAAAAACTTACATTAATTATAACTCTTAAATATCAATCATATACAAACTCCAGTTATCCAATGACCCTTCAAAATAAAGCGTATAAATACAATAAGTTTTTCAAAATCTTAGTTAGCTTTGGATAGGTTGGAAGACAAAAATCCCAGAATAAAAATAAAGTTTAATGTACAGTGTACTCTCTCTTTAGCGTACACCTAAGTTACTGAGAATTTTGAGAAAAGTACACAAGAGGACTGATGCGGGTTTGTACTGAAAAAAGAGTCCGTTTATGAAAGGTGTCCGCAAGCAGAGAGTACACTATACTACTAAACACTATACTCTAAATTGTTAGAATCAAAAATAATTTGCTGTTGACGTTTTTGTTCCTATAGTCTAGACGGACGACGGTGTTAAAGCGCATCAGAAGACTTGCACTATCTCCTCCCAAATTGCATTTATTTATAGTCTAGGGAACGTTACAATCCTTACAGACTAACTTATAACTAGGATTAGAAGAAATCAAAAAAATTGCATTAAACTTATTAAACCACAATGAAAAATTTAAATCATATTTAATATTTATAGAATTAAACTCTTTTAGGTTCATTGACGTTTAGGTTCATTGACTGAGTAGTTACATCTATGTATGTACAATAGGGTGGAGTGAAATTAAAAAAAAAAAAAAGTTAACCTCGGAAAGAGATGTAGTCTGTGGTCCTAATGAGGGGAAAAATAAAGAAAAACATTTTAAAAAATGTTTAGGGGTCCCTCGAAATTTGGAAATTATCGCTATTTTGGCGTTGATTTTAGAAAAATTCTAAAAAGTTGTATGTCAATATATGTTTGCAATAGCGTAAACAATGAAATAAGGGCATGAAAAAATTTAAAAAAAAATTTCTCATTGTTCAAAAATTTAAAAAAGTAAAATAAGTCAAATCGTCCCTTCTTCAGAAAATTGACTGAACAATGAAATCGCCACCAAAGCTACAAATATTAGTCGATTATCCTCATATTTGCCTCAAATACTTTTGTTTGGGCACTGAACAAGCTCAAACTTTTAAATTTCGAATAAGTTAAGTCGTTAATTTTTAGGATTTTTCTAAAATCAACGCCAAAATAGCTATAATTTCCAAATTTCGAGGAAGTGGCGCGACCCCTAAACATTTTTTAAAATTTTTTTCTTTATTTTCCCCTCATTAGGATAATTTTGGCATTTACATCGATATAAAATGAATAGAAAGAAGAAAGTATGATTAGCAGCTAGGCTGTTGATAAAAAAATCACTATTTTTTAAAAGAAAGCTGGCTTTATTCCATTTTATTTCGACACAATAGCAAACAACTTGGCAATAGCCGTTTCTAGTGAGTATAAAAGTTGATTGTGAATGATTAACTGAAGTTTCACTTCAGTTTAAATGAAAAACGAAGATCTAAGTCTTATTGGATTCAACGCTTTTTCTAGATATTTACGTTTTATAGAATATTTTAATCTGCCTGTACATTAGGGTGGAGTGAAAACATGCTTTTTTTTTAATTTGAAAAAGTTAACCTCGGAAAGAGATGTAGTCTGGATCCAATAAGACTTAGATCTTCGTTTTTCATTTAAACTGAAGTGAAACTTCAGTTAATCATTCACAATCAACTTTTATACTCACTAGAAACGGCTATTGCCAAGTTGTTTGCTATTGTGTCGAAATAAAATGGAATAAAGCGAGCTTTCTTTTAAAAAATAGTGATTTTTTTATCAACAGCCTAGCTGCTAATCATACTTTCTTCTTTCTATTCATTTTATATCGATGTAAATGCCAAAATTATCGACAAACAGTTGTGTAGAAACAGCTGTTTACAAAATGCAGTTTCCCAAATGCAGAAAAATGTCGTATGTCACGTTTACAAAGTATGTACAAGTTTAATTTGCATTAGCGAATGCGCATTAACACTGGCTATTAGCCTCGATAAATATCGAGTAGAAATTATCCAACGAATACTCTATAGTGACCTAACATAAGTTTTCAACACTTTTTAACACTCTTGGAATTGGGCTATAAAATTTAAAATTGTATTAAAGATTTTTGATGTTTGGTCATTTTGAATCAGTTGACGATTTCTTCATCATTCACAAATTGTATTCCTTTAGATATACATATATTTAAAATGTATTCTGTTAGGTTTTTTTTTAAAGATCGCAGTGCAACGGAAAAGTGGAAAATGAACTAAAAAAAAGTGCAACATTGGCCACACTGTTACCACTCACTGTGTGCGTTTGTCAATACAGAACGAACAAGTGATTACTCATACATGCATACGAAAAGAAAATTCGAAAGTTCTTCATGAAACGAACGAAGCGAAAACAAGAAAATAACGGTACAAACAGTACAAAATTTCAAGTGTTTTTTAAATTTGAGCGAAATGGAAAACTAAAATGACGCAAATTATGAAAGAAAATTTGCCAAAAAAAAAACAGTGAACAACAAAGTTTAGTGTGTGTGTGCTTTGGTGCTCTCTTTGTTTTTCTTACCGCACAATGATGAAATACTAAATTAATGTCCTCTCTTTCTCTTTTATCCTTTCTCTCTCTCTCTTTCCTTAAACGTCACAACGTAAATATTTTGTATTTTTCGCCCGCTGTTGTTGCTGGGTCTTGTGCCGCCGTGCCGTGTTTGTGTTTATTATTTTTTTTCCGTAAATTGCTTCCACCTCCTGTTTTGAAATCGACAACAACACCAACCATAACCACACAAAAGACGTTGGAAAGGTGGCAGCATTGAACCCCATCCAACAGACAAAGCTTTGATTGTTAATTATCAGCTGGAAGCCACAGTCTTTGGTGATCCCAATAATCCTATGCTGGAAGAGAAGAAGGTAAGTCTCAAGTTTTCTGTTTTTTTTTTCGTTCTTTTCAATCTATTCTTTGATTAATACTCTTACTCTTTGTTGTTTGTGCATCTTTATGGTGTTGTGTTAAGGCCCTTTTCTGGTCCCCCGTTTTCCACCCCCTTGTGTAGCACCCTCTCTATATTAACGAATGGCCTCTGGGTTATACTTGTGGAAATGACTAATGGCCACTGTGTGAAATGAAGATTTTTTCGTCTTCTCGTTTTTGGTGGGGTAAACAATTGTTTGTGTTTTTGTTTTATATTTTCTTTGTTTAATTTTTTTTTGTTTGATTCGTCATTTTAATGATTTTGGCAGACACTTTCGTTTGGTTCTTTTGCTGGGCTTGGAAGTATTCTTTTTGTTTCTTAAATTAGTTTTGAGATGAATTATTATGAATTGATGATACAGAGGCCGTTCGTAAACTGTTATGGAGCGTTATTCATTCGTTATGTTTATGTGTGAATTACTGTTAGGGGGTCTAATGATTACAATTCCATTTTTGTTTTTTCAAGTTGAATCTTTAAATTCTGTGCACTTTGGAGATAATACATTTTGTCGAATCTCGTCTATTATCATATCCACATAAGCCATTACGTGGTAATGACGTATGATTGCCTTCACCATGAATTCTAAGAAAATTATAATGACTAATTGGTAGTTAAATTTTTGAAACTTCTTAAATTTGCGCTGTCTCTCCTTTTTTTGTATTTCAATATGTCGATACAAAATCGGAATTTGTTTCCTAATTTGTTGTTAACGTCTAGTCCGACTTTGTAGAAATAAGTTTTAAAAACTGAACACTTCACAATCTAGTGTCTTGTAACCTGAATAGCAGTTTTGGAGTTATAAACAAATTTAAGAAATAATTGAGATGTCATCATAATTCGAAAATGACAAAAAGTATCATTTGTATTTTTGGTTTATTGCAAAGCCACAAACACATGTTATGATTAAAATTAAATATTCAAAATCAATAGAGGATTTTTGCTTTTTTTTACAACTTAGTGAAGACCCCTTCTGATACAAACAATTCCATTACCTATGTTTCAGTTAGTATTATGTCACTAAGGGCAATTAACGAGTCAAGGTTGATCTTGGTTGTTCGTTTAAACTGAAGTTAGGCTTAAAATACATTTGTTCAGTCTACGTTTAAACGCAGTTTAATCGTCAAGTATTGAGCGTTTCAGTCACAGTTTAATAGCCAAAAGACTGTGACAGCACTTAAAGAAATAAGAAGAAAAATCAATATAATTTTGGTTCATCAAATTCCGTAAATAAAAGAAATTAAGGTTCAATTAGTCTTGACGGTTGACGTTAGACTCAATATTGTGCGATTGGTTTGACGGTAGACGACGGTAAGACAAAACAAAACAAAAACAGCTGATCGAAGAGCATTTGTACAAAATATAATTTGTCATTGTTTATAAGTATATTACTCATAACTTTAAAATTTAATTACAACTTATAAACAATTTCCGCGCGCAAAATGTCGAAGTGAAAGCAATAACAATAAACAGCTGATCGGTCTGGACGGTTGACGGTAGATTCTCCAGAAGTCTACCGTCGTCTACTGTCAATTTTAGTTGTCTCTTTTTAAAACATGCAAAATGCAATCCCAACTCAAACAGCTGATCGTCTACCGTCAACAAAAACTGAGTTTTACATAATCCTAGTTTAACTACGGACATATGAGACACATGTATGGAACTGGTGGTGGTCCGAAACTCATTCCAGCTTCAACAAGATTACACCTTACGTAATTATGTATTTTTGTAATTTATTTTATTTTTGGAATTTCTTGATTCTTCTATATTTGACAACTTTGACTGAACAAATGAATGTAAAGTTTAACGAAAAACGAAGATCAGTCTCGACTCATTTGTTGGCCCTAAGATGTAAAAAAACACAACATATCGAGCCCTAAACGCCAAAAAGAAATTTTTACAGGAGAGGGGGTTTGGTGGTCAACCAAAAAGGCGTGCGGCGCTTATGATACAATTGCATTTTCTGTTTTTGTAGATATATTTTTTTTTTAATTTTTAGTATTTTGGGATTTTTTTTTTATAGAATTGTAAAATTTTCTATCGAATTTCATTAAAAAGCGAGTTTTGGAAAAAATGTCGCTTACGTCTTTTTTGCGGTAAAGGCTTGCATATCGATTTGCGATTTCAATAATATTCAAAATAGTTGTAGGACAACGGTTTAAGGAATTTCGCTGTTACCCGTTTTGCCAAAATGACGCACAGGATTGTGGCTTTGTTTTTTTTACGTTTGTATTTCTGTCCATTAAAATAATTTTTTTTATTGGCATCCACAGAAATGTTTGGAATGACTGTCATTAATTTAAAAAAAAAATAAAGATCATCTCAAGTGGTTTTTTCATATTTCAATGGCATCATAATTAAAGTTATCAATCTTTCAATCACATTTGGAGATATTGCGCACTAAGCAAAACATGAAATGTTGAATCTTTAGAATCTTGTAGTCATCGATTCTATCAATTACTTTGTGTTATACAATACATAATAGTAATTATAAATTTTGTCCATGTTTATCTTTGGCATTATTTGCACAATTTATTAACGCTTCTACGCGATAATTGGATGGTGTGTTCAAACAACGAAGTAAAACTAAAGCAAACATCCCCTCTCCTCGGCAAAAAGTCGTTATTAAATATTATTGATATTTTGGTGCAAAACGTGAAGTTTTACTAAAGCGTGATTTTTTGAAAAGGTTGTTATTTTTCCACAATCACTTGAATGAAATATTGTTCAGGGAGAACATGGATATGAACCAAAAACGCCAACGACCGACCACTTGGACAATATCAGCCAACGACGACGACGACGGAAGGCAGACAGCACACTTGGGTGTTAAGTTATGCTAACAAATGTCAATATTAACTTAGCACTTGTATATTTTACCTTAAATTATTGTATTTATGTATTATATAATAAAAAAAAAAACAAAACAGAAAAAAACGATAACATGATATTACAGTGTTAATGATCGAATCGGCGAACGTTAGTTTTACGACCAATAGGGTGGTCAATGGTGAAGTAAAGAAGATTTTTTGTTCGTTGTCGAAACTCGACAAAGACTCACAGTTTCCTTTTGATGTCTTAATAATTACTGTATTAGATACCAATCAGAGGAAGTTGGAATGGGTTTTTAAGGAGCGATCTTGGTTACCCAACTGTTCAGGAACTTTGGTCGTAGAATCTGAACATGGTTATTATACAAATAACAAACGTGGTGGCCTTTGCTATTTCTAAGACAATACTAACACTCAAGGGATGTCCTCTGACCCAATAGGTCGTCAATGAACATAACAAGTAGAGAGATTGTGAGAGGGCAGAATCTTGTGGCACTCCTGCGGTCAACCTCGTTGGATGAGACCCCATCTGCAACAACTCGTATAGACCGATCTCTGAGAAAACTCGATATAAATCGGGAGAAGATATTACCAACACCAAATGCAATAAGTTTTGATATGAGTGCTCCGTGTCAGACCCTGTCGAACACCTTGAAAATATCCAGAGGCACGACCTTACTTTCACCAAGGACGTGAATAGATCGACTCCATCGTTCCGATAGCAAATCCGTCAGGTCTCCAGTAGATCGATTTCTACGGAAGCCATACTGTCGATCATTAAGAAGGCCGTTAGACTCTAAATACTTAAAATATCTGTGGCATCGAACTAGATACGTTTCCGATCACAGGGAGTGGTTGACTGCTGTAAGGCAAAGATGAATTCTTTGCAAATATTTCAGCCCGAAGGTTAGCTTTGTCAAACGGGTCAGTGAATATCTGGTCATCGTTAACGAGAGTTGGAATAGAAGACGAAAAATTTGCTCTTACTCTTTTAACAAATGCCCAAAAGCTCTTATTTCCCCTGGAACTTTTACGTTGTTCGCCAAAAAATTAAAAATCTATTGTTTTTTTTTAACCAAAACTTAAACTGCGATTTTACGCTGTTAGACATTTTTTTGTGGGTTACCATAAATACCCATATCTCGTAAATAGAGTCGGGAAATTGGGATGTCAGGAGGCACCACTGGGAAGCCAGCCGAGGCCGTCACGTGAATGAATTTGTGTTCCATAAATAATGGAACTCTGTTCTTTTCAGTAAACCAAGTGTGCCGAAAACATTTTTACTAATTTTTGTAGTTGATTTTTTTAGAAAGAAAATCTGCATTTTCCATTTATTTTTCTTATCGATTTCTCTTGCAATTCCATCACACTAAAACCCGAACACCCTTTACTTTTAACAACTGTCTTGGGCGTCTATAGACGGTCAGTCGACATGAATTTCCTTGCCAACCGAGACAACATTGAATATGAATTTTATGCAAATTCTATTCAAATAAACTTTAAAATGTGATAAAGTTTCATGTAAACAACTTTAACTGAATTTGAAACTCTTCAAATAGGCGATAGAAGAAGCAACGAACAAAACAAAAAACCGAAACATGCTAGAATTTTCTTTGCCACAAAATGTAATTAAAAAACGGCAAACGAATACAAGTTGAAGAAGGATGTTCATTTAGGAAATAACACGTGGCATATGGAGTTTTGACATACCCTAAAAACGAACAGCGCAACTGAAGTTGGCCTAGGTTTGGTCGGTCGTTTCGTTGATAGAAAGAAATGGCTAAAAATAAATTAAATGTGCAGTTGACATGAAAGTGTTTTTTTTAAAATGAAACCGAAGATGGTGGGTAAATATAGTTTTTATGTGCCTTTGCCATGATATGTCAAAAGAAATTGACCTCAGCTATTATTACAATTGTTGTTACCATTTTGTTAGCAGTCGCACTCGCAGTCGTCCTCGTCTATGTACGTCGACTTTCAAAAACCTTGCCCAGTTTGCTATGACGAGTTAATATTGAACGGAAATTAGCAAATGTATTGTGGTTGTTGTTGCTGGTTATTAGAAATCCAAAACAACAATATTATTTTTTATCGATACGATAACAATGCCATTATTTATTTTCTATAGAATTATTATGCGCTGTTTTCAAATTCTCTGCAATTGTTTTAATATTTACCAAATTTGGGTTTTACAATTTGTTTTGGGTTTGATATTGCAATTGCCCAATAACGCAATAATAAAGCTCGGGTACGTATGAACACGACTGACTGACTGACTGGCCTGCTGTCTGCTAATGCAGGGTTGTATTTCTGTCTATTCAGCTAGACTGACTGTTGCAATGCATTACGCATTTTCCATGCCACAAATCAAGTGAATCGAATATATGAACACTCATTGCACATTGTGCTCGTGAGTTACACGCTGGAGTCTAGCGTGAGTGAGTCATGGCGATGAGTGTATATTGACCGTCGTGACAGTGGTTTGTTGGCGCCTTTGATACTAATTCAAATATAAGTGAGTCAAGAACATGGAATTAAGGGAAACCATTGGGTGGCGACAACACATAGGGCAATACCAAGTAGGGTTGTATACGTCGACTCACGAAAAGGCGATTAATCGTGAAAATAAAAAGAATCGAAATGTCGACTTAAATCGAAAATCGACTGTTGAACTGTATGGATAAGTCGAAAGTTGGAAAAGTCGACTTTTGGTTGCAACTTTATAATCCTAATGCCAAATAAACCGACCAAGTAAATCCGCAGAGCCACTTCGAAAATTTACTGTGTGGGTGAACCCCCCCCATATACATATAACTTCTCTGTGTGATAGCATTACCAAGCCTCAGCCAGTGCCATTTTGGAAAAGACCTGGGCCAATTCCATCTATGTATACTTTATGGACATAAAAATCCCATTTGGTATGTGGTCGAGGCCTTAAACCTCGGCTGTTTTATGGGTTACATCACCGGGTGACGATGCAAATCTACAATGAGTCGAAGCTATCACAGCCGTATCAATTGAAGCTGGTCCAAATAGTCTTCACCATCAATAAGTTCGGCATAACAAATGGTCTCAATGTTGGTATAATTTTCGTAATTTTTGTAATACGATATCCAAAATGCGATAAGCGGATTGTGTACTGTAAATACAGAGTGATTAAAAAAAAATATGCAATTCATTAAAATTATTAAAATGAATTCATATTTTTTTTATAAAATGTTTCTTTTTTATTAAATTTTGAAGATCTGGATGTCCTTATTTTGGATGCAAATACGGTGGGACAGAGGATGGTTCACATTGATCCGATTCATAAAGCCCCCTCTCCTCATCTTGCTGGCCAATGTAAATTGCCACAACATTTGACATTGGTCGACCTAGGCCTTTTGGTTAAAGTTCGGATTATTTAAACTGCTCCAAGGGAAAGCAGAGAACCTAGAACTAAAGGGTGTTTTTTATTGGGGTATAGAACTTTAAGTTGGCATCACTTTTTTAACTGGCGGCCATTTTGTCAGCTGTCAAGTGATTAATATTTAGTTTGGTTTGCCATTTCATCATGAACAGGTTGACAAAAGAACAACGCTTGCAAATCGTGCAAATTTATTTCGAAAGTAATGGTTCAGTTCGCGAAGTTCACCGCAAGCTCCGTCCATTTTATGCCATTACATCCACAAAAACTGACTGTTTGGTGTGCTCTATGGGCTGGTGGAGTCATTGGGCCATACTTCTTCCGAAATAATGCTGGAGAGTCAGTTACCGTTAATGGAGACCGGTATAGAGCCATGATAACCGACTATTTTGTTCCCGAATTGGATAGCATGAATGTGGATGAGTTGTGGTTCCAACAAGTGGTTGACAATTGGACCTGTAGAATTGGCTTTATTCGAGCCAGCCGCGGCGGCCACATGCCCGAAATCATATTTAAACATTAATGGCATAAAATTATCCTTCCAATAAAGCCAAATTGATGGACATTAAAACGATTTTCTTGTGTTTTATTTCAATTCGAAGTTCTATACCTCAATAAAAAACACCCTTTATGATTATAGGCTAGAAGTCAGGTGTACAGTTTCACCTTAGCTGTGTTAAGGTGTAGTTAAAGTCTGTTATTTTTTCTGTTGATTTATTCTATATCGACAGATTTTATATCGAGGGCTTATATTCAATAACCTCTATCTACAAAAACACAATTTTTCAGGAAAGCCAAAAAACTGTTTTATTCGCAAATTAGCAACAATTTTAATGAACTCATCTTCTACAATATTAACAAAATGTGTCTTACAAACACCCTAACTAAAAATTTTGTTGAAATTCGAGTTATTTTAGCTTCTTTGGTAGATAGAGGGTATTGACTCACAAATGAAATCATTGCGTAGGAAAATAATATGTAGATAGAGGGTATTGCCTTATTTTAAAATTAAGTTTGTTTTACGGTTTTTGTATGGGGATCCACAAAAAGGTGGGAGATAGGGGGTAGATATGTTCACAAGAAATGTTGGGGATGGAAAAATGGCAGGACCTGTTCTAACATTTGCACCCTACACAGAAAAAAAACTTGTGTAATTATAATTTTGTAGTGAAAGCTATATTAAAGGATTATAATACATTTTCAGAATTTTTACTGCGCCTGGCTGAGATTATCATAGAAATAGTGATACTCCTCTGGAATTACCACCTTTAGATCCTGTAAATGTTTCCAATTGTTTTGCTGGATTGGGAGTCGACCGGTATGCAATAGCTTTGGTTCTATGTGACCTTCATATTGCTTGATTCTAATAGGTAGTTCAGTGTAATTATGATCAAAATTCACTTTAAACTGAATGCTACCACTTGGCGAATATAAGAAAGATCTTAGTTGGAATAAAATCTGACATATGTCAAAAATGACAGAAAGACAATAGGTCAGTTAGATTTTAATTCGAGGGGAAGTGGTAAATTTCAAATCAGTACTATTAATTTAACTAAAAAATAGCCTGAAATTAAATAAAACGAAACAATTATATGATGTAGATAGAGGGTTTTGCCTTTATAAAATTCATAAACAAGTATCTTTGTAGATAGACAAATGATAAAATACAGCATATATAGTACTAAAAATAGGTTTTTACAATTGAAATTTTTACAGTAGATGCAGATGGGGTCAGTGATGAGTTTGGCATAAAAAAAAAAATTTCGTCAAAATGTAGATAGAGGTTATTGAATATAAGCCCTCGATATATTAGATCGATATTGTTTGTTGTTCACGACTAAGATCTTTGTCAGCGTTGTCTGGTGGCGTCTATAAAACGCATATAATTTAATGATATGGCCAAGAATTAATCTTTATTATAAAGATAAGGGTTTGCCATTACGTTTTAAAAATGATTTCCGGCAAGTGGGCGCCGCTGTATTGAAAAAATTCCTTCCCAAAGACCCAATTTTCGAACACTTTTTGCTGCATTCGTCAGGGCGACAATCGTGTCGAGCTTATCTGCGTATACAAGCGTCTTCACGATCTTGGATGCCACGCCACAGGCCCATGACGCGAGTTAATAAATTAAATTTGCACGATTTGCAAAAGTTGTTCCGGAGTAAGTCTATTCATTATGAAATGGCAAACCAAACTGAGCATAAATCAAGTGACAGCTGTCTAAAAGAACAACTCCGAAAAAAGTGTGGCCAGATTGAAAACCAGACGTAGAAAAAAAAAACAGCCGGAAAAAATATGTGCAGTGTTTCAAGAAATGACGATTTATCGCTGAATATACACAACAATATTACGATTTTTTTTTCTTCTAATAAATAAAATTCTGCAAAGAAACGACGATTTTTAATTTTGACGTTTTTTGATAATATTGAAAAATGGTTTTGACGATTTTTGCTCATAAATATGACGATTTATAGGCATACTTGTAAATTGGCAACACTGTAAATGTGAAGAGACGGGCAGTTGACCAAATTGTAAATAGTACGGGGGAAGCTTCTCTCATCATCTGATATGAGAGAGTTTTGTTCTTCTCCAGCCTATTCATACTTGCTTCGAAACAAAGTTTATTTGGCTGCAAATAAAACTCACTTGTTATTATTTGAGCGGAAGCATTAGTGTGCTTGGGGAAAATACGCTATAGACTTACTATTCAACAAAGTACAAAAACATTTGAGTTGAAATTAGTGTGTATTTTGGTATTTTTTGTTTGCCATATGGCTTTTAAGATAATAAAAATAACCGAGAGAATAAGATGAAGAGAAATATAGAGATTGACAAATTGAATAAAAAAAATAAGAAGTAACTCAAAAATTTATATATTTGATATTTATAATCTACCAACAAATTAATGTTTGTGGCATGGAAATATATTTACTCGTATATGTTTGAGGCATGTTTTGTTTGCTGAATTTCGTTAAAAAGGCCATTTTTGTGCAGCGTGTAGAATTAATAGGATAATCTAAAGGAGCTTTAGATCTTGTTTGCTAATTCCCTCAAGACAATATTACAAATACTGTTTTAAGATCACCCTAAACCACTTAACAAATGGAATGATTCGATTTCATAAATTAAGACTGGAGAGTCAATTCGTTCTTCGCCCCTTAGACTGCCTAAGGAAACTGCAGCGTGTAATAATTATCGGACAGCACCTTTGTGATTTACAATGACTCATCACCACATCGAGTATTTTGGCAGTCTACTAAGGCGTATCTGGATTCTACAATCGACGATCAAAAATAAACGTTTTGCCGTCGAATTAAACAAACATATCAATGGTATCACATGCGATTTATCAAAGGTGTGGCTATCGATTTCACACACAGGAGAACTTTGCAGTATTATTATTCATAGCAAATTGAAACAATTGATAACAGAAGTGATATCAAATAATAATTTTAAACGCAAATACAATCTAATAAATTGAACGCAATCGAGTCAAGTATATGGCCAATGCACTCGCTCAAAACGAACGATAATTAATTGATAACATTTGTTTTACAAATACAACTAACAAAGATCCAAAAGAAAAATGTATCCTCCATACCACTGTGCCACTGGCCTCAAGTATGATGTGTTTGCCCAATGCAATATTTACTTAATGCCGATAAAGAGCAAACCTCTTTCCAACCAAATGCCGCACTGGAGGAGTGGAGTGGTCCGAAAAAAAAGAGTCAATACTAAGTAAACCTTGTATTACATAGCTCCACATGGAGGGGGTGTGAGGACCGGACGTGTGGACCGTGCCACACGGCGTCGTCATACCGGCCTCAAATAAGCTTCATAACTTTATAATTAATGTGCCAAAATTAATTAAGAAATACACGTCAAATCCAACCGTATGTGCGGTGGACGGGCTCACGTCTCACTCACTGGTTCAATGATTGAATGACTGAATGATCAACCATCGCAACAATGCAAGGTTCAAGAGTTTCTTCTCGTAATGGCGAGTACCACAACCGTATCTTTCGTCCAAGTCGCCTTGTTGTTTTTTTTGTCCAGTAATTATTTTGTTCACATAAAAAGAGGGGCTGGCATTAGTTTGTTGCTGTTCATTTAGTTTAGTTTTTAATTAACAGCATTCATTGCATTTGGTGCGTTACTGTATGGAAGCCGGTACCGGTTGTGGTGGCGGCGGCGGCAACATTGCACTGTAGTTACAGAAAGAACAAAAAATATGTAACAATGGTAAGAATCCGCTGGCAAAAGTGAGTGTGTGGTATTGCAGGACTTACGGCCTGTTTTTATAAAACGTATACGTCTGAGACGAACAGAAACGTCTGTAGCCGAAACGAAACTGAATTGTGTTTGTCTAACTCCAACGAATCCCATAAGACAATACACACAAAAATACACAAGAAAACAATTTCAATTCGAATTTAACTGAGACTTTCGTGTTACAAAAACCCAAACGGACGACAGAGAATATCTGTTCGTTATTTTAAGTTAACATTCGTTTTATAAAAACCGACTGTTGATAGTGTCACCTCCAAATCAAATCTGAAATTGCTAAAAACTATCTTGTGATTGGAAGCTCCTCCAACGTGTCTCAGAGAACCGTGACTTCCATGTGGGGACGACCTGATATAAATATTCCAATCCATGTGGGCCATGTGAAATGGTTCAATACGTTTTAGTTTTGCCTGGAGCCACAGTGCGACGGCTGTGGCTTTTTTGGAGCCACCGTATTAATAAGTCTCATTTATGGCGCTTCTGTAATGATTGATCCATATATAAATTTCTTGATTGTTTTCATTTGTTTTTTCTTTTTGCAAATTTACCACATTTTTGTGATGAGCACTTGCGCCGTCTATAGTTTCTATTACAACATGAGTAGAGCCACCACCGGTGGTGGCATATAAGCCGCATAATATGATGATGGCTCAAACCACTTGTACAATTTTCGTAGTTGTTGGTTTGTTTTATTGCAAGGTGTTGTTTCAGTTACCATGATGACGAAATTTTCATTTACACACATACACATACATATGTATATGCATACCAATGTTGTATATGTATGTATGTTTGTTAGTTTAGTTTTTTTTTTTGTTTGTGTTAACAATTTTCCACCTATTTGGCTGCTTTTCCATGGAAAACAAACGAGGCAAATGTGGTCTGCTTTTGTTTTCCAAAAAACCAAAAAAAAAAAATACAAAACAAAATCGTGTTATGTCTGAGTGAGCCACGGTATGTTTGTGTGTGCTGTATTATGGCCTAAATAGGTTGACTGCCTCTGGTGTTTTGGTGGTTGGATGGAGGATGGTAGTGGTAACAGGCCCTCTGACTTCTTCATTCATCCAAACATTCAGACACCACCTCGACAGGGGTTTATCATGCATTGTTCTTATCATTTATTTTGGGGTTGAAATCACCGACATTATTTTGTTCACTCGTTTGTTTTTGTTTCACAATAAAAATCACAATTGTTTTCTCCGTTTTGGTTGTTTTATTTCATGTTTTTTATTGAGCGAAACAAAAAATCAATAATATGAAACTTTTAGGTTGATATGCTGCAAAATGTTAAGTTTTTTATTGTTCATGTGAACAATAGGCGAGGTTTTTTCTGTGCCCCTAAAAGTATGCACTAACAATCTGCCATATATCCTTAACATTCAGAGTATGCTACACTTTGTTTGCATTTGAAGTGCTCCTAAAAGTATGCACTCACATTGTGATACACTCTTAAGCTGCATTGAACAATTTGCAAGGAATTATTTTCTAAGGGCGGGGGAGGTGGGCAAACATCCTTCAGCGGATATTCTCAAGAACAATGCAAGTAAATAACAGTGGCCGAAATGTTCTATGAAACGTTTTGGAAATATTTCAGTAACAGCCTGTTTTTATAAAACATACACGTCTGGGACGAACTGAAACGTCTTTAGCCGAAACGAAACTGAATGGTGTTTTTATAAATTCAACGAATCCAATTAGCCAAAACACACACAAAAATACATTAGAAAACAATTAGAATTAGAATTTTAACAGAGATTTTCTTGTTACAAAACCCGTTTTATAAAAACAGTCTATAATTTCTTGGTCAGTGATGTGATTTGTATGCACTTGAAATCAGTTACTAACTGATAGTTAAAAATCGAATACAAAAAAAAAAGATTCAGAATGCTTTTATCTCTGTAACTGCTGGTATAAACTGTATGCCCCATTTGTGGAGAGCTGTTACGCAGACTATTGCTGAATTGTCGTCCCAAATCTTCCGGCAACAATAAAAAATCACAATTCTTGATTAAATTAGATACATTTACTAAATTTTAAGTAGAATCGGAAACCCGCCTTCAATTCCCAAGATCTGTATCTCATTTTAATTGTAAGATCCGGGGGTTTATGATAAATTATTGAATGTTAACACTTTTTGAGTTTCATGAGTTTTTTTTTTTAAATAAAAAGAACTTTTTTATTTGTTTATTTATTAACAATTATATTTATAACTAAATTACAAACATAATGTAAGCTCTGACTACTGAGGTCTTAAGCTGAAATAGGAAAAATATTTTTTTAAATTATCCATAAATTGGTTTATTACCAAAGACCCTCTGTAAGATGTCACTAATTGGCATGGAAATATTTTAAAGGTTTTCAAAGCAAATAATGTTTTTTTAAAAACAAATACGTACTTTTTTAAAACAACTAATGTTTAAATACCCTCTTGGAAATATTCGGTTCTACAGACGACTTGTGAGTTTCTTATCTGATCTTCAATGTATCGCCCACTTTTAATGTGTTCTAAAGTGAGATGTGGACGTATTCGATCATTTCTTCGGTTAACACCAAAAATCGAAACAGAGTTTCAATTTAAAAAAAATTATAAAAATAAAAATTAATTCATTTTTACGCAGTTAAGCCAAAAGTAATAAATGATTTAATTCAAGTGTTAATTTATAATTTTATTTAACAAACAAATTCAAACTTGTTTTTTCTATGTAGCTGTAATAACCTAAGTGTAATAATCTGAGTGTTGCTTTCCTTACTAAGTCAGATCTGGCAGTCATCGATAACAGGGCCCATGGCAACAGTTGACTGTCAGTGTTGAAATTAATGCCTTGTGTTTTCCAGCTGGGAAGCATTAGAGTCGGAATTGTTGTATCGAAACTATATTGTTGAGAAGGAATCTCCTTTCAATGGAGATGGAATTCAAATAATTATTTTAACATGTAGACAAGAAGAATTGCTAAGGTCGTCTGGAATTATGTCCTTCTAAGTGAAGTTTAAATTAAACTGCTTAATACAAAATTCCAGTGTTATTGTAAAGGGATGTGATCTTGGATGTGACCAATCATTTTTAGCAAAATCTTGACAACAAATACAATTACAAAAAAACAAATCGTCCTGTTAATTTTTTAATTCAAATAAAAGACTAATTCACCAGAGTATAAAAAAATTAAAATAATTAATATAACTTGCTAAACAAATTTACTGACAGGAATTTAACAAACATTTAATTGAAGTAACTCATTTCTTAATTGAATTTCGGTCTCATTTCTTTCGGTGTACCCAAACGGTCTTGCAAGTTAGTGGAAAATTGCTGAGGTCATGAAAATGAATTAATATTCGAAAGCGTACAAATTTGCCATCAGTGGAGCGCAGCATTGATATTTGAGTGAAATTTGACAGATGTTTGGCTGAAGTGTCGCAGGCTATATGAAAAGTAATAAACATACAAATCAATTAGGTCTGTTAGATGGTAGAGAATTGATATTTGTCAGGTTTTTTCAATAAAAAAAAAAGAACTGATGTTTATATTTTTCCTCGGCTAGCTTCCTCGTCCAAGTTTCCAAGGTCATGGTGACAGTTTCTTGACTGCTCGATATTACACTTGAGGGCCTGCATCATTAGTGGATAACATCGGCCAGCACCGAGCCCCAGGTGCTACAATTTCGCTTCTTGACGTAGCCACCAAGGGCCTCATTAGTCAAGGTGATTTTTCGATAGAATTCCGATGGAAATTGTGGTAACTGAACTTTATAAGCCTTAAGACACAAGTCTTTAAGCAAACTACGGTGTAATGACGTTTGTGGAATGCCCAATTCCAAAGAACGACGATGAATGGACAGACCTGGATTTTCATCAATACTTTGAGCTACAGCAGCAATACTCTCAGTTGTTCTTGGGCGACTTGTCCGAACAGCTGTGACTGCTAGATTTTCACCATTTTTGTAGTGAATTTTAATAATTTCAATGCGTTGTTATATCGTGTATCGTTCCATTCGTAGTAATGGCGCAGTTTCAACTTGTCAAATGTCAGAGAATAAAAAGAAATACCAGGTGATTCAAAATAACACCACTTGTTGGGAAACCCTTTACAATGCAATACAAAGGGTAGGTGGCAGAGAATTGATAGTTGATTGTCCAAGCACACGTTTTACATGTTTGTAAACATTTAAAAAATACCGATTTTTCAACGTGTAGTCGGCTAAGCTCGCAATGCTTTTTATTATTTTTTTGAGTCAAAGAGTTTTTTTTTTATAATGTGTGTAAAATATTTTTTCGGTTATACGAAATTTAAAATGAATTGGATTTAATGAAATGTTATTGCATTTTAGGAAATATTTCGTTGAAATATTTTTGTACGATATGAAACATTTCATAAAATGCAATTATGTTTCATTTCATTTTGAATTTCATAGAAATTATGAAATATTTCATAGAAATTATGAAATATTGAATAGAAATTATGAAATATTTCATAGAAATTATGAAATATTTCATAGAAATTATGAAATATTTCATAGAAATTATGAAATATTTCATAGAAATTATCAAATATTGAATAGAAATTATGAAATATTTCATAGAAATTATCAAATATTTCATAGAAATTATGAAATTTTTCATAGAAATTATGAAATATTTTATGAGAATTGAATTTCATATAAGTTATAAAATATTCCATAGAAATTAAGCTCCCCGGTAGGAGAGTTTTTAGCGTTCTTGCTAACAGCTTGAAGGTTGTGGATTCGATTCCACAGGCTTTGGCTGCAAAAATCTAGCCAAATGCTCTGTGTCACCCGGTTTACCCTTGGCCCCGAAATTAGTATATAAATTTACTTTGTATTGTAGTTTAGAAATAAATAAATTTCATAGAATTTATGAAATATTTTATGTGTTATGAAAAATTAAAAAAAAAAAAAAAACATTTCGTGAGTTCTTCTGTACTGAGTTGCATAACCGTATACAAAATTATATGGCCTAAACAAATATTATCATTTTGACAACAAGTGTTGTAGCGATTACTTTTCTCACAGCTCCAAAAACACATTATAAATAACATTTACACAACAAATGCCTTAATGAAAGCGAAACTTCCTTAATGATTATTTTTTCGTTTGGCAAATGTTTTTGCAATCTGTGGTTTTATTCTTGGCAATACCACATTAATTACATTTCAATAAGCCACCGATATGTGTTACCTCACATGCCATCACCCACCCCACGGCTCTCCACCTCGTTCGAGATAACTTAATCCTCTGCGCATAGCCACCGTATGGTGTTCAATTATATTAATATTAATGTCTAATTTGAAGAATATCATTGGGCCGGCCAATAAGCTTCTTACGATTTATTTGTATTTTGTTTATTTATTTATTATTATACAGAAATTATTCAAACACACACACACACGCACGTTATAATCAAATTTCAATAATTGTTTCTGCCGTCAAGCGGAGCCGAAACGAACAGTATTCCAAGTACAACAAATACGTGAAATTGAATAATAAAACGGCAGAAAATCCGCACAGCACACATGCCACAAGGTCGATGAGATACGGTCGATCGGTGGGTCGCTGTATATGCGATACTATGGCGTCTGTTTGTTTTGTTTTCTATTTTGTATAGAAACGATGAAGAAGAAGCAAAGTAAATATATCGATATGTGTATTTGTGTTATTTAATATTGGTATTAAAGTGTATTTACTTCTTCCGCCAATGCTTGCATATATTTCGTCTTTTTTTTTTGTATCTGAAAATATTGCCGCCACCAGCAGGTTTTATTGCCAAAAAAAAGAGTTTCTTTTTTCCTGTTAACTTGGTTAGCATGTGAGTATCGGGGAGTAACGAACATAAATAAATACAGCAACAGCGGTTACAGCTATCCAACCAATCTACCCTCCATACACCAGCACCATAGAAACCCGTCTCCATGGTGGAGGTCCAAATCGTCACAGTCACGATGTACCAAATGGCCGGTGCCGGTCATGCTTTGCGCCTTTGTGTGGTAGTGACCGATTAATAATATCTTATATTTATTGGGTGACGTTAGTTTTAAGGCTTTAGTTTATTTATTTTCAAAATTTATTTTCGGAACGTGTTTGTTCAGCTCCAATACCAATACCAAGACCAAGAAATGTATATTTCTTGTTATTCTTTTGCCGGCCATCAACATGAATAATACTTATGAATATAAACAAAAGAAACAAATGTAAATATTTGAAAATTCATTAAAATAGTTCTTTGAGTTCTGTTTTTTTTTGTTCTTGTTATTGTCTTGGAGGGTGAACTTGTCGTGGTATCTAATGGATATTACTGTGTGGCGACGATATGGTCTTGCACTGAGAGAAATATTTTCGAAATGATTGTTTCTTTCATTCGATCGAAGTAATCATAAACATTAATGAAATCAATGTAAAATAAATATTTAGTTAATCACAATTTTTTACCTACGCTCAGGGGATTTTAGCGATGGGAAGCAAGGGTATGGGAAGGAGGAAAGAGGGAGTAGTGTTTCTTGACCATTGCCTTGAATTTGATAATGTCTCAGCAGGCAGGAAAAACTCTTGCTGGATGATTATTTCACATGCGAACAGTACGGCTGTATTATTATATTTTCACCAGTCCAGTGTTGCCATATTTTGCACAATTATCCCAAAAATGAAAACATTTCAAATATTTTCGATAACACAAATTTACTACATTTTCTCCAGTCCAGTGTTGCCATATTTTTCACAATTATCCCAATATTTTGAACATTTCAAATATTTTGGATAAAAAAAATTATATTTTCTCCAGTCCAGTGTTGCCATATTTTGCACAATTATCCCAAAATGTTAAACATTTCAAATATTTTCGATAATAAAAAATTATATTTTCTCCATTCCAGTGTTGCCATATTTTGCACAATTATCCCAAAATTGTAAACATTTCAAATAATTTGAATAATAAAATTTGACTATATTTTCCCCAGTCCATTGTTGCTATATTTTGCACATGTATCCCAAAAATTAAATCATTTCGAATATTTTGTGTAATAAAAATGTTCTATATTTTCCCCAGCCCAGTGTTGCCATATTTTGCACAATTATCCCAAAAATTAAATCATTTCGAATATTTTGTGTAATAAAAATTTACTATATTTTCCCCAGTCCAGTGTTGCCATATTTTGCACAATTATCCCAAAATTAAAACATTTCGAATATTTTGTGTAATAAAAATTTACTAAATTTTCTCCAGTCCAGTGATGCCATATTTTGCATAATTATCCCAACAGTTTAAACATTTTAAATATTTTTTGGATAAAAAAAATGTATATATTTTCTACCGCCCCACGACTTGACCCGAAATATTACACCAATGTAAAATGGCTCAAAAGCAAAAATAAAAAGTCGTCTCAACCACGAACTTTTTGGGCAATTTTCCCATTTTAATTGGTATAACTATTCTAATTTCTAATTTGTGCTCATTATTCATCAACAAAAAATAACCCAATTATATAAATGTTGGGATCTTTTTCGCCATTTTTGTTCTGGGGAAAATTTTTTTCCAAATTTCCAAAATTACAAAAGTTAATGGACAATTATTCTGAGTGCTTTTTTACATTGGTTATGGTATAAAACTTTTTATTTTCTTGTGAGGTCAGATGTTTTTTACAAAAAATGTTTTTATTTTTTGGGACATTTTTATACACTCCATCATAGGATGGAGTATATACTAAGTTTGTCATTCCGTTTGCAACACCTCGAAAGAGTGATCTGCGACCCTATAAAGTATATATATTATCGGTCAGTGTAACATTCTAAGACATTCTAGCGATGTCCGTCTGTCCGTCCGTCCGTCCGTCTGTTGTCTGTTGAAATCACGATAGAGTGCGAACGACCAACGCTAAAAAGCTAGGAAGATGTTTTTTGCCCATAAGCAGGTTAAGTTCGAGAATGGGCCATATCGGACCAAAGGGGAAAAAGTTCCCCTTTACGGGACTAAATATATTCCGGCCATAATCAAATTTTTCAAATATTTTTTTTCACTACATCTAAGTTCTAAGTTTATATAATTTATAGATGGGGAAAAAATCCCAAAAATGGGCGTGCTCATGGGTTCCGTGGACCCTTGGGGCCCAAAAAAGGGCCCATGATAAACATGCGCATATGGGTATCGAAGTGCAACGGATTTTACTCACGAACCCAAATATGCCTTTATTTTCATGATTTGCCTACATTTTTTGATCCGGTTTCTGGGACTATCGGGTCACCAGCGGCCCAAAAACCGTCCCTTGACAAACATGGACATATGGGTATCGAAATGCAACGAAATTTTCTCGCGAACCCAAATATGCATTTTTTTTCATGATTTGGATAAAATTTATGATCGGGTTCCTGGGACTATCGGGTCACGAGCGGCCCAAAAACTCAGTTTTCTTATTTATTGACTTTTTAAGGATCCATGATGGAGGGTATATAAGATTCGGCCCGGCCGAACTTACTATTTGTCCACTTGTTTACTCTTAATTGGGACTAATTTTCGTATTTCATTTTCATTATCGTGTGAGCGATTTTTTCATTATCAAAATTAACCGAATATTGGACCAATTTCTCATATTTCATTTGCGGAATTTTTCTGGTAGCCGATTTGTCTTGGGAGGTTTTACGAGGTGGGAACATTTCCGATGACTTTTTTATTCGAACTATCTAATCAAAATTAAATTTATAAAGTCTAGTCTGATAGACTTTTTTCAACACCCGGCAAGCTAACATTTTTTCAACGTCTTCCCGAGAATTCCCGGGATTTCATTTTATATTTTTTTTATATAGTTTTTTTTTTACCAAACTGGAAATGATTAGTTTACAATTAATATTAAAAAAAAAACCTGTACAATTCAGAAATGTTTCGGGAAGTAAAAAATCGCATAATTTCCTGGTTTAAAAAAAAAACTCTATCACAGTTGTAAATAGTACCTAAAATCTTACATTTTGGGTAGTATTTTATTTGTGGGATTAGCGGCAAGTATGTCCCCGGAGTTCCCGAGCTAAAAACCCTAACCCTGGCTTAATTCGGTTTCGAAATGTTAACACCATATTTCCAAAGATAGCTTTGAAAGAGACAATACGGAGCCACGTTTTCGATGACTTAATTTAAATTGTCAACTTAAAATTACCTTATTTTGATAGAACTAACTGTCATCTGAACTTTTTTGAAATCTATAGACCGGAATTTTGATTTGCCATCAAATTTGCAGGTTAGTTTTTTCTTATGAGTAATTTAATGACTGCAACAAATCAAAGTTGAATGACACCATCATGCGCTTAATTTTATTTTATTTTGATTTGTTTAGTGTTTATGTTCCAAAACATCCACAAAAATTATTTACTTTTCAATAAAAAAGATTTATGAAGTTTTGGTGATATCATTGCCATGTTTAGTGTGGCTGATTCATCGTAGCATTAACGTGTTATTATAATTAAATCTAGAAAAAAAAAACATCACCGAAGACCATAAACTGACACAACACCTCTTAATTTGGCCAATATGGAAATAAGCGTGAACTCCTAAACTTGTTGGCGAATGATACGATTTAGAAAAGTGGGCCAACAGAAAAATCTGTGGCGATTGGAAAGGAGAAATAATGCATCATTTACAATACTGTAAATCATTAAAATGTCTGACCTTCAACGTGGTTTTTCTCAGTGCATTTCATTTACTTGTGGCCGTCGTTAAAACGAGACCAATAAATTGTAATAACGATGAACGTGCTTACTTTAACTTATTGTTTCTATTTCCGAACCGACTCTACAATACGAGTAATAACTAATACTTTGCCAGAGTAAAATACTAGACAGTCAAACGAACAAAATCGATTTTTTTAAAGTACATTTCCTTTTTTTTTTTTTGTTATCGATGCTACACACGAATGAGTCTGAGCATTTCAAGAACATACAATATTTCTTCTCGCACAAACTAAACTAAAATCGAAAAAAAATATAAAAAAAAAGTTTCAAGGCTCAAACCAAAACCGAAAAAGCATTCAATTGTTTGTTTCATTCAATTGTTTGCTTTCATTTTTGTGTGTGTTTAAAAACTTTTTGGAGTATTTGGACAGAAAAAAAGACCAACAAAAAAGGGAAAAAGAACAAACTTCTTAAAATTAATGCATTTGGCAAATATTTAACATTTACTTTTTAATCTTGTACGCGTAAAACAGTTTGGTATGGATAGTTTTAGTAGTCAGCCACGTAAGTGTGGAGGTTATATTGAGGTTTTCATAATGCGCCTGTTGAGAGCATTGGGAAGTGGCATTAGGAATGATTTAATTGAGTTTTTTTGATTCCGCATTGCATGGCTACGATAAACATTCGTGGTGAATCTTTGTGATTTCTTATTGGTAACCATAGCTTCCTGTTTTTATTTATTTATTAATTAAATTATTTATTTATTTATTTATTTATGTATTTATTTATTTATTTATTTATTTATTTATTTATTTATTTATTTATTTATTTATTTACTTATTTATTTATTTATTTATTTATTTATTTATTTATTTATTTATTTATTTATTTATTTATTTATTTATTTAGTTATTTAGTTATTTATTTATTTATTTATTTATTTATTTATTTATTTATTTATTTATTTATTTATTTATTTATTTATTTATTTATTTATTTATTTATTTATTTATTTATTTATTTATTTATTTATTTATTTACTTATTTATTTATTTATTTATTTATTTATTTATTTATTTATTTATTTATTTATTTATTTATTTATTTATTTATTTATTTATTTATTTATTTATTTATTTATTTATTTATTTATTTATTTATTTATTTATTTATTTATTTATTTATTTATTTATTTATTTATTTATTTATTTATTTATTTATTTATTTATTTATTTATTTATTTATTTATTTATTTATTTATTTATTTATTTATTTATTTATTTATTTATTTATTTATTTATTTATTTATTTATTTATTTATTTATTTATTTATTTATTTATTTATTTATTTATTTATTTATTTATTTATTTATTTATTTATTTATTTTTTTTTTTTTATCAATTTCATTCAAATCATTATAGAAACGGTTATTGTACAATTCCTCTACATGTGCCTTACGTCAATTTTTAATAAAAAAAAAATGGGAAAATTCAAAAACAATATTCACACAATCTTAATAAGGGCCTATAAAGCTGTTACACATTTTTTCGGATACAGGCTCAAGGTGGGTCAAAGTTTTTTCAATCAAAGCGTACAGCACAAAAATATTATTCAGGTAATTCTAAGACTATTTCACCAAAACACCATGGGTCTACAATAAATTCCTAAATCGCTCACAAATCAATTTTTATGGGTGCATTGGAAATTAAAGCATTTCAGCACTTGAAATATTCTGTTAATCACTCAGTTTTAAATGGATTGTGAGAAGTCAGTCAAGAGCATTTGAGTTAAATATGACCAAGACTTGTACTTTCTTCTTTAAAAATAAAAAACGTATGGAGAAGAAAATTGTTTTCCAACTGTTTGTTCAACTTTCACAATAGACAAATTGTTGTGAGTCACCTATAAAGAGTCTCCTATATTAGGAGATAGATATATTTAATATCAGTGGAATGTATTTAACATATAAATACACTGTCCGAGATAGTTCAATCTGGAAGTAGCCGCATTTGCGTCTCTTAGGAATGCAGGTAAATAACTCTGTGGCATTTTGAATAAGTGATATTTGAGAGAAGTTCCTGCTTGGCTATTACTCGTAAAGTCGCCAAATTATTAACAAAACACATGGCAAAAACGAACTTCTACGAATATTTTACAAATAAACTTAATACGTATATAACACTTTACCAAAAAAAACCAGTCAAAGGCTTGAAAAAACGAATAATTACCGATGCACAGTGGTCCAGAAACCAATTTTATCGGTCCATTTTTTGTTATAATTTTTGTTTTCAGGTTTTTTTCATATCGCATTAAAAAATTGTTTATTTCATATAAATTTTTTTTACTTTTTTCGATTTTTATGTGATATTTGAAAAAATTTAATTTGTTTTCTTTGTCGAACTGTAACTCTTATATTTAAGAAGCTATGATACATAATTTTATTTTAATTATAAACTACGCTTTCTTATTTGTTTTATGAGGTCAACATTTTATTTGTACCAAATGAAGTATGGTTGTAGCACATATTTTCAAAAATTTGGATTTATAAAAAAAAATCGATTTGCGAGCTAGCGTTTTTTTTTAGACCCATGGCTTCGTGGTGAAATATTCTTAGAATTTCGCGTATTCGATTTGAAGTTAATTTTCCACTTTTCTTCTTCAATATAATTGTCTAATACATTCAGAGATGCAAACACAGTATTTGATACGTTGATTTTCATTTCCAAATAGGTGGGGAAATCTTCAACTGGTGAAGAAAATTGTCCATATGTGGGTAAGGGTTTAGACATATCGGCAGGTTCTTCTTCGTATTCATTTGAATCTGCTAAAAGAGAAATAATAATAATGTACATCAGAACATTATTAGAAAGAAAATCCTTTATTATTGCTTATATATCTGAGATAGATGGTGCTCCCAAACTTGCTTGAACACTTTCGAGGATATCTTCGAATATCGTCGGAAGGGCTGTCTGTGTTAATGACACCACAGTCAATATTGGAGTAAACTTTAAATGTTGCCTTAATATTAGCAACTGTTTTAAATGAAGACTCTATAAAAAAATAGTCT
Organism: Hydrotaea cyrtoneurina; assembly: GCA_958296145.1. NCBI lineage: Eukaryota > Metazoa > Arthropoda > Insecta > Diptera > Muscidae > Hydrotaea > Hydrotaea cyrtoneurina. The sequence goes on along the minus strand of OY282513.1, from coordinate 15,447,994 downwards.
TCTTCAGGCCAATGCAGGTGCCAGGCCCAGTCTACTGATTTCTTCGGCTTCATTGAAGTTTCACTCGCAGCAACGTCCCTCTAGGTACGATGGTCGTGGCACTATAATGTGTGGGTAGACGCCAGTATCATAAGGTTCTCAGACCTTCCATGACAGCCTCTACTATTTTTTTTTAAATTTAGTTACTAATTTTTTTGTATTAAAATTGTTTCGTTAGTTTAAAAACCCATGGCTGTCATCTATAGAAAAAGTTCGCCCACTAAAACCTACGTATAGACTTCAGTATCAGGATCATTTAGGGAGTATTGAGAAACCTCTTTATAAAATGAGCGTATAATGAACTTAAGAGAGGCGTAACTAAAGTAGACTTCACTAATCATATCCACAACGTTCTCGTTTCTATTTGTGTTCAAAACATTTCATATTCTATTTACTTAACCCTTCTGTTGTGTTCAGTCAATACGGGCTGCACGACAGAGCAGAGCAAAAACGAGATGATGACTTAAGTAATAACAAAAAAATAAAAATATTTTGTGTGCCAGCAACAAGAATCTTTATTATGTTTAATTAATTTAGTCGAAAATGTATTCATTCATAACTGCCAACATATGGCACGGTGTAGTGTGGGAGTGAAGGGAGGCGGGCGGGATAGCAACAGCAGCAGTGATGTCGTTGGATGACTGGGTTATGTGCGTAGTACGAGAATGACTTATTTACATACATGCGTCGGCATCGACACCACCGACAGACTCACACGTTCGCATAATTCGAATTACGAGGGAATGTCGCGTAGTCAGCAAGCGGTGTATGTGTGTGTACGTTACGTATACGTACAGTTATACACTCACACTCATGCGAACATAGAAAATGCAAATGTTGTATACATATATACATAAATTCTGTAAATAAAATGACTACAAACAAAACAATTTCCTTTTTATTAAAAAAAAAAAAACCAAACACACATACAAATAATAAAAAAAACGTAGTAACAGTTGCGGAGAGACGCGTTTTGTTGTATGCCACCAACAACTACAGCTAGCGCTGCTACTACGGCTGCTTTTGCTACACTTGTTATGGAGGAGTCCAACAACAACCTGAGCGTCAACACAGTAGCAACACATCTAGCAAAATAATCATAAAAAATTTATTTTGCAAAGCAAAAAAAAAACGAAACGAAATACGTTTTTTTTTCGGGGGATGTATGACCACAATCAGAGATTGGGAATTTTTCAAAATATTTCACCCCCACACATGTAATGACATGAAAATGACACAATTTTCATTATCGCTTTGCAGACGGTGACATGGGCGTTGGGCGGGTGTTTTTGGGTTTGCCATGGCATGAGCAAAGTTAGCATTTGAGGAATTTTTTCCATTAGCATCAAGGCTGTTTCGATAAAGTGTGTGAAAATGTAAATATTTGAAATAATCTTGAGGTAATATTAACTTTGGCTGATGTAAAGATAGGTACATATTTTTCAGGAGGGAATTGGGTGACAAGGCGGCCTTTTCATTTCGCTGGTTTAATGTGACTGTAAATGGTTGTGGCATTTTTGTGTCAAATACAAGTATGACGGCTGTCCTTAATTTGGGTGGAGTGAGGATCAGGGCGATTGTGGTGTGATGGGAAAATGTGTGTGTTACCAAACTCACGATGGTATCCTGGAGATTTTTTCACCGCCCGTTTTCCGCCCATTAATCTTTGAATCATTGGGCAGCCTAGGTCAGTAGCAGTGTGCCACTCAACAAACCCAGGCTCGCATACCAAAAAAAAAAAAACGGTTATCAGTCTCCGTTTTTACACCTCGTAAATGTCGATGGTACAAGTTTTGTTTTCCCTTCTCATGTAAAAAGTGTTTTTCCTGTACATTGACAGTCGAAATGAGAAAAATTAAGAATGAGTTTCAATAAAAAGGACTTTTACAGTCGAAATGAGAAAAATTAAGAATGATTTTCAATAAAAAGTACTTTGGATAATTGAACCTTCTTTCATTTAAACGAACTGAGTATGTACTTTGGAAATTGTGCTGTGATAGAAAGATAGAAACTTCATTATTATAGGGTTATCCATTTTGTGGTTTCAAAAGTATGGGGTTGGAATTCGACATTTGTCAAACTAAGTTGTTAAGCCAATTTTTTTTCTTTTCAGTTGGAAATCTGACATTGACGAAAATGGATCGCTTAACTATCAAAATTATAAAAACATACTTCAAAAATGGTGATTCTGGCACAGCCACATATCGTGCTTTAAGAGGAGATTATGGTTTATGGTTATGAAGCCCATTTCTCACTCGGTGGGTATGTTAATAAACCAAATTGTCAAGTAATTGAAAAAAGTCACTGTTTGGTGCTCTCTTTGGTCCGAAGGTGTGATTGGATCTTACTTCTTCGAAAACTACTGTCACCGTCAATTCGCAGCGTTGCGGTCGTATGATAAACGACTATTGAAGAATACGATTTGGAGAATATGTGGTTTCAACAAGACGGTGCCACATGCCACACAACTCGAGCGAATATGGCTGTATTGCAAGAGACATTTCCTGGCCGCGTAATTTCTCGTCGTGGCGACATCAACTGGTCACCAAGGGCTTCAGAATCGTTCCCATTCAAATGTTTTCATAACATAAATTGATTCCAATGAATTTAGCATTTATTATGACGATCACATCATAAATTCTATTGGAGCTACTACAGCATTTTCAACATTTGCATTGGCCATATACCTCACCTCCTCTAGTATCTCTTGGTCCGTCAATTCTCCTCTATGAGCTGCATGAGGAAGTATTGAAATTCGTCGTATTTCTCTTAAGCGGTATTCGTAACATAAAAGTGTGTGTCTTTGCATTAGAAATGTGTTTCAATAAAGTGGATTTTCGTTTAAGCGAAGTGAATCATCCACAGACATCGTTACTTATATTTTCTTTCAATTAAGCGATTTTTTCAACTTTTTCTCCTTTTCGAGTTCGACTGTATATTAAAGTAACGATATTCATTATTTCCTACACCCCATGGTGATATTTTTCCACTTCGAGGTCATAGTTTTGTAACAAATGAAAGGAAGTGTGACAGACCTCACATCTATCGACTCAGAATCACTTTCATATTTTTTTTTGTAATTAAACTGGAGGTGGCAAATGTAAATCAATCTCAAAAAACTTTTTAGGCTACAGACAATCCCTACTGAAATTGGTCAATGTTGCACAGTGGGGATTTTCGGTAGCAATTTTAGACATGATTCTGTGCATTTTAATTGAATTAATCCGATTTAAATGAAATTTCACAAAGTACGATAAATTGTTTTTTTTTTGAATCGAGAGAAGATTTATATTACTCATAATTAAAATACTAAAAACTGTTTGGCCTGTTACAGTTTGATTTTTCATTAAGTTACTGCAGAAAAATCTATTAAAAAAGAAAATCATTAACAATTCAGAAATGATCACTATTTGTAATGTAAAAATCACTTTCACTTAACGAATTTCGAAACTCATAAAACTGATGGGAAAATTACCATAATATTGGCTGCTCCAGGCGCCAAGTCGTCAATGTTCAAAAGCCTGACCCAATTGGTCGTCAATAGAAATAAGAATTAGAGAACATGAGCTCTTTGGATGACACCAACCGACACGACAAGTGCGATAAGTGTTGGAATGACTGCTCCGTACACTGAAAGAAAAATTGCATTCTAAATTCAAGACGAATATGGAAAATCGTACTTAAAAAAATAAGTTGGTTGGTTATTCTTAAAACAAGTATGGGATAGGTTTAAAATCTAGTACGAAAATTAGAATAAAATACTTGATTTATTTGTTTGCTTTATTGTCTGTCGTTTTTCGGACTATGCGCTAGTATACAGTAGTTCTCGTTTAATTACGGGAGACTGCAGCACATAACAAACCAATGATTGAAGAAGAAATCATGGAAAATGTCGATGTCTTTAATCTTAATATATATTTACCCTCGACACTGATACACTGATTCCCTGATTCACTGACTCTGTCACGCAGTACGTAGGAATTTAAATAGGCATTCTATAATAATTCTATAAATAATAATAATAAAAAAAATATTATTATTTTTTTGTACAGAAATTGTGTTTTCCCCAGAATTTTTTTTATCAAAATTTTTTTTTTCCAAAAATTTTTTTTTTCCATTTTTTTTTTTTTACAAAATTTTTTTTTTTCGAAATTTTTTTTTTTCAACAAATTTTTTTTTCCACAAAATTTTTTTTTTCAACAAAATTTTTTTTTTCAACAAAATTTTTTTTTTCAGCAAATTTTATTTTTTTTCGAAATTTTTTTTTACAAAATAGTTTTCTCAAAATATTTTTTACAAAATTTTTAAAATTAAGTAACAAATACTTTCTCAAGCAAATTAACGGGCGCCATAGGCGCATTACAACTTACTAGTTCAGATATATTCACCGATGTCTCAATTTTAAGTCATAAATATATTCTAACTACATTTTTGACTAGATTTCTATTTTCTTGTTCATCTAGTTTTGTTAGCCACCATCCCATTCCATATGATACTCAGGGTAGTTAGGAAAAGTAAGTCCAATTTGAAGTGAGGCAAGAGAAACAATTCGTAGAAAACATTTTTTGAGAGAAAACTGATACCTGATAAAAATTTACTCTCTTCAAATCCATTTCGAACTCATCCTATTGTGAATTTCATATTCTTAGAACAAGAATACTGTGGTATCAATTTTATCAAAATTGTCCATAGATCAGTCCCTTACTTACTTATTTACCCTTAACATTCCATGAAGGAGCAGACGGGGAGCTTCTCTCGATTCAGTGAGCTGTGTAGGATTTAATTGTGTATACTCACTGACGGGGACCTACTGTTTAAAGACGGCTCCGATCGGCTAATGCTTTTTTCTAGAGAAATTTTACATGGCTTACAGATTTCTTTCTTACTCGTAAAGTCGCCAACATTTACAAGGTGGAAACAGCCGCTGAAAAAATGTTTGATGGTCTTACCCGGTTTCCAACTCGGGTCCTTCTGTGTGATAGTAGCACACACTATCTACCACACCACGGCCGTCCAGATCAGTCCCAGTTTCCGATAATTTCAAGTATTTATTCGGGCTTAAAATAATCCCAGAGATCTACACATAAGTCCATTTCGAACTTATGTCTATTCTATTATAAACTTAAATCTATTCTTAAACTCAAGGCCATTCGGGCTTAACTTTGGATAAAACTAAGAATTCCAAGATGCAAAAATCGGTACTTCATTCAAGTTATTTAACTGGCTTTAGGGAACACTATTCTTACCATATTTTTGACACCGCTACGGCTTAATTCAAGTACGGATTACCTAATTGTTTTTATCAGCGTAGCAGACCCCATCAAACTCCTTGGAAATATCCCGAGCCGCGACCTTGATATACTTTGAGATACATTATGTGGTATCACGCCCGCCATAACCTTCGAATGCGTCGAACATATCGAAATTTGGTGGTAATTGGCACGTTTTTTAGCCTCAACCTTTTTGGGCAACATTGGCATAGTAATATATTCTCTATAAAGAGATAATACGAATATTAACGAAGCCCCTCGAAACCTTAATCGTTGAATTTTTAAGCAAAATATGCCAAAAAAATGTTTTAATGAAATATGCAAAAATATGCACGAACATGTCAATAAAACACATGCTTTTTGGTTTTGGTTGTCTCCTCAAAGTATTCACAAACATATCAACTGATTTTATGATAAAATTTCTTTAATTCAGATATATTCATCGATGTCTCAATTTTAAGCCATAAATATATTCTAACTAAATGTTGGACTAGATTTCCAGTTTTTTTTTTCATCTAGTTTTGTTAGCCACCATCCCATTCCATATGATACTCACCACCGGGCAAGTGAATATCGGACGGGCGGGCTGGCGGTCGTTTGTGCAAGTGAATATTATTTCATACGAGTTATGGGCAATTTAAACGCATATTATTCACAACCAGTATTCGCTGCTCATACGCTGGGCAAACTGACAGACAGACGGACAAGTGCTACATGCTGAGCTCGATCAGTAAACAAAACACCAGTTTTTTTGTTTCTTTCTGTCTTACAATGACCGACCGTCCATATGACAAAAATATTATTTTCGCAAAACCAACAACTGCCGCAACAGCACCAACAACACTTATAAAATAACAAACAAAAGCCACAAAAAATATGTTACCGACTGTCATAGCAGCCGCTGTTGATCTTCTCAAGTTTTGTTAACGAGGGTTATTGGATAATTTGCGTAACAAGCAAATGTAGTTCAGTGTGAGAATCGTAGATTTGAAATGTAAGTTGTTTAAATGGTCAAGGGGCTGATCTGAAATGTAGGGAATTTTCAAGGTACGAAAAAGCCGGAAAAACCATCTATTCCCATGAAGAAAATGAATAGTAAGAAATTGAGATCTATGACAAATTAAATGCTACCAGAAAAGTCTAACAATGAGTGAAATACCCTAGAAAGGATCGCCTAACGTCGGGCAGAGGAAATCTGATAAAAAAGACGCTGTGAATATGGTAATGATGTGACGATCAAGGCCGGAAAAATCATATATTCCTATTAAGAAAATGAATATTAAGAAATTGATATCTATGACAAATTAAATGGTACCAGAAAAGTCTACAAAATGAGGAGGTCGCCTAACGTCGGAAAGATATGAAACAGGAAATCTGATAAACAGATACTGCGAATATGGTGATGATGAGGATAACGATAACAGCAATTGATTATATCAATGAGAATAGAAATCACTACAGAAAATTCTACCAATGAAAAAAATACCATTGAAACTTCAAGAAGAAATGCTAATCTCATAACAGAAATGTCTAATATACTGAGTGTGACGAAAAGCACATCCTTAAGAGTCCAAAGAAAGCAACCAATCACTGAAGAAGCTTTTTAATTTAACTACCTCAGAGGACTCTCCCTATGAATACAATATGGCGCCAGAAAAGTAGGCCCTGCGAAAAAAACACCTCAAATTGAAAATGAAATTAGGCCCCAAAATGCTAAGAACGTAAAAAGAAAATAGGCCCCAACAATTTGAAGTAGACAAATGTTCCCTTTTAACTTGAGCTGTATTTTTGGTGGGACCTAATTGCATTCCGCCATATAATCCACTGTGTTGGCGATAGTCCGGCTAAAGAATGTATTTTCTGTTTAGTGTATGAAGTGTATGAAAAGAGGCAAATATACCCTAATGGCACACGTAGTTGTTCTCTGTATAAAATTGAGACCTATTTTCATTTTCAATTTGTGGGTGTAATTTTCAACTAAATATCGCAATCCTTATGAAAAAACATTACATTTGGAGTCAACTTTCATAAAGTAAAAGTATAAAATTAAACTCTAAAAAATTTACTCGTATTATTGGTGTCAAATTTTTATTTTTACATTTGGGGTGTATTTGCATGGGGCATAATTTCATTTCGCAATACAATACACTGTGGTATCGATAGTCCAGCTGAAGAATGTATTTTCTCTTTTGTGCATCGTCCGATTAATCGGCGGGTGGGAGTCTCTGGATAACATCAGACACAAGCCTCCGTTTATTCGAATAACACAACGCTCATTTACTTCAATAGTGTCACAACTGAAAACACCATTTTTTCAGGAGTGTTCAGGAGAGTTAATATTTTCAATTACGCCTTACTTAACAAATATACACAGAAAGAAATGACATTCTAAATTCGAGCCGAATATTCTTAATTTGAACTGAAATCCTAATTATTTCTTTAAGTAGTTAGTTATTCTTAAAACAAATAAAAATGGGATAGTTTTAAAAGCAAGTACGAAAATTCTTATAATAAGAATAACATACTCGATTTATTTGTTTGCTTATTGTCTGTCGTTTTTCGGACTATGCGCTAGTAAACAGTAGTTCTCGTTTAATTACGGAAGACTGTAGCACATAACAAACCGATGATTGGAGAAGAAATCATGGAAAATGAGTGCCGATGTAAAGGGTTATCCATTTTGCGTTTTCAAAAGTAAACGTAAATAAGACACACATAAAATATTTCTTTTTTATTATAAAGTTTGAACGTTGACATTATGTGTGAAACACTACATCATTTAAATGACCACCACGCGAAGTGTTGCAAGTATTGATTCTATTGAGGTAATTTCGGACCATTGGGCGGTATCTCAGCCATAACTTGACGTTGATGTTGGTTCTTAAGTGCTCAAGAGTTAAAGGTTTATCTGCACAAAAACACGGTCTTTCGCGTAGCCCCACAAAGAAAAAGGTCTAATGGTGTCAAATCGCATGATCTTGATGGCCATTTGATGTCGCCACGAAGAGAAAATACGCGGCCAGTAAATGTCTCTTGCAATAAAGCCATATTCGCTGGAGTGCTGTGGCATGTGGCACCGTCTTGTTGAAACCACATATTCTCCAAGTCGTATTCAAAAAAGAAGTCGGTTATCATACGACCATAACGCTCCGAATTGACGGTGACAGTCGTTCCCTCGTCGTTTTCGAAGAAGTGTGGTCCTTCGGACCAAAGAGCAACCAACAGTGACTTTTTGTGGATGTACTGGCCTCTCTTCAATTACTTGAGGATTCTCAGAATTTCAAATGCGAAAATTTTGTTTATTAACATACCCACCGAGTGAGAAATGTGCTTCATAACCATAATCTCCTCTTAAAGCACGATATGTGGATGTGCCAGAATCACCATTTTTGTAGTAGGTTGTGTGATAGTTAAGCGATGTCAGACTTCCAACTGAAAAGAAAAAAAATTGGTTTTACAACTTAGTGTGACAGATGTCGAATTCCAGACCTATTCTTTTGCAACCACGAAATGGATAACCCTATATAACCGACAGCTCAAGCAATTACTTTTGATATGAGTTCTCCCTGCCAGACCCAATGAAACGTCTTGGAAATTCCCAGAGAAACGCCATTGCTTTCGAAGTAATCAGAAAATAATGAACCGATTTAATGCTTGAGCCACTTTTTAAAAGCGAATTAAATTTAGTTTTTTTTTATTAAAAAAACAATTCTGTATTAACAACATTGTGTTTTTAATGAATTTGGTAATTTTTGGTCATTTTTTAATTTAACATGAAAATTAAGGCGCCATCTCGCCGAAGGAAAAATTTGTTTTTTTAATAAAAAAAAAAATCCAAAATCGGTTCACCCATTCTGTTCTTATAGAACCTACAGTCCTTCGACGCATAAAAATCGATTTTCTCAAAATTCTGGCGTGCTTCAGCAAAACGCTGAGACACGTATTTCTACATGTTATGCCTTTTCTTCATATTCTGTTAAAATTTCTCATGTGTTCTAAAAAAAAAAAAAAAGAAGATGATGTTGTCGTACTGGATTGAGGAAATTTTTTTGATCAAAAATAATACGAGTTTTCTGCGTTTTCATTACATCTACTCTACATCTAAATAACAAATTTACTGTAATTGAGTACATTTTGTGATCAAATATATTACGAGTTTTCTACGCGAGTACTTATTATAAGCCTCCATACCCGTCCTCATTATAACTATTCATTTGCTTGAATTGAGTAAATTTTGTGATCTCATTTTGAGTAGTCGTTGAAATCAAACACACAACGAGTTTTGTAAATTATCTTAACGAGTTCTTTATAAGAAACTTGAGTACATTTGAGTACTTCTACGTTCGAAATTTTATAGTGATTTTTGATCACACTTATCATACGATCCCCACACCTGCAAACATGTGTGTGTGGGGTATTGTTGGCATTATTTTTGTTTTTGAATTGAGTTTTGTTTTGTTTTGGTTTTGCGCTTTTTTTTTGATAGTCTGACTGACTTGTCTTGACTGTCTTATTTATTTTGTGTGTGTGTGTGTTTTTTTTCGGAAAAACTCGTATTAACCGTATGTTATTAAGTCAGTATCTCATAAACTTTCATCTGGTAGACACACTGCAAACTGCCGCTTTGGCTACTGCTGCCAACTATTTTGCGTTAAACATTGTCCGTCGTCGTGAACGTCAGTCAAACGATCGTACGGTTTGGTCGATCGGTCGGCACAAGATATTCAAAGTCGAGGCTATTGTTAAAGAGCGTGCGCGGCCAGCATTCGCTGTGGTCCACAAATCGTGTTTCGTTCGTGGATGTAAGCGAAGCAGGCTGTTGGAGATGCATCCAGCCTAAGCCTGGCCAAATACAAATGTTACGCTGGTTACAAAACGTTTTGTTAGTGTAACGAACAAAAAAAAAAAATACAAAAAGAAGATGTGAATGTAATTAAATCGTAATTGTAATTATCAACCGGAGTAGATGAGTTTGGTGCGGTGTGGTGTATTTAGTTATTGGTATTGTTGTTGACAACAGGTGTCAATTTACAAAATTACACAAACAAAACACAAATTTGTAATACAATTGTTAACTCGTCCGTAACTCTGCTGAAAACAAAATGATTTAACAAATCTATGTATACAGTTTTTGCTTTAAAAACTTCAGCATAGAATTTCAATCTGTAGAAAAAAATCACTAAGAAACCGAAGAAGAAGAAAAAATATATTAAAAAAAACCAAAACCCACGAAATATGCATACATGACACATGACGTCATTAGAATTATTAAAAAAAAATATGTACAGTAACGCAAAAAAAAATATTATATATTTCCAAACGGCAGTATCGAAACGGAAAGTGTGGAAATAAATTGAAATAAAAATAAATAAAAAAAAAAGTATTTGTATTTGCCAAATAAATACATAAATACTGCAATTGATAACCTTAAAACATTGGTTTCGCTTTTTTGTTGGCGTCCAAAAAATAAAAAAAAAAACAAAATAAAAACGAAACAAATAAAACCGCATATAAACATTTTCAAAATATTGCTGTACTATCGCCAATTCCATTCGATTCAATACAACAGCACATTAATAAGCTTGTGCAGGAATATTATTATTTGCGAGTTTTATGCAATAGCTACGCCCCTCGGCCCTCTTCCTCAGCGAACAGCATTTATATTTTCTTTCTACTGCAAAGTTTGTTGTTGTTGTTTTTTTCCATTTAAAACAAAACGAAATAATGGGAAAATTACCTGTGGCGGTAAGCGTTGATTTATTTACTTTTATCATTTCTTTTCTTTTATTACAGATGGGAAACAAAATTATCTATTAACTTTTTACCTCAAGCCATAGGTAACCATTAATCAATTACCGGCATACAACTGGCGTCGAACTGGCGTTTGTGTCTGCCCCATTGTGGGTTAAGCAAATACCGGACGCCTTCGTTTCCTTATCGGTCATTGCAAAGTGTTGATAAACTTCAATTGTACCGGGTTATTTGCGATATATTTTTCATATCAGGGAGACGTTTCTAAAAGATGTTTTAATTATTTGCCTGAAATGGATAAACGGTTTTCTATGGATTTGAAATTAGAAACAACAAACAGTGGCCGAACAAAGTGTTTTTTTCAAATCTATCTGGTAAATTCAGAATATTCTTTGTCCATAAATGAAATATTTAAACCGCAAAGGTTTTTAAAAGAAGTTTTAATTATTGACCTGAAATGGATAAGCGGTTGTCTATGGATTTGAAATTACAAACAACAAACAGTGGCCGAACAAAGTGTTTTTTTCCATAAATGAAATATTTAAACCGCAAAGGTTTGCTGGACTCAAAAATGCGTTCTGTCAAAGAAGTCATTTAAAAAGTCCCCATTTAAAAGGGACCATAATCTACTTTTGAGAAAGACACCCTGCATAGCTTCGAATTTTAATTTAATCTGTACCAAATTTTATATTTGTGGGCTCGGTGCACTCATATCAAACCTTTTTGCATTTGGTGTTGGTAATACCTTCTCCAGATCCTCAGAGATCGCTGTGTAAGAGTTGTATAGATGGGACCTCATTCAAGGATCACATGTTATATGTTGACTGCCGGAGTGCCACGAGGTTCCGTTCTCTCTCCTTCGATTTTATTCTTATTATTTATTGACGTCCTGTTGTGTTGTGAACCCAGTCTACTCTTTTGCGAATGACAGAAATCTTTAGCACTCAAATTCGTTTGATCTGCGGCTAAGTCCTTTAGAGGTCGGAGACAAACGACGAACGATGAATGACGCAATTTGGGGATGATATTCAAGTGTCACAGATTGACAAAGTAGAAGGGTCACTGATCACTAGGGTGCCCAAAAAAAAATATATATATATTTTGGCTCAACCTGACATCCAACTTGACATCCATAATCGGTAGTTAATTCGTTGTTGATGCCTTATTTAAGAAAGATTTTATTTTATTAAGCATTTTATATTAATCGTTAATCAATTTTATGGTATATTATTATATAGGGTTATCCATTTTGCGTATATTTTTTTTGCATGATATTTCTTTTTTATTATAAAGTTTGAACGTTGACATTATGTGTGAAACACTACATCATTTAAATGGCCATAAGGCTTCGAATTGACGGTGACAGTCGTTCCCTTGTCGTTTTCGAAGAAGTAAGTTCCAATCACACCTACAGACCAAAGAGCGCACCAAACAGAGACTTTTTGTGGATGTAATTGCCTCTCTTCAATTACATACCCACCGAGTGAGAAATAGGCTTCATAACCATAAACCATAATCTCCTCTTAAAGCACGATATGTGGCTGAGCCAGAATCACCATTTTTGTAGTAGTTTGTGTGATAGTTAAGCGATCCATTTTCGTCAATGTCAGACTTCCAACTGAAAAGGAAAACAAATTGGTTTAACAACTTAGTTTGACAGATGTCGAATTCCAGCCGCGAAATGGATAACCCTTTATATTTAAATAAACTTACTTGAAATTATTACTTATTACTCTTACTTTTTCGAAAATGAGGTTGGATCAACATGGATTGCATCATCGATAGAGGATTAATGGGGAGCTCCTTGTATTTTTTTATAACTATTGAAACTGTATACGCCCGATTTCCTGGCTATTGTTCCAAATGACCTTTTCTCATTTTCGAGGAAAACTTCAAAAAATCGTGCGTGATCGTTTTTTTACTGATACTCCATATTAGTAACTAATTACAGGCCGCTTAAGTTTATATTAACCACGTTGTTTTGGACGGCATTGACAGATGTAATGTATTTTCATTAAATGCAAAAATGTCACAACTTTTTTCGTGCTCTGTCCTTATCTACTCACATCATTTTGAATACAGGATCAGATCAGATTCGGTCAGGCAGAATCTTAATAAGGTTGTTACTCGAAACTTGTTTACAAAGTTTCTGTGCAGGTTTATGTCTGGTTAAAATCTGTTCATATTTTAAGTTTGGTTTACAAACACCGTGTTACAAAAAATAGATTTTTTTCTGTCCTATGAACCAAATGCACATATTCGGAAAGAGGGGAAAAAATAAAAATACACGTGTATCGGCGATTTTCATGTACACGTCAGAATTTTTTTTTAAGTTTGAAGTATGAAGCTCGTAGTGGCCTGTGTGAAAGCCTTTCGACCGATTTTTAACCCTTTTTCAGTGATCCAATCGAGCTGATTTTTGGCAGGCAGACTCGTGGAAATGTCTGTATCACGTCAAATTTTTTAAAAACAATTTTTATCAATTCGCAATCAAAATTTTTTTTCACTTTTCTTAGCATAACTTGAAGAGACTCCAAATTTTTAAACTGCTTAAGCGTTACGAAAAAAAAATGTTTTTTGACTGAAACATTAAAAAAAACGATAACAATTTAAAAAAAAAAAATTTAGGAAAATCTGAGAATTGATAAAAATCTATTTTTCTAAAAAATTTGACGTGATACAGACATTTCCACGAGTCTACCTGCCAAAAATCAGCTCGATTGGATCACTGAAAAAGGGTTAAAAATCGGTCCAAAGGCTTTCACACAGGCCATTACGAACTTCATACTTCAAACTTAAAAAAAAAAAATCTGACGTGTACATGAAAATCGCCGTATTATTATTTTGTACCCTTTCCGAAAAAGTAAATTTGGTTCCTAGGACAGAATGTGTGTAACACGGTGAAATAACGAGATCTAAATAATCTAAAGCTATAAATCGAATAACGTCACCAGAACAGCTTCACAACAATCATTGAAAACAACGATCTTGCAAATAATTCCCTTAATACCCGTTTCAATAAGATTGTGATCTTATGAATATGAATTAAACCTTTCGTCCGGTTCATGTTTAACTCATGACCTTATCACAAAATTATTGAATTGCCTATTTCTATTTTTCGCAATATTTACAACATGTGAAACAATTTTCAATGGTCAACCTTGCGTGGCCAATAATTTGTATGTCATTTGAAATTGCATGTGCCAAATTACCATAAAGTCATCTGTTTTGTTTAAAACTTTATTGTGCCGTAAACACAAAAGTTCCTTGATCGAATTTTGCATTGTGATGTTAATATAAACTCGCAATTAATAGTTTTATGTCCGGCATTCGTTTTTTATGGCAACGTTCAACATTTGTTCGGCAAGATCTTCAGAAATTCATGAATACAAGAAAAAAATTGGTCTAATGATTGATGATGTGAATAGGTGATCAGCTGCTCAAAATTCGACTATAAATAATTACATATAATTTATATTCCACCAAAGAAAAAAAGAAACATCTGTATAATTATAGTTATCTGCGAAATGGGCCCAACACGAATGTCAACTGACGTCCATAGTCATAAATATATTTTACTAATTACATACTCAACGTCTAAAGATGACATACTAACTGAAAAGCCTGAAAAGACACTGCTGTGACGAAGTTAATCTACCAAACAGAGACAACGGGTAATTAGAGTTTAAGCCAAGTGAAATAAACAAAACAAAACCAATTGTGACTGGACGTCTTTGACATAAATCATTACCTGACTCGCAATGGAGAGGTTGTCTCACATTTACCTTGTACTGGTGTTGGAAACCTGAGGTCGACAACGAATGACTGATTTAAGTACCCTACAACGGACAAATGTTGACGTCAGGTCGTTAATGTCCAACGGCGTTTAACCCTCTAATCGGCAAGACCGCCTTGTATTTAATTTCATAAAAATAGTTCATAATAGGAAAAAAAAATAGGAAAATCCTTGTAACCTGTTTTTTTTACCAGATCTTTAACGAAATTAATGAAGACACCCTCAGATCGATCTTGCCAGTTCGAGGGTTAAAGACGTATATTGCATTTAAATCAGTTTGTAGATGTGGCCTGTATTTGTAATAAAATAATCATCTCGTGCTATAATTGCTTGACCGCTTCCGAAAGAAATTTAAGGATTCAAGTAAAGGTGAACGGAAATTCAGTAATATTTGTTTCAAATTAGATCATAAATGCGACATATATTTCTATTAAAATAATTTATAAGCTTCGCTTAGGCGGAGCTTAATCGATCACGACAGTGATAGGGTATGCGTTTCAGAAAAATCGTTGCCTAGTTTAGGTAAACTA
The DNA here is from genome assembly GCA_958296145.1 of Hydrotaea cyrtoneurina. NCBI lineage: Eukaryota > Metazoa > Arthropoda > Insecta > Diptera > Muscidae > Hydrotaea > Hydrotaea cyrtoneurina. Next base: position 15,432,608 of record OY282513.1, on the reverse strand, counting down.
GTTAAAGTTAGCTCAAATTGAGTAAATTTGGAAACTTAAACTAGTTTAAGTTAACTCATATTGAGTAAACTTGGATTTAAATCAGATCGTAAATGCGACCTATATTTTTAAATAATGACTCTAAGGGCTCTCGCACCAGCATTGCTTATCGGATTCCAAATATGTTTGACATAAAAAAATACCTAGTTCAAAATGGAAACTCAATCGGATGAAATTAAAATGTTGGTATTGTTCGTTGTCCTTGCAACCAAGAACAACCTTGAAATCAACTCTACATGTGGGAGGAATTTGAAAAGAATGCAAACGTTGTTTTTTGTTTTCACATATTTTCATTGAAAAATTGTTTGAGACAAATTTTGAATCACGGCAATCAAGGCAAAATTTTCCCAATTACCCATTGAAGTACAAAATGTACATGAATTGAGTACATTTCGAATAATTTAAATACAATTTTAACATCGCTTTTCAATAATTTAATTTCCTTTATGTGTATTATTTCACTGTGTAGATTTTTTTTTTATTAATTCTTCACCCTTATTCTTTTCTTTACAGGTGAGTCATTTTGTGAATTTAAATTTTGTACAATGTTTTACCGGCGGTAAGTAGTTATTTTATTGAAAAAATCTGTCTTTTTTTAAATGTTTACACAAAAGTAAAACGCGTATTTGAAGTTGGTAGCACGTACATCTTATTTCCCTCTACACAAAGCTTATTTGGATGTAAATATAACTCAATTGTGATCACCTCTTCGAGAGCTAACACGGTCCGGAAACATTTTAGTTTTGCGAATTGTGACTGCAAGATTTTCACCATTTTTGTAGTGAATTTTAATAATTTCAATGCGTTGTTGAATCGTTTAACCTTCCATTTTTAGTAATGGCATAGTTTCTACTTGTCAAATGTCAAAGAATAAAAACTTCAAAAGTGATAGCTACCGAAATACTGGGTGGTTCAAAATAACACCACCCTGTATTACCGTGGTACCAGTTTACCTAAAAATTTCGCAGAAGGTTCTTCCGATAGTATAATGTGAACGTTTCATATTCCATAACAACAACATCATTGACTCTTACTATTGTGGCTTTAGGACTGGTAAATCTACAACTGACCAGCTCTTTGCACTACTCCAAATCCTCAAAAAGACCCGCAAACAACAACAAACAGTTCGTCAATGCCAATTCATGTTATGACAAACTTTCTCTTTTATGAATTTATTCTACCTGCAGTTTTTATTTCGAGATCATTGATTTAGAAAATAGAAATATTTAAAAATGGCTTTAAACTTTGTATTTGCTTTCATTGCATTCTACATTGATTCTATGAACACATTTTTCCTTGATGTTTTATAACAATATTTGTAGACTAGTAAGTTGTAATGCGCCTATGGCGCCCGTTGAAATATGGAAAAAAAATTTTGTTGAAAAAAAAAATTATTGTGGAAAAAAAAATTTGTTGAAAAAAAAATTTGTTGAAAACAAAATTTTGTTGAAAAAAACAATTTTGTAGAAAAAAAAATTTGTTCTTGAAAAAAAAAATTTTGTTGAAAAAAAAATTTTGTTTAAAAAAAAATTTTGTGGAAAAAAAAAATTTCGTTGAAAAAAAAAAATTTTGTAAAAAAAAAAATTTTGTAAAAAAAAAAAATTGTAAAAAAAAAACTTGTAAAAAAAAACTTGTAAAAAAAAAATTTTGGAAAAAAAAAATTTTGTTAAAAAAAAATTTGGGGAAACAATTTCTGTACAAAAAAAAAATATTTTTTTTTTTTATTATTATTATTTATAGAATTTATATAGAATTATAGAATGCCTATTTAAATTCCTACGTACTGCGTGACAGAGTCAGTAATCAGTGAATCAGTGTCGTGGGTAAATATATATTAAGATTTCATAAATAATTTCGTTGTACTTCATAGATTCTATGAAAACCTTCTTTGTTACACACAAATACGTAATGTTAATAGCAAATAATTTATATTTACATCCAAATAAGCTTTGCATAGAAGGAAATAAGCTTTACTTGCTACAAGGTCTAAACACGCGTTTTACTTGCTAGTAAACATTTAAAAAAGACAGATTTTTCACCGCAAAGGAACAATAAAATATTGAATTTACATTAAGGTCAGTAGTTGGATATGATAAGGATTGAAGCACATAATTTACGTGACTTTTCTAAGTTGGAGTAAAATAAACTTGGCCATCTCAAGTGAGTTCTACCACGTGGCCCTGAACTGGCTAAAGCGTATACGACGATACCATTTCTTGACCACACACATGTAATGACGCTTAAATTAGGGATCCGACATCATCTTAGACGCTTAGTTTGATTATGAATAACAATTAGAATTTTAAATTACAATAAAAAGAATGTCTTTCCATCGACTTAGTAAATGAAATGAAATTATATTATGGGATCGTCGGCATTTGTAAACGTTAAATTTGAAATTAAATACTTGTTGTAAAACCAAATGTATTTTGCCTTGTTTGTTTTTATTTCCTTAGTTAATTACTGAAAATAATGTATGTATAGAAAGGTTATACAGTAGGGTGGAGTGAAATTAAAAAAAAAAAAAGTTAACCTCGGAAAGAGATGTAGTCTGGGGTCCTAATGAGGGGAAAAATAAAGAAAAAAAATGTAAAAAATTTTTAGGGGTCGCGCCACTCCCTCGAAATTTGGAAATTATCGCTATTTTGGCGTTGATTTTAGAAAAATCCTAAAAAGTTTTATGTCAACAATGAAATAAGGGCATGAAAAAATTTAAAAAAAATTTTCTCATTGTTCAAAAATTTCAAAAAGTAAAATAAGTCAAATCGTCCCTTCTTCAGAAAATTGACTGAACAATGAAATCGCCACCAAAGCTACAAATATTATTCGATTATCCTCATATTTGCCTCAAATACTTTTGTTTGGGCACTGAACAAGCTCAAATTTCGAATAAGTTAAATTTAAATTTCGAATAAGTTAAGTCGTTAATTTTTAGGATTTTTCTAAAATCAACGCCAAAATAGCGATAATTTCCAAATATCGAGGGAGTGGCGCGACGCCTAAAAATTGTTTTCTTTATTTTTCCCCTCATTAGGACCCCAGACTACATCTCTTTCCGAGGTTAACTTTTTCAAATTAAAAAAAAAACATGTTTTCACTCCACCCTATTATACACCTCTCCTTGAATTGGACAACAATACTGTTCTTTGCCACAGGTTGGCCCCATAGATTTTGCGAATGATTTTTCTCTCCAAAAACCGTTTTCCGAAGTACCCGTGTTTCAGTGCCATATACATGCAGGGCTGAAATACGCGGGTTGTTCAAAGTTATTTTAATTCGCCGCAAGAGGGCTCTGTTCTTGTATTATTTGCTTAGTCCGAAATAGCATCTACTTGCCAGCACGATCCTAGGCGTATTTCGATGGTAACATCATTGGATCATTTAATAACAGTGCTGAGGTAGACAAATTCTTTCACGCAGCAACGGCTGGTCTCACTACATCGCGTTTCTGTCGTTTTCTCATGTCATCGTTGCCACAAAACCAACTTTCGCCGATTCCTTCTCGACGACGCTAATGTCGCCCGAGAAGAATGTGGTCTTTTCTGTTCACTGTGCCTGTTTTTCTAACTGAAATATTGGCTATATTTTCTCCAACAGTTTGTTAAAGAAATTAGAAGAAAAGCTGTCACCCTTTCGGACAACTCTTGAGGTGGTGAATTGTTTGAATTAAAAAATGTTGGCCGAAATGTTTACTACATGACTTCTGTAAGTCATGCGTATTCCTCGCAATTCTTCACTAATTGAGAATCAATAAAACAGTAAAGAAAATTATATGCATATATTAATTGAATGAACGACAGTCTTCGTTCCATTCCAAAAAAAAAACTCTGCTTAGAGGAGTTTTAATTATTTTCTTTTCCAGTTTACTCTGTACAACTTGTCATTTCAAGAGTTTAAACGTATAAGTTCAAGTTCATAAATGCTTAATGCAACTTTGCATAATCTTCATAATTAATATACATTTTCTACAGAGTAACGACACATGTCGACTTTTATTCTACCACGACAGTGTCAAAGAATTCTTCTTTGTATTTCTCTTCCGATCAATGTGTAGGAGATAATGCTAAATTAGCGAACAAATGTTGTCTCAAACAAAAAAGAAGAAACATGTTCACAATGAATACACATTTTTTTTTTTTTTTTTTTGGCACCATTTAACTCCTCGACTATGACGATTAACGCAACCCACACTCGAACGAAGAATTATTATCATAATAATGGCGGTGTTGATGAGGATAACACTGATGTTCTTGATGTTTAAGTCTGTCTGCTTATTTCGTTAACTACAAATAAATGCGTCATTCGTAATGCGAATATAATATTTATTGTATTGTACACTCATTTACAAAGTAGTTTTTTGGTACCAGCAAAAAAAAAACAATTCAAAAAACAAACACAGACTTGGCTTCGGAATATAATTTTGAGTTTATTGGTTAAGCTCAGAATTGTATTCATTTCGGTCTCAGAGTTTTTGAGACTACAACAGAAATGACCTCTCGAAATTTATTGTTTGGTTTGGGTTGTTCATCTCACATTTTGTGTTTTTTTTTTCTTTCAAGACAATTGTTAATGTGCTCCATTCTGCCCGTCTTTCCATCCCTGCCTCTGTCCCTGTTGTTGCTGAAATTTAAACTGATTTGTTGGTGGCTGTTAAATGTTTATGATGTAATCTCTTCGAAATTGTTCATAATTTATGGATGGATTTTTTTAAGTGTTTTTTTTTTCTTAAATTAGTTTTTAATTTCTGCTCGTTTCGCTACTGTTTGCGAAAAAAAATGGCGTTGTACAGAAATAAGTCATAATTTAGGAAAATAAAAAACAATGTTGTTGGTTTTTCGCCGGGCTCGACAAATGGGACGGTGGGTCATTAAAGTGAATCACTGGAAGTGCTCCGGAATGTGCTTTATGATTTGTGAGTCAATTTCCCACAAAAGCCAACAAATTTGTATGGTGGTTGGAATTCCTAGCTGGTTCCTTTAAATACATGACCTTGAAATCAAAATAATTTGAGGCATTAATGTGAAAGTCATCGTCATATATGGCTCAAGAAATACAGGCTCCGAATATCACTTAACAATAAAGTGAATTGAGACTAATAGCTACCGCAGGACGATATCTGAAACATACTAATAGATTCTCCCTGTAATACTGATGTGTTGTCCGGTGGCTTTCGTGGCTTCCCTCTTATTGCGGTAGGTCGCACAGTGTCATCTTTTAGAATAGACCGAAGTACTGAAAAAAACAATGCAGCAAATATACTCGGTATACCCGACCAGCACATAGGCTGGTTCAACCGATAGGAATATGAACTGCAATTAAAACTATTAGATTAGATTGTATTGTAATTTATTACACCGTGTTACAAAAAATAGATTTTTTTCTGTCCTATGAACCTAATGCACATATTTGGAAAGAGGGGAAAAAATAAAAATACACGTGTATCGGCGATTTCAATGTACACGTCAGAATTTTTTTTTTAAGTTTGAAGTATGAAGCTCGTAGTGGCCTGTGTGAAAGCCTTTCGACCGATTTTTAACCCTTTTTTCAGAGATCCAATTAAGCTGATTTTTGGCAGGCAGACTCGTAAAAATGTCTGTATCACGTCAATTTTTTTTAATTTTTTTTATCAATTCTCAGATTTTCCCCAATTTTTATTATTTTTGAAAAAAAAATATTTTTTTCACTTTTCTTAGCATAACTTGAAATTTTTAAACTACTTAAGCGTTACGAAAAAAAAATGTTTTTTGACTGAAACCTTAAAAAAAGACGATAACCATTAAAAAAAAAAAAATAGGAAAACCTGAGAATTGATAAAAATCTATTTTTTAAAAAAATTTGACGTGATACAGACATTTCCACGAGTCTGCCTGCAAAAAATCAGCTCGATTGGATCACTGAAAAAGGGTAAAAAAATCGGTCCAAAGGCTTTCACTCAGGCCACTACGAGCTTCATACTTCAAACTTAAAAAAAAAATTCTGACGAGTACATGAAAATCGCCGATACACGTGTATTTTTATTTTGTATGCCCTTTCCGAAAAAGTTAATTTGGTTCATAGGACAGAATGTGTGTAACACGGTGTTATAATATAATTTTAACAAATAAATAAATAAGAATTATTTAGTCTATATTGAACAAGAACTATTTACCCAAAATACCCAAATTTTAATTTACGTTGCATTAAAAAAATTGTCATTGTTGCAATGACTATTTTTCATTGTTGCAATGACTATTTTTCATTGTTGCAATGACTATTTTTCATTGTTGCAATGACTATTTTTCATTGTTGCAATGACAATTTTTTATTGTTGCAATGAACATTTTTCATTATTGCAATGAACATTTTTCATTGTTACAATGACAATTTTAGACAATCTTTCATTGTTGCAATGAACATTTTTCATTAATCCAATGAAAATTTTTCATTGTTGCAATGACAATTTTTCATTGTTGCAATGACTATTTTTCATTGTTGCAATGACTATTTTTCATTGTTGCAATGACAATTTTTTATTGTTGCAATGAACATTTTTCATTATTGCAATGAACATTTTTCATTGTTACAATGACAATTTTAGACAATCTTTCATTGTAGTAATGAAAAATTTTCATTAATCCAATGAAAATTTTTCATTGTTGCAATGACAATTTTTCATTATTGCAATGTAAATTTTTCGTTGTTGCAATGAACATTTTTCATTACTACAATGAATGTGTTTTATTACAACAATGATAATGTGTGTTCTCACCCTAACTCATAACACTTCATGCAGCCGTCATCTGATCACCATTTCTATCTCTGAAGGACTTCATAACATTCGTAGGACCCTCAACCTGATGTTCGACCTTTTAATTGAGTTTTCGCTGATGATTTTGACTCCCAAGCCCCAGTATCGTCACACTGGTGTAATTCTACCTCCCATTTCTCTTTTTTTCGGAATATTCGCCTTTCCTCTTTTCTCACTACGCCAGGCAAACTGAAGTTATGTCACTACAGCGAGTAAGGAGAGATTAACCTTCGGCTACAATGAATACAAGTGGCAGACATTAGTCCACAGTGTTTGTGACCATACATGGTTTCATAATGAAACCGGGCTACACATTTTGCCATCCCGAGGTGGGAATAAACACTTTTCCCGAACTCATGATGACCGCGTTACTGGCTCCACCTTGTTTGTCGGTGCCGCAACCTTAAAAGTGTGTGTAAAAAGGAAAAAACGAACTGTGCTAGAACGTAATCTGAAATGACAAGTCATTGTGAGAGTAATCATTGTCAATTCTCTTCAATTTCCAGAGTGATTCAGTCTGTGAGGGTGGTTGGCCTATGCAGAGACCACGCATTATTTTTTTTTTTTACAGCACTCCCTCATTTTTTAAGGTTGTTGTGTTTTCTTTTTGTTACAATAACAGCGAATGGTCAATGACTTTATGATCTTCAGTCGTAAGTGTTTATATGACAATAATTACAAGCCCCACTGGGCGACGATGATGAGGCTGATGGTGGTGGGCGGGGGGGCAGACTGTATATTGTTTGCTGCTTGCTAGTCAAAGCAACTACAGTAGCAGATCCATCATCAGCAACAATGACAACATAACCATCTGCTAAGCATTCAAACATACTTAAGCATGTCAATGGTAATGGAAATGACAGGAGGGGGCCACTTGGGCAGGCAGCTATTATTTGAAATCGAAGCAGCAACTTACAGTCAGTTCATTCCGACAGACAATCATTCAGTCATTCATTCACTAATTTGTTATGACCAACCGACAGACAGACATTGTGTTGTTGTAAAAAAAAAACGGGCGCAGCAGCAACATTAGTGTACATAGACTCTGTAATACCTCAACAGCGGCACACTTGACACATTTGGCCGTGTCGTCGCTCTGCTACTGCTGTTGTTGTTGTTGTCTGTTGTTTCGGACGAGTTAATGAACTTGAAAGTGGTATTTGTTTTTGTTGGCTGCTTCACATGTTTTATTTCTTGCTGCTGGCCGTCTCCAATGGTCTTCTTGCGGTTGACATAAAATACACTCAATTTGGTTTGTTATTTTGTCTGAAAAGTGCGTTGGTGTTAAAAATGTTATTTAATATTCATTTATTTTATATTAATTTTCCTTAATGAGCTGCATTCAACGATGTTGACATTTTTTTTCGCTTCAATGATTTGGCTTTGGGTTCCACATACTACAAAAATAAAACGCATCCACCCACAGTGAAACTTGAAGCGAATAAAAGTGGTGGCCGGCAATCGATGGGTCATTGATTAAACATTTCTGGAACAGTAGCATTTGTCGGAGCCGTGAAAATAAAAAATATTAGTGGTCACAAACCATAACGGCCTAAGTGTATTTTGGGACAAAATTAAGTTGCATTCAGCGTGTCTATATAAACAACTCTTTTAAGAAGTGAGTAAAAGAATAGTTTTCCTTGGATTCAGCAAACCAAAAAAAAAAAAAGAATTCCTGATTTTCAGTGAAAAAAAAATTGAAAAACATACTTAGGAATTTATCAGAGCGAGCATTTCAAAAATGTTCAAGATATTTTAATTCTTTAACTATCTAATAAGTGTGCATTGCAAAGTATTTTCCAAAAACTGATCTGATTAAAAATGTGTTTATTGCCGCTCGAAAAATGGCTCGCTTGCTCAAAACAGTTGGAATCACTTGTTAAGTAACCCAATCCCCTATACCTCAGAAATTGTGATTGTTGTATTTTTTATTTTTAATGTTTTCACAAATAATATGACGAATTATATTCCTTTATCTTTTAATTTTTCGCTATTTAAATCCGTCTTGCAACGTAGCGTATAAGCTACGTCCATTAAGGAACAGACGGAGAATTCCCCACGAGAAACTTGAACGCATTTTACGAGCAGTTGTAACGCGCAACGAGAGCCGCGTTTCCGCATTGTTAGTTAACGTACTTACTTACTTACTTACTTACTTACTTACTTACTTACTTACTTACTTACTTACTTACTTACTTACTTACTTACTTACTTACTTACTTACTTACTTACTTACTTACTTACTTACTTACTTACTTACTTACTTACTTACTTACTTACTTACTTACTTACTTACTTACTTACTTACTTACTTACTTACTTACTTACTTACTTACTTACTTACTTACTTACTTACTTACTTACTTACTTACTTACTTACTTACTTACTTACTTACTTACTTACTTACTTACTTACTTACTTACTTACTTACTTACTTACTTACTTACTTACTTACTTACTTACTTACTTACTTACTTACTTACTTACTTACTTACTTACTTACGTAATTACTTACTTACTTACTTACTTACTTACTTACTTACTTACTTACTTACTTACTTACTTACTTACGTAATTACTTACTTACTTACTTACTTACTTACTTACTTACTTACTTACGTAATTACTTACTTACTTACTTACTTACTTACTTACTTACTTACTTACTTTCTTACGTAATTACTTACTTACTTACTTACTTACTTACTTACTTAATTACTTACTTACAATAGACTTGGACTCTTCTGTAGACGGTCCAGAACTTGCGAAGGCGGCATTGGAACCCCTGTCCACGGAGTTGTATTCCATGTCATTGGGGAGTTTGCGAAACTGTCCACATAAAACTCTAACAAAGGGACTACTGTGCCCTTAGCCTTAGGAGTCCAAGACCCCACCCGAATTTTTACGAAATGAACTGTAACTTATTTCGGCATTAACATATGACGATACAATCAGCGATATATTGGGTTTGCTTTGGCAAATGCGATATTTCATTAGTCAATTTATTTCAAGTGCGATAAACGCCTCACATTGTGCGCGTTGTAATTAAATCTCAAATTACATTGCTGGTGTTTTGAAAAACCGGGGCTGATGTGGAGGGGTCTGTAAGCTAATATTTGATTTGACAACTCATACTGTTTTCGTCAGAAATTCGTCTCTTTACAAATTAGCAAAAATTAATTGTGTTTTATTAAAGTTGTGTTGTGCTCGCCAGAACACACTCGCTGCTCTCGTTCATCCATATGTTACCTACCGACGGCAGTCGGCTTGTTTGACTTGACTTGATGTTCCAAATTTGTGGATGACACCGCATGTTTGTCAAGGAGGGCGGCACAGGGCGCGTGTATGTGGTTCTGAGCCGATAATTTATTACTTTGAAAGGAAATTCATTATCTAGAAGAAGAAATTTGTTGCTGTTGCTTTCTTGGCTGAGACGTTGTCGTCGTTGTCGTCTCGTTCATGGGCGACGGTTGTTTCTGGTCTTAGGCTACGTGCGATGCCAGCACATGTCAGAGGCATACAATTAATTTTCCTTTGATATGATTCTGTGGTTAAAAGTTATAAATGAAGGCAACATTTTATGGTTCATAAAAAGTGCACACACTTCACGTACATAAGCAACAGCAAATGCGACCGTCACGAGCAACTAAGAAATACGTCGAACTGCCAAAGACCAGATTCATTTAAATTCTCCTGCAAACAAAAAGAAATACACACACACACACAACCCAGATGTGGTCTTTGGCTTCGGCTTTTCCTTTTCCTTTTGGTTATTTATTATTTTTTTTCTTCTTCTCTTTTTTGAGTACCGAAAAATATAATCAATAATAGCTATAAAAATGCTTAAGTCTGTAATTTTTGCTAAACTTTTGCAAAATGGTTTACGAGGGGAGAAACGAGACACTCCACAACATGCCAGCGGTTAGGTTTGAGAGATTTCTTTGTTGTTTTGTTGCGAAATTCAAATCCCCACAAATTAAATTCTGACCTTGTTGGCCATAAAACTTTTCCAGCTACCTCCTCGTCCATTGTCCTGTTTGTGCAAGAAACCCTTTCATTTTGGGTCAACTGTTGTAGAAACGCTTAAATATTGGATTCACTTTCATCTTAAGCCAATAAGGAAATACATGTTCATTACGATATGTTGTCAAAGAAACGAAATAAAATATTTGGGTCGCATTTGCACGTGCCATCGACAATTTTCCAATATTTATGTACTTAAATTTGCCAATGCGTAAAGTCAGTGCAAGAAATTTTGTAACTCAATTTGATTACGAATTTAAATTAAATAATCATCTGAACTGTGCTAACAAATAAAAATTAAAAAAAAGAAAAAATTAGAAGTGACTAATTTGGGACTACCACCAAAAAAGTACAGATCAAGAACTTTCAACTCAGCCCTCTCTGAAATGGATGATACAGAAGAATCAAATAGACAACAAAAAATCTATGATTTTGATATGTTGGAGAAAATTTCGGCGCTGTTAACAGGAGCTTTTTGGTATTCCATAATATATATTTACCCTCGACACTGATTCACTGATACACTGATTCACTGACTCTGTCACGCAGTACGTAGAAATTTAAATAGGCATTCTATAAATAATAATAATAAAAAAATAATATTTTTTTTTTGTACAGAAATTGTGTTTTCCCCAATTTTTTTTTTACCAAAATTTTTTTTTTATAATTTTTTTTTTTTACAAAATTTTTTTTTTTACAATTTTTTTTTTTCAACAAAATTTTTTTTTTTTTTACAAAAATTTTTTTTTTTACAAAATTTTTTTTTCGAAATTTTTTTTTTTCCACATTTTTTTTTTCCAAAAAATTTTTTTTTTCCAATAAAATTTTTTTTTTCAAGAAAAATGTTTTTTTCAACAAAATTTTTTTTCTACAAAATTTTTTTTTTTTCAAGAAAAAATTTTTTTTTCAACAAAATTTTTTTTTTTCAGCAAAAAATTTTTTTTTCCACAAAAATTTATTTTTTTCAACACAATTTTTTTTCCATATTTCAACGGGCGCCATAGGCGCATTACAACTTACTAGTTCCATAATATTTGCTCTCAGCCAGTTCTCATGGAGAAAGTCATCAAACTATTTTCAATTTTATAAAAGACATGAGTTTAGTTCTGATTCAAATGTTTCCAGTAAATATGACCAACATTTAATGTGAACCGATTATGTACAGAAATGCTTACGTTTTCGTTCAGCTTGTCTGATGCTTGCTAGTGGGACGCTAATCAGAGTGTTTTCGTTTGCAAGTCATGCAGTCTTTAACGTTCGACATCGTCTAGCCTGTCCAGAATTTGCATATCTTTAACTTATTGTTGTTCGAACCAGTCGTCTCGAGGACTCAGCCTCTTTATTATGTCAAAAATAAGAAGAACACGTAATTGCCTATTAAAATGTACCTGTCTATATAGGAAACGACAACTAATTGTGTATATACCAGGGATGTGGAGTTTAGCCTAAATTGCTGGACGCCCACTCCAGCATTTTTAAATAACTCGTCTTCGAGCTGTACGATAACAAAATTTCAAAAAATTGTATTTCCTTCCACTATTCCTATACTGATGTGCGTTTGTGTCTTAGAAATAAAAAAGTTCATATAATGGGAAATATTTCCAATTTTAAAAAAATATTAAAAATTGTTTTCAATACACTTTATTTATTTTATGCAAAATGTTAGTAAATAAAGCAAATTTTTCGACACCAGACTCCGACTCTGGGCAAATGTGTCAGACACGAACTCCAAGACCCCGACTTCACAACACTGGTATATATTTACAAACATAAGGTCTCTGTTAGTTTACTCGAAGTTTTCCAGATGCCATAATTGGGAGGTTAACGATTCCATACTAGGGTGGTGATGTAGGTCAGTATGCATTCTTTCTGTCAAAGAAAATCGTCATAATTTATATGAATCGTTAACAATGTTTATGGAATTTTTCATATTTGTTATGAAATGTTTCATTTACAATAAAATTACAAATTGTGACGTAGTTTCACAGCAAATTTCCTTTGAAGTACATAGGAAAAATTAGCCCCAAACATTTTTAAATTACACTTTGAGAACTTTCTTCAAGAACGTTTTCCCCCAGTGAAATGTGAAGACTTACTGCCGGTTTCCATAAAACGAATTTGTTCGTTCGTTGCAAATTGTCAAAATTAAATACCCAATAAAATGGATTTTCATTAGTGATGAGAGCTTATTCGTTTGGGATTGTGTTCCATATGTCGATATCTGAAATATATCTGAAAATCACAATTCAATAATGTCTGAAATCCATTTTATAACGCTTCCAATATTGACGATTTGTAACGAACGAACAAATTCGATTCAGGCAGTAAATACCTTTTTATTTCTATTTTGCCCTTCATTGGTTTGGCCACAAAATTCCCAGCTCTTTTATTTCCCTAAGTATTAAATGACTTCAAATCCCTACAACTTTCAGCGTTTATAAACATTTTGTCGATGCGTCTTGTTTTTCTTGTCATCGTGAAAAGTAAAAGTTAATGCATAAATTTGTTTGCCCTAAATATTTCGTTACACTCCATTTGTTGCCAGCAATTTTTCCATCAACAACATATTAAATAATGCCAATTACAAATTCTGTGCCGCTTTCTGTTCTGTTGCCTGCCTTCATCTCAAGCATCGACGACGCTGACGACAACAACGACAACATTTAAAGCCGTTTTCATGTTTTGCATTTTCATATTTGTTTCTGCGCCAAAAGCCTCCGCTGATAGAATTTTGCAAATTGTCAACATGGGCCGGAGAGCGAGCAGCGGAGTAATGGGACAATGAAAAAAGATGCAAATCCTAAACTGAATGAACATCCGATCAATCATATGTCAATCGTGGGAAGTTTACAATCAAATTATTGGCAATTGTTAGTGTTGTGTGAGAAGCGACAGACGAACGAACGAGAATAATTTCCATACAAAGAAGATTGACTGACAATTCTTTTAGCGACAATAAAGCGATGACACAGGCGCCTCTCACACCACCCCCTCAGACATTTGTCCATCCTACTGGTCCTCCACGGCGGAACTTTAGGCTTCCGACACTCCTTTAAACATGTTGGAGTGCATTTTGTTCCATTTACCTACAGTTACGGGTCTTTGTTGTTAAAGCTCTTTTGATGTTGAAAAAAAAAACACAAATACCCAAATAATGTCAATATCGCACCGCTTGTTATGCATTTTATAACAATAAAAAAAAACAACAACAAAGCACGTATTCAATTTAAACATTTTCCGCCGACATCGATTATTTTTTTTTTGTATAGAACGATAACAAACTATGAAAACTATAAAAATGAGGGTTTATGTTACAGCACGAGAATGCATAGCGTTTTTTACGTTGTTATAGAAGAGAAAAAATTTAAATTTCATCAAAGTACATAAATCTCGGTGTACAGTGGAATGTATCGGCACATGTTCTGGGATCTGTTCAGACTGAAAAAGAGTTAGAAAAAAAGATAGAAATACGAAGTTTTAGCAACGACCAACTGACAATGACAGGCATATTAGATTAGATTATTATTTTATAGAAATCCAGTGTTACGTTTGTAGAAGAAGAAAAAAACATAGTTGCCTCGCTTGTGACATAGGTTACAACTGTCCACTAGAGTCGGTCTTATTTTGGTCACATAACTTTTGTAGCGCTTCTAAACACTTCCTTGGTTTACGGTTCAATGTCGTATGGGTCTTGCTGAACTTATTTTAGGAAATTATGAAGGGCAGCAAAGACGAATGCCAAAGTTATGTCCAGAAAACATTCTGCGAGAATAATGTTAAACACATCAACGACTTTGTTTTTTGCGGGACCTATGTATTATTATTTTTTTATTAATTACAATACAATTTTGGGTCCAAGGGTAAACCGGGAGACACAGGCCATATGGCTAGATTTTTGCCAAAGCCTCTGTTGGTAATCGAACCCCCACGCTGATAGGCAGGCACACAAGCAACTCACCTACCGGGGTTTTACGGGACTATTCCACGATTTGACTCGACGTAAACTTCTGGTTATCTGCAGATCTACACGGCTTGTGTGAATGCCATAGATTGGTTTGACACGGGCTTCAGTCGATCTAATTATTTACCCCGATATTCCCATCATCACCCAAAAATAAATCGGCATACGGCACTTTTATTTAAAAACTTAATTATACAAATTAAATATTAATTGTGCCTTCTCTAGCGATTTTTTTTAAACGTTTTTAGAGATTACTCTGAACGAGGTGGAAAAAGTGGTCGATGAAGAGTTTTTTGTAGATGATCTTACCAGGTCACGAACCAGGTGCTGTTGTGTGATATTTGAACACACTGTCTGTCACATCATGACTGGCCCCTAAAAATTCACAATTTGAACAATAATTAATTCAATTAAAATTTTTAATTGCTTTAATTAACATTTACATTTATTTTATTAATATATATATAGTTCAAAAAGAAAAATTCAATGTAAGTAATATTGAATTCATGTACTCTCTCCTTGCGGACACCTCTCTTAAGCGGACACCTCTAATAGACGGACACTTTTTTTCAGTACCAATTCGCTTCAGTTGTCTTGTGTACTTCTCTCATAAGTGGACACAATTCTCAAAATTCTCTCTCTAATTAATATTTTTCTGAATTGAATTAATATTTTAGTTATTTCAATTAAAAATTTTTAATTAATTCAATTGCTTTTTTCGTTGATTTAGGTAAGATTTAAGATTTACTCAATTCATATTTTTATTAATTCAATTAACATTTTTAGTAATTTACTTAAAATTTTAATTAAATATCAACTATATCAATATTTTCATTAACATAATCTACACTTTAAACACAGACATCCATTAGAAATGGATGTTAGTGGTAGTTGAAGTGTTAATATTTTAGTTAATTCAATTAATATTGTATTTAACTAAGTATTATTTAAATATTTTAATTAATTCAGTTAAAATTTAAATTATTTGCTTTAATATTTGAGTTGAAGAAAATTAGACTAATATATTAATTTATTCAATTAATATTTTAATGAAAAAAATATAATATTTTAAATTAATTGCACTTATGTACATATCAATTAATCGAATTAATATTTTAATTATTTCAATTAATATTTTATAAATTCAGCTCCTTTAAGTAATATCTTTATTAATTGAATTAAGGAATAAGCAAACTATTTTTTGTTTAATTTAATTAAAATATTGATTAAATTAAACAACAAATCAGCCGCTTATTCGTTTTTTCTGTCAATATGTATGATTTTGAACTTAAGGTTGATCGAAATCAAATCCTTTTCTCCACAGCCTTAAAGCGCTCACGGGCATCTGCAGACTCGGTATGATCACATGTCAATGTAATGGATCTATGGTGCCTAACTAATATCGATCAGGAAATTGGCATGACTATTTGAACATGATAAGTCTTTGATGTATGACCATAATTATATGACATAAGGCAAAAATGTCTCGACTATGAGTCGAAATTAATAGTAGATTCAAAAACTTTTTATTTCCTTTTTATAAAAAAAGGTTTTGCCAAAATAAATTGTAAAAAATAAATGATTCTTTCATTCCATGATTATGAAAAAAACAATATTTGTATACCGGGAATTAAAAACTACCCAGATGTAAATGAAAAGTCAATTGCAAATCCTGACCGAAAGCCACTGTGGATATGGCGATGGAATCATTGGCTTAACTAGAGATTTTGCCTGTGGGCCTATAGTCCCCATTGTTGATTCATTGTACTTCTTTCGCAAACCGCAGATTTCTGGGGGGGGGGAGGTTTCTAAAAAAAAATTCTTACGCCAATGAGTGGAATGCTTTTCCCATGCCGTTCGAGCCTTGTAAATTCACAATTCCCCTTCACTCATCTTAAAAAAAAACTCCTATATTATTTGTAGCCTTTTAAATTGTTATACTCCTAAATGTCTTGCCAGATTCTGAAGATTGTAAAATATATTCTTTATTAACAGAGCATACATTACAGAGTTGTGGAAATATCGTAAAACCCACAGTCCACTATTACCGCACATAATAAAAAGTAATGTTTTATTGCAAAAAATATGCTGTCAAGTAACACTTGAAAATCGACTCAAGTTACTATTTCTGTTGCCACCGCCACAAGCGTTCATGTACTGCCACTACCAGCAACAGCATTCACTCGGTTAGCTGCCACTACATCATCATGTTCGTTCATATCGTCTTTGATTATACACTTCAGTGCTATGGCAATGTTTGTACGTATGTTTGTATGTGTGTGTACACTTAACCGTCATTATCATTTCCTTGCCAGTGATTTGATGTAATAGGAGCAGAACTTAACAGAGCCGAACGAAGAACATAAGAAATCCACATCATTATTGTCATCCTATGCGATAACATTCCATCGCCCATCGCACCCACAGCATCGGATGCTTGGAAATGATGATGAGGACGACATCGAATACGATGATTCTCAAAAGGAAGGAAGCTGTCTTCTCTCTTGTGTATCATCAACAAATTGGGCATGTTTCCAAAACAGTTTTATGCTTTTGGCATGCCCCGCTTTCCTCGCTGCTCTGGCTACAGCCTCACACAACATAGACAATTGCTGTTGCCGTTTGTGGCATGCAACTCAAAAAGTTGTGTTTGTATGTGTATTTGGTTTACGACAACTGTTTCCAAACTGAACGGTGAAGGCGAATGAGACGGAGGCGGGCTGAGCATACCGACCAACCGACCTTGAGTGATGTCAACTTATTTTGTATTTTAGAACACAAACAATACGAAATAACTACACCATTTCCCCAAATATCAATGGCAATTTTAACTAAATTGTCCTCAATTGTCAAGGCACAATTAACGAATTTGTATATAAGTTCAATGAAATGAACTCCTTCATCAGGATTTTCCTCGATTTCTTCTGGATTTTCCCCCAAATTGACGGGAGACCCAATTGTGAATAAAATGTTGCTCGGGACATTTTCCCACTTTTACTTTGATATATAGTGGGCGGACACCGTCGGTCGCAGTGGTTTTGTCCGTCCACGGGAGATGTCGGCCATTAATTTGCTCTAAAAATACCGCATGGGACCGAGAGAATAGAGCTTTTACTGTAAAGTTTAAAATTTAATGAAGTCGAAAAGTGTGCTGACAATTTCACAATTTTCACATTTACACCAATCCAATGAAGATGTAACGTTTTTCTTTCAGAGCAAACTCGTTAGTGAAAGTCTACTTGTCAATTTAAGTTTCTCATTTTGAGATTTTTAATAAAAATGTTCCTCGCCACTTTCAGAGACATTTCCTGCCTCCCTGTTTACTCTGATTCGTTCCCACGCTCGTGAAAATAATTTGTGAGGAAAACTCTATTGGGAATAAAATTTCTCTGGCTAAGCTCGGGGAGAATTTGTAGGAATTTTAAATTTAATAAAACTGAAAAACTTTGCTTAAAACCCCCCAGTAAATTAAAAATTGTATATCAAATAAATTAAATATTACATCAATAAAATAAAAAAAAATATGGGAAATCTATTTTGCTGTTGGTGTACACTCATGTATCTCATTTGTGTCAATTTTATTTTCACTACACAGTCAAACTTCCAAAACTGATAAAAAAAAAGGAATTTATCTCCTTAAATGCAACTAGAAGGACTTCGACTTAAATCAATTCGACTTATGGAAGTTTCACTGTATTATTTATTTACCCTACCATCCCCTATCAGCACCACCGCTCTCCTCTGTACACGGTCCAGAAGCTGCAAAGGTGCCATTGGAGCCCCTGCCCATATATGGGAATTGTATTCCATTTCAGAAAAGTTCGACTTACGAAGACTTTGAGTTATGAAATTACTGATAAAACTCTTTAAGGAAATTTGTCGACTAGAAGAAAATTCGACTTATGGAAGTGTGACTATATTATTTGTTAGCTTTTTCTCGCAAGGTTCCAACAGTCGTGGGAATCTTAATATATATTTACCCTCGACACTGATTCACTGATTCCCTGATTCACTGACTCTGTCACGCAGTACGTAGGAATTTAAATAGGCATTCTATAATTCTATAATAAATAATAAAAAAAATAATATTTTTTTTTGTACAGAAATTCTGTTTTCCCCAAATTTTTTTTTCCAATATTTTTTTTTCCAATATTTTTTTTTTCCAAAATTTTTTTTGTTCAAAATTTTTTTTTTTACAAATTTTTTTTTTACAAATTTTTTTTTTACAAAATTTTTTTTTTTCAACAAAATTTTTTTTTCCACAATATTTTTTTTTTCAACAAAATTTTTTTTTTCCACAAAAATTTTTTTTTTCAAGAAATTTTTTTTTTCAAGAAAAAATTTTTTTTTCAACAAAATTTTTTTTTTCAACAAAAATTTTTTTTTTTAAGAAAAATTTTTTTTTTCAAGAAATTTTTTTTTTCCACAAAAATTTTTTTTTCAACAAAATTTTTTTTTTTAAGAAAATTTTTTTTTTTTCAACAAATTTTTTTTTTTCAACAAAATTTTTTTTTCCACAAAATTTTTTTTTTTTCAACAAAATTTTTTTCCATATTTCAACGGGCGCCATAGGCGCATTACAACTTACTAGTTTAAAATATAATTCATCATTTCCTTAATTTCATTGGGAAATGGTGTAGTAGTTTGTAGGAGCTGGAAGATACGCATACTTATATACACATACTTTTCAAATATATTATTTGAAATTTCATTTATCTTCTGTGTATATTTAGTTGGAATGTCTGTCGGTCCGTCCATCCGTACATCTATCTGCCTGGTATTTATCTTATGTAACATCTTTTGGCTATCGTCCCTAGCTAAATGTACCCCCGCGTCCCCATTCATCCACCCCCCCACCACCAGCCACTTGTGCTTCCTCTAACTTGTCTGTGTCTTGGTTATTAATTATAGCACAACATTTTGTTTGCTGCCACTTGCGCTCAGATTTGGTTGTTTGTTGCAATTTGCTGCTGCTGTGAACCGGGTGGTTGAGGTTTCCAATTGAATTCGAATAATAGGATTTCAGTTTCATTTTTGGTTGTATTGAATTGTTGATGCGCTGCTGCAGCCTGCCCGCCCGCCTGCCTGCCTGCTGCTGTTGCGTTTCCTTCCGTTTCCTCTTGAGCTTTCCACAGTTTTGTGGAAAGCTGCTGTGTTTTTATTGCTACGTGCATATATTTGGTTTGTTGTTGGGAATGGTGCTTTCTGCGAATGACATTGACCCATATTATCCGGTCCTGTCCCTGTCACATACGTACGTGTACTCTCTGTGTGCATGTGGCGCATAGAAATTAATTGTTACTGCTGCGTCTGCCGGTGCAACTATGTTGGCAATATCGCTGTTTCATACAAATATCTAGGCTATGCCAAATGAGTACAACACCAACAACAACAGCAACAGAATAACCGACCGAGCCCAGGTGCTGTTCTTCTTATACGCTGGAGTATAAAAACTGAGAGAAAAAAATATAAAAAAAAACTATGTGAGCTTCCATTAAATTGCGCATTTTATGTTCAGGTCTCATGTTTTTTTTTTCATTAGTTGCTCCCTCCCCCTTCTTTTGCAATTACCCAACTGTGTGTAAAGAACATGAATTGTTGTATCCTGAAATGGAATGTAATGAAAAAGGAAATGCTTACAAGGGCGCCTCGAAATGGTGGTAAATGTTTAGATCTAAAACTGTTGTGTTGTACAAATTTTGTTTCATTTTAAGTTGCAACATGAGAATTAGAATTTTAACACGTTCTACTGTTTGCTGGATGAAATTTAAATTTAAAACGTGATTTGAATGTCACACACATTTACTAGTTGGAATACTTTGGAGATCTCTTCATTGTCGGAGGACATTTTAACGTACATTTCCTGCTGTTTTGTGAAAACTGGATTTCGCTGGTTAAGAATTACTAGTTTACTTCTCACCAGCTTAGCAGTCGATAGAAACAGTATTAGTAGCTTACTAACCTGGAAACTGGCCGATTAAAATGTACAGAGGATGTACATTTTCGATTACAGCATCCCCGCGACTTTTGTCCACATACAATAACACTGTGGAACAAATTCAGTTTAGCAAAATTGAGGTCGATTCTGAGAGTGAGTAGTGAAAATATAGGTTAAATTAGAAGAACCGTATCGCGCCGTTTGTTTATGTTAGTTCGAATTTTTTTTTAATCTACCTTTGAACTTTGCAGTCAAATGCCGATTTTCATCATATTGTTTATATGGTTTTGTTTATAACTCGTCGACTAATTGATATTTTTCAAGCTGTAAAAGCCAAATTATTTCCAGAGACCTGTCCAACAATTAAATTTTTTTCAAAAAAAAATTGATTTAGAACATTTTTGTGTTGGAACAATTTTTTTTTTTCATGCTTTTTGAAAATATTTTCCACAAAACTAAGTCTTTTTTGCTTTCTCTTTGATCTATAATATGCTTCTCAGTTTCTTCAATAAATTACATTTGAAAAGAAAACAATCATAATAAAAAACTTGCGTTTTCCAGCTTAATATTAATTAACTGCTCATATTTTATAAAGGGTGTTTTTCTAAGAGATTGCTGATTTGAAATTTAAAAAACCACATGCCAAATTATGAAATGGCAAAAAAAAAATTTTATTTGGTAGATAATTTCTTGTCATTTAACATTTAAATATAATTTCGGGCATATGGCTACCACGACTATTTTGCACAAAGGTCATTCTGGAGGTCCAATTGTCGAGCATTTGAGGGCGTATTTCAGCAATGACACGTTGAATATTGGTTTCCAAAGCGTCAATCGTTGCTGGTTTATCCACGTAAACCAATGACTTCAGGTTTCCCCACAAAAAATAAGCAAGTGGCGTCAAATCACGCGGAGGCCAATTCACTGGTCCATTTCTCGAAATAATTTTGTCGTTGAAATGTTCTTTCAATAAGTCCATTGTATGACAAATGGCACCATCCTGTTGAAACCACATTTCGTTTACATCCATATCTTGAAGTTTTGGCAACAAAAATTCATTGATCATGATTCTGTATCGATTTCCATTTACGGCAACGCATCGTCCTTCCTCATTTTTAAAGAAATAAGGACCGATGATTCCACCAGCCCATAGACCGCACCAAACAGTACATTTATCGGGATGCATTGGTAATTCTTGAACGGCGTGTGGATTATCTTTGCTCCAAATACGGCAATTTTGCTTGTTGACATATCCATTCAACCAAAAATGCGCCTCATCACTGAAGAGAATTTTGCGGTATAGACATTTTTAATTGAACACTGTTTTTGAAAATAAATTTCCACGATTTGGAAGCGTTGTTCTGGAGTTAACCTATTCATGATGATGTGCCAAACAATACTGAGTAGAGACGTCACTTTAAACTGTCAAAACAGCTGTCAGACAACAGAGTGATTCATATTAAAAAAACCTCATAAAAAATACCCTGTATATGAATTTTGTACAAAAACAAAAAAAAATATGTAAAAAAAAATATAATTTTAAAATATTAGTTAAGAAAAGTTTTAAGTAAAAAAAATAAATAAATTAAATTAATGATTTGGCCAGTTGCCGTTTAGCAGGCGGCTGTGGATCAACATCCATCAATGCTCTCTCTAATATCTTGGTCATCGTCATCATCATCAGAACAGATTTTCTGGGATTTCATCACTCATCTCTTCTTCAAAGGTGTTTTTATACCACGAGCGAGTATTGCATTTGGAGATTTTTTTCCTCTGTACCTGAAACGAAATTAGTTTTCAATCGTTAACATGTTTAAAAGAAAGATATTAGAAACATCTAGGAACATCAAATGGATGCGCAGTTTAGTTATAACGTTCGCCTTGCTCATCAGATTCAGTTGGCAACTGTGGAGCGAGTTGATCAAGATGCTGATGCAGGAGATGCATTTTGAAAGACATATTAACCCCAATTTCATCGAAAGCTGCCAACTTATTTCCAACAGATTGCCTGTAGTTGTCTTTGCGTTCTTTACCCAAAAGTCCTTTAATGACGGCTTACATGCATTTTCGGTCTGTCAGAACTTGATCAAAATCTTGAAGACTCATTAATTTCCGTATGTCGGGACCATTAACAACCCCTTCCTGATTTTTGGCGGAAGCTGAATACAGCTGGTCTTTTTGCGATACATTTCAAAAAAATGTTTAGCAATGCCAATTTTAATGTGGAGCAACGGCAACACAATGTTCATATCAGGAACAAGACTTTCGTGTAGCCTATTCCCCTCACTCTCAGAATCGAACCAACTTTTGCTAACCTGAATTTGTGTAATTCTTCCACATCACTATGCATTCCTTCTAAGAAAAATTGCAATCGATTTAGAAAAGTAAGCCGGTCTTAAGAGATAATTTGTTCATTGCTGATCCTAAAATATCACATTAATATTTGACTTTAATATTTAATGCCGGCAATGAAATTGAATTCAAGTGTGAACTCTGTTTTTGAACATTGTCCACCTGACAGCCAGACCACTTCATCTAATTGTTGATGCTATTCTAAGTGTAGGTTTATCAATAAATGTGGAAGAACAGAAACAAACAAAGAAATCTGTACAGAATAAATCATTAGAAATCATGACATACCCAAAAACCGATTCCGCACAATTATGCGTGGGCTTATTGTTTAATAAGCACAAATCAAAAGGCCTGAAACGGGTATGGCTGCAAAAACAAACAGAAAAACACTGTAAAATCAATGGCTATTTAAAAAATAAAAATATAGTTTGTACTTCCGTATACTACAAAGTGATAAAAAAAAACAAAAACATTACTCCTACATAAAAATCTTGAGTGTCATTCAACAAATACAAAAAAAAAGCGAAACTTCAAACAGAATAATTAATATTTCAATTTAAGTTTAGTTAAGAGATCTCAAAATAAACAAAACAAACGAACAAACTTTACTCACAATAACAACGTCACCAAAAATGGGGGAGGGAAATTCACTTTGATTTGAACTTTACCAAAAATGTTTATAAAAATAATCGTCGTCATAGCCATCGTCATCATTCACATGAATGATTACTTTGTTGTCGTTGGGTATTCATTGTGATTTATGGAACCCATTCATAGTACCCTACGAGTATCGTACAAAAAAGATATGTATGACGTTTGAATGTTTTTTTTTTATTTATTTTTATTCCTTTTGTGTAAGTTTACCATTACGATGTCGTGCAGAGGGGCCAAAAGTGGGTGGGTTTTGGTTTTGGTTCGCCTTTGATTGGATTGTTTGTTTGTTTTTAAACATTCAAATTTTGAATGCGTGCGGGTGCCGGTATTATTATTATTGTGATTATGTTCTAAAAGTGTTACTCAAACGTAAAGTGCATACTAAAGGCACACAAATCAAAAAACGATTGAGGTGACCAGATGTGTAGGCGAAGACTGGTGTATAAGTCATAAACGAAATTAATTTGAACTGAATTTTTGAAAAAAGCATACGACAAATTTGTATGATGACACTTCCTAATTTGTATGGCCATGTAAATAAATTGTAAAATTTGAAGTAGTGTAGTAAAACCTCCACCACACATGGTGGAACCTTTTACAAAATGTTGCATCAGCACTCTGAAGATGTCGCACAAACGAACACATTTAGATGTGACACATAATGCGTTCCAACCTACACAATCGCGACATCGTTTGCGCAGACATTGTGAATTTATTGTATTTTGTGTTTGAGTGTTTCAAAGCTTATTTGCTTCTAAACAAAGTTTATTTGGCTGCAACTATAACTTAATTTGCTATTATTATTACATATTTGGGCAGAAGTAATATTGTGTTTGAGAAAAAAAATGCACAATAAAGTTATTAAATTCAAGAAAGTAAAGGGTGTTTTTTATTGGGGTATAGAACTTTAAGTTGGCATCACTTTTTTAACTGGCGGCCATTTTGTCAGCTGTCAAGTGATTAATATTTAGTTTGGTTTGCCATTTCATCATGAACAGGTTGACAAAAGAACAACGCTTGCAAATCGTGCAAATTTATTTCGAAAGTAATGGTTCAGTTCGCGAAGTTCACCGCAAGCTCCGTCCATTTTATGCCATTACATCCACAAAAACTGACTGTTTGGTGTGCTCTATGGGCTGGTGGAGTCATTGGGCCATACTTCTTCCGAAATAATGCTGGAGAGTCAGTTACCGTTAATGGAGACCGGTGTAGAGCCATGATAACCGACTATTTTGTTCCCGAATTGGATGGCATGAATGTGGATGAGTTGTGGTTCCAACAAGTGGTTGAAAATTGGACCTGTAGAATTGGCTTTATTCGAGCCAGCCGCGGCGGCCACATGCCCGAAATCATATTTAAACATTAATGGCATAAAATTATCCTTCCAATAAAGCCAAATTGATGGACATTAAAACGATTTTCTTGTGTTTTATTTCAATTCGAAGTTCTATACCTCAATAAAAAACATCCTTTACAACACTTCAGTGCGAATAAATCTGTGTTTGCAGCTATTTTCATTTTGTTTTTTTTTTTTGTTAAAATTACCATTTGTTCAAAAAAAAATAAAATATTGGCAACATTTTTTTTTTGTACAAACGAAATCACCATTAGTAACAGTGGTATGTGTTACATCAAAGAGCCAAAGACAAACAAATTTTTGCGAGTTATTTTTCATTATGAAATAATACCCAAAATATTGGGACAGTCTTCTCAACAAAAAAACCTGATGTGAACTTAACTATACTTTTCATAATTATTACCCTTCTCCCCTGAGCGATGGTGCCACATATCTGGGCACCCTAACGACCCTGCCCAAAACCGTCATCATTTGAGTGTATAATTTGAAAAAGAATTCTTTTGTCAGCATAATTCTCTTTTTAGCTGGCTGTTCCTTTATCACAAAAATAAAGAGTGAATGCCGGTTTTTAATGTTGCCCTTTTGCGTTTCGTTCCTTTTGTTGTACGGAAATTAAATAACAAACAGACATACTGGCATTACATTGATTTTCCACTTTTGTTTGGCCATAGTAAATTAAAATAAATGCCCAAATCAAGAAGTATTCCATGCGAGCCACGTTATTATTGTTTTTCTGCTGTTTTTTTTTTTTGTATGAATAGACCACAAAATCACTTAAGCCACAAACCGAGAGTCTGCCTAGCAGACGATAGGTGGTTAGCGACGGTGATTGTTGTCGGTGACTATTGTCGACAATCCCCGGCTGTAGTGAGTGTTTAGTGTCTGTTGTCTGAATTGCAATTAAATCGATGATTGGTGGAGCTAAAACGACCAGTGAATACCCTTGAACTTACCAAAGGGTAACAAGGAAGACAATTTGCGGTATCGACTACATAACAATAATGACTGTTGGTTTACACATAATCACGGTCATTTTAATAGAAAAAATTTAACGGCGTCAAATCGCCTGAAGTCACCGAAAAGTGAAATTATTCGGCCGCAATAAAATCTGACCCACATACTGACCATGACAACATCCTCAACCACCTTTAAGGTTTTCCAAAAACAAGGCACGGTCCTAAAAAGCTTTTAGCCTATATAAGTGTCTTTTATTTACGATTCTCAGAGCTTCAACTGAGCCAACTTACCTTGACTGTAAATCGAAAAATGTCCCCAACACCTCTTCACCAAGTTAGCAGAAATTACAACACCATCTGTTGTTTTAATCGGAGTAATCGGAAACGGACATTCCGGAAACGCACAAAGTTTGTTACAAATCCTTTAACGTGATTCATGGAAAAATGTATTCGAACAATAAAAGTCCAAACTCATGCAATGACACGGCATGATGTAGGGAATCTCTAAATCACTTAAACCTCTCAGACGGCTGAGTGAATGACTGGGCTAGCTGGGCCGTGCATTTTAGCTCTTCGATGCGACGACGTGCATACACAATCACTTTTCTTGCAGTCGCCATAGTAGTGAACAACTTAAAAGGTGCTACAATACGACACACAAACAGTACGCGAGAACAACACTTACAGGGCAGACACATTCATATCACATGAACGCAGTACACCACCAACACCTTCCACCTTAGGCACGAGCCCGAATACACGTATTTACCATACGATGCACATACTACTACAGAGCTAGAGAGTAGGGAGTGCGACAGCAAAATCAAATTCAACACGCAACCTATGCTAGGGCTATTGTTGTTGTGTTGTTCTTCCGTTCACACATGCCGTGCTCTAGTACAGTACATATGTATGTGTATGTGTGAATGTTGCTGTTATGAAAATACAAGTACTCGGTGTTGTATGTGTTTGATCTGAAAAGCCCTTTCGGTTTAGGTCGTTCTGTTGCTGCTGTTGTTGTTGTTGTTTCTTTATAATGTATTTGTACTCGCACTCGTATTTAATGTCTTTTGTCAGTCTGTGTTTGGTGTTATATCCGCAGTTAGTTTATAAGACTAAGTTGTTCGTTTCGGTTCTCTCTATGTTGTTATTGTTGCCATTGTAATGTATTATGCAAATGTTTGTAAAAATAGACGTAATGATATCTTTACGTTTTAATTCGTAGTCGTTTACTCCAACTCTAGACGCTACAACGACTACGAATACGATTACTTTAAGTGTTTCGGGTAAGAAGGAAGAGGAGGACGGGGTTTTTCCGTTGCTGATGGTATCTTTTAAAGCCAATGACATTTTAGGCGATTACCCTTTACGTTCCTTTAAATGTTCGTTATTGTTGTTGTCGTTCTCTTTCGTTACATGTTCCTTATTTGTGTTGTTGTTGTTGTTGTGAACACATGGTCGTTATAGAAACTTAGCAACAAAGTTAAAGGGATAATTTCAAAAGTCCATTAGCAATATTGGTCGATACATTTTTTTTTTTTGTATCCACAACAGTTGCTCAAAAGTGATAAAAGGGAGGCCATATGTGCGATGATAGATTTTTAAAAAAATTACATAAATAGACAGTAGACTGAAATTCGTGTGGTAAGAGTGTGTGCCCTGGCTGAAAGGGTTTTGTGTCTTTCATCTTCGTGAAAGAATTGCCTAAAATATATTTTGCTCGTGACATCTCTTCGAGTGGTGTCAATATGTCTCAATGTTGGTTTATCACCCAATATCTGCACACACACGCATAGAAAAATGTATGTAACAGGTGGCGAAAAAGTAAACTTCCCATGTTTTTTTGGCTGTAATTAAAAAAAAAAAAAATGAAAAACTTTGATTCTTCTTGTGGATTATTTCTATTTGGTCTTTGAATTTTTTTTTACATCAAGTCGAGAATATGATTTCATGTAAACGGCCGCCGCCAGAGTTGCCACTGACATTAGGGGCCAATCGCAAAATTTATAGCATTTTCTGATAGGAGGATTACTTTTGCGCCACCCGTTATTTCACCAGTTTGGATCCATTTTTTCCATTCATTCCTGTCGATTACATTTTTGTTCACACAATTTTGGTTTTCGCCTTTTGCACATGTTTTATCCCGTTGTGGTACGTGCTTGGCAATTTTTCGCCCCTTCCCCAACTATTATCCACTTGTTGCCAAACATTTTTTTATTTTGTCCCCTTTTTGTCACTTTTTTTTTCTATTTTGGTATATAATCCATTTGTTTCATAATCCATTTTATTTCATCTTCTTCAAATTTGCCCTTTTTTATCCCATTCTCGTACGTTTTGGATCAATATTCGTTCGATGTCTAATTCATTTCCACCTGTTGTTGCCAAAAATTTGTTTCAGACGTTTTTTTTATTTTTCGCCCCTTTTTGTTCCTTTTTTATCCCGTTTTGGTGCTATTACCCACTTGTTGTTGACAAAAATCAGTTTCTCTATAAAGCCTACAAGGCGTTGCTAATAATTCTATACAAATATTTGAATAAACATATCGTCTATGTAGAACAAAAACTCATCATCTACATTTTCATAGTTTTGAGTTATAAGGTGATTTATATAAAAGTTATCATTAAAAATCCAATATTTCGATAACAAATATTTTGAATACCACAATTTGTGGAGGCGCATTGAATTTGCACCACTCGACTTGTATTTCTGCATAAGTTGTATACTGTTATATCGACAAAAACCTTAGGTAGATAATGATGTTTTCTTCACAAATTTTATCGCAAACCTGCAGTTAGTGAGTTATAAAAAAATAAATCTTAGTAAATAAAATAGATATGCGCATATCGATAAGCGCAAAAAATAAACAATGGAAAATTATGAAATAAAATGCAATAAACTCATTTTTCGCAAAAGTGTAGTTGATGACTTTTTCTTCTACATAGACGATATATACAAAAAAAAAAAACTCATTCCATAGTGTTTTCGAATAAAAAATATCGCCGGTGACCAGCCACGCTACTCGAAATAAGTTAATGTTTGAACAAGTCTACTGTATTTAGTTTTTACGTTTAATTTTCAAAAATTAATTTAAAATATATTACAGTTGGAAATGGGCCATGGTTCCGAATCTTTCCTTACCTCAATTGTGAGATTTTGGACCATTGTGTGGACCATTGACAATAGAAGTACCAACTGAATTATGCTTTAGCCTTTAAAATTATATGAAAATCCTATTGAAACAATTGTGGCTTCACTAGTATTTTACTGAGTTTTAATAGGATTTTCTTATTACTTTTTATAGTTTCTAATGAGGTTTGCCGAATTAAATTAATACGGTCCACTTTAAATATAATAGTACATAATATTAAAGATTAATTCGTTGTACTATTGATTCAAAACTATTTAATAGTATTAAAATAATAGTAGAAATCGACTATTGATTCAATTGATTTGAATATTATTAATATTAAAACCGAAAACAATAGTAAAAAACTATTAAAATAATCATTGTTAGTATTAATTCCATAGGATATTCAAATCAAACGGTGCTCTTTCACTTACAAAAGTAAAAGAAAAATATCTCATTTATGAAAATCGGTTATTTTGAAGATATTCCATATTTCACTTACTGACATAAACGATTCTCCAGCTCTAACTTAACAACGTTTTCGTTCATTCATTCATCACTTGTTTTTTTTTTTTTTTTAAATATATCTTATTAATCATATATAGAATGCAGGACACCGCGTCATTCAATTATTACATACGTGAAGAATATATGGACATTGCCCTACATTGTATGTTTACGATTCGCAATGGCTTTGGCCAACACAACACATGGCTCTGCAACATGTTCTTGTTCTAAATTCACAAGGATATCCTTTGTGAAATATCAAAGACACAATTCTTTTAATTTTACATTTTGTTATAATTAATGTTCTCCGTTGGATGACATTATTTAGTGGCACTTGTCGCTTTATCATCACTATTTATAGTTAAATGCATTTAATGTGAGGTCGGTCTAATACCTTTCAACGTACAGCTTATGACTAGGTCAAGGTATATATCAAACGAAACGAATATGACCACATTTGTCATATACTTGTCGCATACGGCCGACCGTATCCGACAGACTATTCCTATGACAAAGTGTATATGTGTCCAATGGTGTCAAATGGAAATCAATATGGACACCACATGGGACAACACAATATTGTTGGTGGTCTACTACCAATATTGGTTTAATAATATGTCGATGAACAAATGAACCCATGTGCACATTGTCCCTTGTCCCATACTTATATTCCATGAAGTCAACGAAGTACTAGTACTAGTAGTATTGAACTAGTACGACAAAATGTGTATATCCAAATTCCAATTGGTCCCGCCAATCATTTGTACATGCATGGCAAGACCATATATTATATGTAAAGTGGAAATGACCGCCACCAATGCCACTAATGACGACCACCGGGGGTGGGTGGTTGACATCAGTCAAAACGCATGTTGGAAATTATTTTGTTAACTTGAAATTCCCATCAAATTCTCGCCACAACTGACTGCTGTCGCACTCTGACTTTAGTATGTGTAATTTAGTTGGCGGCGTTACATACGTCGCGTCCAGTGGAGGAGCGTTCTGTAATTATTTATTATAACTGGTCTTGACCTTTGAATGTACAGACCACACGTTCATATATCTGTAGGTACATACTGCCAACGAGTATGAACATTATAATTTATCGATTTTTTAATAACAATTTTTACTTACTATTCTGTGTGTGTGTTTTTGTGTAATTGCAGAACTGTCAGAAAATTATAAGACTACGTTCACTTAGTGCTAAAACGGATCCCGCGGCCTTAGCACGTGAAGTTGTGGACAAATGCGATTTAATACACAAATCCCAATTGGCCGATGTAGAGCAGATTATATTCTATTTGAAAAATCGTAAAGACAATGCCGGAGTGGGTGAGTACAACAGCTTAAATTATAAAAAAAAAAAAAAACAAAAACTTCCATATGAAATCGTAAACTTAAGGTCACATTATCCAGATATTGTCAAATTTCCTTATTTGGTTATATTTTTGTGAGCTTAAGGCAACAATTTTTTTATTATATTTGTACATTTACACACATACTTATAATGGCAGCTCAAATGCACAACAACGTAACAACATTTGGTACTTTGTCGCAAAACGATGCAACTACTGGTTTGATTTTAACCAAAGTCACAAAAAATCTACAATATTGCAACAACGTAACAGCTTGTTCTTGAGTCTTATGAAAATTGTAAATAAATAATAAATTGTTTAAACTTAAAAAACTTACCCCCGTATTCATAAAAATTTAAAAAACCTTTGCATTTTTTAAATTTTTATGAATACATAAAAGCTTGTTCTTGAGTCTTATGAAAATTGTAAATAAATAATAAATTGTTTAAACTTAAAAAACTTACCCCCGTATTCGTAAAAATTTAAAAAATACAAAGGTTTTTTAAAATTTTATGAATATGTTGGTTAGATTTTTACGGAAAGTTTGATTTGACGCCATAGTGTTTTTGATTTTTTTTTTGGAAAATTTGTATAAATGTGTGGAAAATTTTTTTAAATTTAAAATTCACAAATAATGCTCATGATTTGACACATCAGTGTTTTTGATTTTTGGGAAAATGTGTATAAACGTATAGAGAATGCATAATTCGGGTTTTTCAAAACAATTTTTAGGTCTGATATGTAATAATCAATACGTTCAAAAATAAGAAAATTATGGTATCACGATATCGACATGTCCCAGTGTATACGATATTAACTATCCCAGGGAACAATTCTCTTCGCCGTGCCAGACGCCTGACCTTCTGTGACATTTCATCAGATAATCTCACGATAAGTTCCAAATGTCTGTCAGAAATTTAAGAGGACAAGCTGAAAATAATCGGAATAGACCAAGAATGATGGAATGCAAGATTACGCCATGCGCATGATTTCCCGTTAGATGACGTAGTTTGTCCCCTGTAAGGGTTGCCAAATCTATTTGTATGTACAACGAGTGACAAGTTTCACATTGAAGCACAGCGTAAGAACTATTGTTGGCAACCCACGTAGCCCCAACGGAAGAAGTCGCAGGGTGTTAAATCACAAGATCTCGGTGGTCAATTGTGATCACCTCTTCGAGAGGTGATCACCTTAGTTTTGCAAACTGTGTAGGACAGTATTTGTCAGTTGGCCTTACTCTGATTGCTTTCAGATTTTCATGCATCTGACACACCCTGTTCAATTTCGGCTGGTGTTTTAAGAAAACATCTTTCTTCTTTAATATATATTTACCCTCGACACTGATTCACTGACTCTGTCACGCAGTACGTAGGAATTTAAATAGGCATTCTATAATTTTCTATAAATAATAATAATAAAAAAAAATAATATTTTTTTTTGTACAGAAATTGTGTTTTCCCCAAATTTTATTTTACCAAAATTTTTTTTTCCAAAATTTTTTTTTACAAATTTTTTTTTTTCCAAAATTTTTTTTTCAACAAAAATTTTTTTTTTTACAAAAAATTTTTTTTTTACAAAGTTTTGTTTTCCAAATTTTTTTTTTTGAACAAAACTTTTTTTTTTTGAACAAAATTTTTTTTCCCAACAATTTTTTTTTTTCAACAAATTTTTTTTTTTCAACAAAATTTTTTTTTTCAAGAAAAAATTTTTTTTTTAGCAAAATTTTTTTTTTTCATCGAAGTTTTTTTTTTTTCAACAAAATTTTTTTCCGTATTTCAACGGGCGCATTACAACTTACTAGTCTTCTATATTCCCAAATTAGATTCTTGGTTCTAAAAATTTTACTACCGCTGACCAAAGTCGAAGTGCACAGTGTTGATGGGAAGTCTGCATTATCAAGAAATTATAAGCGAATGCCATAAAATGTAGCAAAGGTGGCCAGCAATTGCGGCGACCGCAGATAACACCCAACCTCAAATGCAATTTTCTGAGAATTTCGACGAAGTGTATTTGGCAATGTTCATACAAAATAAGTAGATTTTTTTTTTTTGTTTTTGGAAAGCTTGTGGTTTTGGAAATCTCCAATAAAATATTTTTAGATACACCACCTAATATAGTCTAGTCATACATAAATCGGCTTAGATTCCCATTTCCATCTTTACACAATGTTATGCGATATTAATGTTTATATAATTTTCTGGCACTGTTCCCGTTTCCATTCTGTTTTTTTTTTTTAAATTTGTAATCGAAACTAATATCGAGACTAGCTAGACATCTCGATATTAATGTGATTTCAACCCAATTAAATTGATTTAATATTCTTCTACGAAATTTCTTATATGAAAATTCGTTTGTCTTCCCAATGAATATATTACAAAGTATTCTTATATTGTTTGGCATTTTAGTTAATACACAAAATTTGATATGAGTAATAACATGAACGTGCATGTACATGAGCAACTTCCACCATTATTACATTCTAGAATTTTCAATGTCAAGTAATGCTATTAGCGCCTTTTGTTTGTTGTGTTTGTTAGAAATAGAAAAGTTATTTTTATATCCCGCTCTATTCAATAGGGAGTTACTCCCTTTCATTCCTGCTGTTCGATAGAGGACAAAAAGTGAAGTTTTACGTTTTTTCGAACGTAATTAAGTTCAGCCAGACCGATTATTGTGTACACATACATTTAGTAGGAAAAATTTTAATTCTAACAACAAATTCGAATCGCATTCCAGATATATAGCAATGGCGAATATGATTAAGAGTATAACAATTTTCATATGTAGAAAATGACCTCTATTTTATTTCTCATTGCATAGAGAATCTCTGATATTTATAATGTAATAATTGTCTTTCCCCCCCACCCATGCAGATACCCATGACAACAATAAGGGGCCACGTTCGGCAATAGCTTCACATCGGACCACCACACGACCCCATACCACAATGAGCACGAGCATGTCGTCATCGACCAACTCCAAATCGTCCGATTCATCAGATGTATCTATAAATCATATAGACGAATATGTTGAACTGCTGTATGAGGATCTAAGTGAACGTATACGAGGATCGGCCATGATCCTTCAGGTGGCCAGAAATCCCGACAACTTGGAAGAATTAGAAAAGAATGGTATGCCAAATAGAATAGAATATTTCCCCATTGAATTCGTTTGACTAATATATTTGTGTTCGCTTTAATTGCAGAGGCTTGTTTGAGTGCTTTGTCCCGTGTGTTACGTGAGGATTGGCGAAAAAGTTTAGATCTATCTACAAACATTATTTATATATTCTTTTGTTTCTCAACCTATACGAAATTTCACTCAGTTATAGTCCAATATAAGGTAAGTTCTCATTTCGAATCAATTAAATTGAGTTATTTTAATAATACGGATTTTATCTCTTACAGATCGGTTCACTATGTATGGATGTAATCGACTACGAATTGAGACGTTACGAAAGTATGCGTAACGAATTAGATATTCGTAAAAATCCTGGAGGTTCAGCACCCCTTTCGGCTAAAGCTAGCAAAGAGAAACTGAACAATAGTTCCGATGATTTTCTAGATCTCATGAATGAAGAAAAACCTAAAGAGGTGCGTATATACGATTCACTCTGTATGTTTTGGATAAATTCTCTATTACTTCACGCGACTGCTGACAAGAAATTCATAAGAAAATACAACTAAGCGGATATTCATTTTCTTTTCCTTATTCGTTTACACGCATCTTTTAACATAACCAACAAATTTAAAAAAGTCGATTTCCCAGCATTCTTTGTTAAAATCGAAATTTTCTTTTAGTTAGTCTTACCTATCTGCTGATTACTTACTTATTTCCCTGAACATTCCATGAAGGAACAGACGGGGGAACTTCTCTCGAGTCAGTGAGCTGTGTACGATATAATTTGTATACTCACTGACCGGCTCCGAACGACTAAAGCTTTTCTATAGAAGTTTTACATGGCTTAGCAATTACTCTCTTACTCGTAAAGTCGCCAACATTTACGCGGTGGAAACAGCCGCTGAAAAGTGTTTGATGGTCTTACCCGGGTTCTTATGTGTGATAGTCGCACACACTACCTACCACACCACGCCCGTCCACACCTATCACCTATCTGCTGATTGCATTCAGAAATTCTCCCAAAGTGTTCGTAATGTCGCAGAGGCAGCAAAATGGAGTACTGTACTTGTTAGTTAGCCTTACTCTGATTGCTTTCAGAGTTTCATGCATCTGACTCACCCTGTTCAATTTCGGCGGGTGTCTATTCTCAAATTAGATTCTTGGTTCCATAAATTTGACTACCGATGAGATCAAAGTCGAACTGCACAGTGTTTATGAGATGTCTGCACCATCAATAAATGATAAGCGAAAGCTATAAAACGTAGCGAAGGTAGCCAGCAATTGCTCCGAACGCAGATAACATCCGACATCAAATGCAATTTGCTGATAATATTTGGCAATGTTCATCCTAAATAAATAGAACTTTTTTTCACTCGGTTGCTGACAAGAAATTCATTAGAAAATACAACTAAGAGGATATGCGTATTCTTTATATTTAGCTTTGTCCACTGGTTTTTGTAAAATACAGTGCAGCATTTGCGATATTTGCTATAGCATTTGCAAAACGACATTAAAATATTTTTTTAATATTCGATTTCGCATTCGCAACAGTTGTCATATCTTAAGTCAATGGGTTGGAAACGTCTTCTTATGGCTTATACTTATTATACTTGAAGTATGCGCAACCACATCGTCTGGACTATCCCCAAGCTGATTCAAATCCAATTCTGGCACACCATTGTTAGAGTGCCTGTCTGATTTTTTGATGGAATTTCTGGGAATATTTTTAATCCTATTCGCCTAAAGCCGTCTCCCTCTTGTTGCCTTTCATCTTTGTCAGCAACAGTTAGAGTTACCCCATTTAATAAAGATTTATAGTTTTTTACAGGGACGAAATGCGATTGTCCACAAAGGAATGCTTTTGCAAATTGGGTATTAACGTTTTTCATCGAAAGCTTACATGGCACGTCGTATCATTGTTAAGTGCATTATCTCTGGTTTACTGAAAAACAGTGAATCTTATAAAAATTATGATGGCACTAAATTTTGGCATTTCGTATTCTTTGTTGTCATGAATATGTTAAAAATCCATATTGAATGAAACAAAATCGTTGTTTGACTGCAAAAAAAATATATGCAAAATCATGCCCAGTTAAATCATGATCCAATATACGTTTGGTAGAATGTTAACATTTAGACTGGGCTGTTTTTTTGCTTCCATTTCCAATTTTTTTAATCTGATATATTTATTGTTAATGATCATTTTGGGATCATTCTTCTCCAGTTACATCATGATCCTTAATACTTTTGGGGGAATGTTCACATTAAGACTGACTTACCTTTTCATTTTCATTGTGGTTATGTATTTTTTCCACTGCTTTATTAAATCTAATATCTTCATTGGGCTCATTCTTTAAAAACATTTAAACGAAACGTAACAAGTATAACTTATGAATATCAGATAGACGATCGTCGGAAAGGCCCAACTACAAAGTGTGACTATTTTAATAGCACTCGAATAGATAAGTCTTTCATCTGTCTTGACACTGCTAGACATTCAGATTCTCTGTAATATATTTCTTTTCATTAATAATACTTGCATTCGATTTTCGATCTCATGTGTTTTTTCATGTTAAGTTTTGAGTTTATAGATTCATAGTTAACCAAACAAAAAAAATACTAAAACACTCATCTTAGTTTCCTTCCGATTCAGAAATATGTGATGATATATTGATTTATTTATTATAAAAAATATTTTTTTTTGCAACTTCCAGATGGAACCACCCCGTCGCCGCATACCCGAACTTAAGCAACGACCCAAATCGGGCAACTGGTCCAGTTTCCACAGCTCCATGTCTTCGTCTCTCATAAAAAGTCAAGTTCTAAATAGCAGCTATCACGAAGCTCTATCGGCCGGAGCCCAAACACCCGACTCAGGTATCTCCACCAACGGTGACATGAAAGCCACCAGCAATGAGGCGCTCGATCGCAATGATCCCAAAGCGAAAAAGGAGGAAATCGAACGTCTCAACAAGCAGCTAAAGCTGTTCGCCAAGAAACAGGAACAATTGCTGAGGGTGGCGTTTTATTTATTGCTGAATATGGCCGAAAATGTTAAACTGGAAGAGAAGATGCGTCGCAAGAATATCGTCAAGATGTTGATCAAGGCCTTGGATCGCCAGAATATTGATTTGCTGATGTTGGTCACCACATTCCTCAAGAAACTGTCCATAGTGGGCGACAACAAGGATGATATGAGCGAATTGAATATTGTGTCAAAATTACCCAGACTCTTCCAAAGTGGTCACACGGATCTCGTACAAGTTACCTTGAAACTGGTGTTCAATTTGTCATTTGATGGTCCGCTACGACGGAAAATGATTGTGGGCGGTTATCTGCCAATGTTGGTGATGTTTATCAATGAGGAGAAGCATCACAGTATTGCCGTCAAGATCCTCTACCACATGAGTCTGGATGATAAGGTAAACTAATTACTCTTTCACTGCTTTTGAGTTTGTGTTTAAGTCTATGTCTTTTTTTTGTAGGTCAAGGCCATGTTTACCCACACGGAGTGTGTCCAAATGGCCACCGATGCCATAATTTTGAATTTGAATTCTAAAGTTGATTTGGATTTGATATCGTTGTGCATTAATCTGTCTCTCAATCGTCGTAATGCTCAAATAATGGTCGAGGGCAACCGCTTGCACAGTCTGATGGATCGTGCATTCAAGTACCAGGACGCTTTACTTATGAAACTCTTGCGCAATCTGTCCCAGCATGAATCTCTACAAATGCTCTTCATCGATTATGTTGGCGATTTGGCACGTGTCCTTACCATTTGCGAAGATGAAGCATTTCTGGTTGAGTGCTTGGGCATTTTGGGAAATCTATCGCTGGCCGATTTAGATTATTCACAGATCTTGCAAAATTTCCAGTTGATACCCTGGGTACGAGACATTCTGGTGCCGGGTGCCAAACTGGACGATCTCGTTTTGGATACCATTGTGTATTTGGGCACCTGTGCCCACGATGAACTCTGTGCTTTGCTCTTCTGTCGAGCCAATGTTGTCTTGTCACTGATCGAACTGCTGAAGGCCAAGCAGGAAGATGATGAAATCGTTCTGCAAATCATATTTGTGTTCCAACAAATCCTGCGTCATGAAAGTACCCGGGAGTATATGATCAAAGAAACCGAATCACCGGCGTATCTCATCGATCTGATGCACGACAAAAATTCCGAAATACGTAAAGTATGCGATTACTGTTTGGACATTATTGCCATTAGTGATACTGATTGGGCGAAACGTATTAAGGTATGTATTCTCTACTCCGGTATAATGGAAAACCCCACAATGACAACGCACTACTCCACTAATCACCGCAAAATTTGTGATCTGTCCGGAAGAGAAGAAATGTGTTTCGAGAAGTCTTCAACTCGTTACGATGAGTTGGAGCAGCTCTTAACCAAGGGGTTTGAGTTTCGCAAACTGTTTTCTTAAGACAAGAAAAGGATTAGTTTGAGAGTCTCGCCCTCGTCGAAAAGCAAAATTAACAAATAGACTTATAACAACAGGTGGTGTCGTTAGCAATTTGTTTTAAATTGATTTGAATGATTAAAACTATGGACCAGTGCGTCACCTCTTGTTTGTAGTAAGTCTCTTTGTAAAAATGCAAATTAAGTTTTCCAGTGCACTTGCAATTGTGTCTGTCCAGAGCAAGTTTTCGTCAGCCACCCAAGCTTTGTTTAAGAGTGAAGGATTGCCAAACAAACTCCGCACATTTTAACAAAAAAAAAAAAAAAAACAATGTGAATGGAACAATCGTTAACATTTAAGAAACAACAAAAAATTAAAATTGTTAGATAATGCTTATGAAAAATAACGACAAAATGAGTACAAACAAATCATTTTTTTTTTGGAAAAGCAAAATTGTAAAATGTTTTTTTTTTTTTTTTTAATTGTTGTCCGATTTTCACTGGCTGGAAATAATCCTTTGTCTACAACCGGCACTTAAAAACTTACAGAAGCTTTGTACCTATTTTTACGCTTCGATTTCAGTTTTTTTCTTTCTATTATTTAAAAAATAGAAATAGTTGAAGCTCCATGAAATTTAAATTGTGTCTTTACTTGGAACTCACTCTTACACAACACAAACTCTCATATCGTTCACTAATAAATCGGGCTCCAATACTGTTTGAAAATAATAACTATTGTGATGTTTTCTCTACAATAAGTTTAAAATGGTGTAAAAGCTCTCTATTTAATTGAATCAAAAAATATTTTTGTAGAAAAAATAATTTCAAAACTTTATGGAATACTTGAGTCAACTTGTTTTTCACGTGTTATTTAGTTTGTCTCGGTTGTTATAAATGTTGAGGCTGTAGCTGTTAATGAAACTTATTTGTTGGCATTGTCCCACAAGATGGCTATTACACTATGCAACAATAATTGTTTCTTCTAATGAAGAACCACTATACAATTCTGATGAACTCTGGTCCCCTGAGTACAAAACTTTTCACAATTGTTCTTTCTATGATTATAGATTTTGTTTATAACTCATTCAAATTAAAAGGCACTAAATGTAAAGATTAAAGATAATTTTGTGATAAATATAAAAATCAACAGTTCAACAAAATCATTATAGTCGTTTTCGAATTAGGACAAATGAAAAAAAACCTTAGCGTGTAACCGTATTTGTACTCATCAGAATTATCTAATATTTTTTTGAAATAAAAAAAATTGGAATATTCAAAAAATATTAGCAAAATTCTATTTTTCGGATATTATTCGTTTATTCATGTGGCTGCCTTGCGTGTGTTCACGATAGCAAATCGTGAAACGCAATTTTCGAAGATC
Source organism: Hydrotaea cyrtoneurina (assembly GCA_958296145.1). Taxonomy (NCBI): domain Eukaryota; kingdom Metazoa; phylum Arthropoda; class Insecta; order Diptera; family Muscidae; genus Hydrotaea; species Hydrotaea cyrtoneurina. The sequence goes on along the minus strand of OY282513.1, from coordinate 15,392,635 downwards.
ATCGTGACGGTTTCCTGCTCCAAATTCGTCTTAAGAACCTGAATCGTTAATTAATTGTTCGCATTACAACGGCCCTTCACGCTACCCCAAAAAAATACAAAGCTCAGCACCGAGGTGGCCGATTGACATCGCCTAGACTGACCGAGCTTGATGCGCAACATATCGATTGTGTCACTGGATGTGTGTTGTGGCGCTCCATCCCACTAAAACAAAAATTCATACAACACCTAGTGTTCAAGCTCCGGCCACAAAAAATGGTGGCTTCGAGCCAACGTTGCCACCTCTCCCAATTCCGCACGAAACTGTCCCACTCTCCTAAAATAATCTATAAATAAAAAAACAAACTTCTGGAAGGACCACCGGGTATATTTTTGTAATGGAAAGCTGACCTAAGGCTATCGTCACATTAGACAGGGTTAAGTCGGCGAATGTGATTAATTTGACAGTGCTCACTGTATTTCTCACCAAATTCATTTTCACAAAAGAAGATAATATAATTTGTATCCCATGTTTCTATAACAGGAAAAGCGCGCATTATTTTCGTTAAAACAATAAATGAAACTTCATAATTGTAAATGGGGCTTTGTCACACTTTCAAAATTGATAAATGTTGCTTGACTAATGGCCAATAAATGAGATCGTTGTTAAACCACAATTATGTAAAACTCCGTTTCCAATAAAACTGAGTTTAAACTTCAAATACGTGTTTGAGTGGTCAGTCAAAATAATCCACATTTTCGGCTGTTCAAGTGGCAACACTAACACTTTTATCAGAAAACATCTGTTTCCGGTGAATTAAATAAAATTATATTCAACTTTTGTGGTGGATTTTGGTCACACAAGATTTTTAGAAAAAAAAATGGAAAATTAAAAAAACTCTGCTAAATGAACTTTGGCACGGGAAAAAGACACATGTATGGGACATCAAGTCGGAAACCAATTCCAGTACCAACATTATTACATAATTACATGTAATTTATTTTATTTGTGGAATTTAGTGGAATTTGGAGTGCTGTCACAATCATATGTCTATTAAACTGTGGTTTAAACGCCTAATATTGGATTATCTGCGCTTAAACGTAGACTGAAAAAATGAATTTAATGTTTAACTTCCATTAGGGCATTAATTGGCCCTAACTAGTCCCAATTTTCACGATGACTTCTAGTCCAGGATTTTTCTTGGCATTTTCTTTTGAAACCCTAACGTGAAGTCATGAGTGTTTACACAAAGACTGTTTTAAAACAAACAATAAAGACAATGTCAACAATTTTTTTTGGAAATTTTGAATTAAAAGTCAAAATAAAAATAGGCTGTTAATGTCTTTTGTAAACATGACCCTAATATGGCCCACCTCTGTGTCTGAGGGTCTTTAAACTGAATCTTATGTTCCACCATCATAAGCTATTTTTTTTATATAAATGTTTACACTATTTTTTTTCTCAGAGCACTTCACAAACTAGTTAATCTCCCCCTCTCTTACGAAATGTTCAATTGCAGTATTCGTTTGGAGAGCTTCTCAGTTTCACTTAATCCTTTTGCTGCCTCCTGTTATCTTTCTCGCTGTATCTCTCTCTCTCTCTCTCTCTCTTCCTTTCGAAACAATTTGAGAATCCCGATATGCTGTCGGTACTCTCAAACTGTTGTTCTAGAAATCTGTGTATGCTCTTCATCTGTTCATAATTTTAAAAAAATGTTCTTGTGATTTTTTTAAAATGTTATTTTTCCGTTTCTTGTTTTCTAAATTTCTAGCTGGAAAAATTCCGCAACCACAACTCGCAATGGTTGTGTATGGTGGAGTCACAACAGCACGATTTTGAAAAAATTCCCTCTGTTTAAAAATACATTTTTGTTCTTTTCTTTTCCTTTTTTTCCATTCGGATTCGACCTATTTTTCCAGCTTGAGAAATTTCGCAATCACAACTCGCAATGGTTGTGCATGGTGGAGTCTCAACAGCACGAAGACAATAATGAGGATTACCACGATGAAGAGGATGAGGAACATGATTTGGACAACTATTTGCGTGGTGAATATTTAGATAATTGCGATCTCTACAATAGTAATAATACCAACAAAGAAAACGAGGATAACGACGATAGTAACAATAGCAATAATCCAGCTAGTCCCGCCAATTCAACCTACAGTCGCCCAGTTAGTAGGTAAGTTCAGTGGAAGAGAGTAAAATTTGTGATTTTCAATTGAAATGAATGTAATGTGTGTGTGTCGTACAGTTTCAGACGCAGCCAAGATCTGGACGATATTTACAACATGTCCTTCAGCACCAAATCCCAGGGTTCCAGTCAAGGCGACTCGACCAGTAACTATATGTTTAAATCGAATAAATCCTTAGATTCAGACGGTCTACACGAGGAGCTTCTATTGGCTTAAGGCAAAAGCTTTCCGGGCTTCTATAGAAATTCAATTGAAAACCAATGACATCTGATTGAATTGATTGAAATGAACGCTTAGTAATTGTAACAAAACAAAATGTGCTTTTAACAAAACCAATATTTAAAATGACGAAGAGAGAAAAGGCATTTAAAAAATAATAGTAATTCGTTTGTGTGTAAACAAAAAATTTGCATTTTAAGTAAACAAAAATTTATATACATATTTAAAATTAGTTTTGTTCTGAAAGCTTTTGCAGCAATAGCAAATTAAGAAAACAAAAGAAATGTTTGTAGGTGACGACAGAAGAAAAAAAACAGAAACTTACTTATGTAGCTTGGCGCACAGAAACCGAAAACTTTTTAGTTTCCTCTCGTTTATTTTGTTTTTAAGATTCGTAGAAGATTCGAGATTTATTTTAAATTTTTGTACGTACGCCCTTCATTCTGAGAATTGAAAAATGTCCGTATGCAGAGGTGCAGTGTCTCAGATTAATAGAGCTCTAAAGGTCTACAATTTTAAAATAAGCCAAAGCCATTTAAATATTTTTCATGCTACTGAGTAGCACTCCAGAGTTCTGTCACAACATGACTTCTCTAGAAAACGCTCTGCTGTAGTGTATTTCTTTCAAAGATCATTCGAAATATGAAGAAGCTTTGAAGAATCCGCCAGCTCGATGAATTTTTCAGTCGCCTATTTTAACGAGTGCAAATCCTATACTCGCAAATCCATACCGAGATCCTCTACCCGTGCTTTGAACGATAACGAAATCGTAAAACGCATTGAAGAATCAAATTATATGTGATATTTAACAAGTACAGGGTGAATCGATGTCGATACATTTTATAAAAGCAAGGATTTCTTAGGTAGCTGTGGACATAACTACATTTATTTCAAATCACTACAGGCATAGATTGGAGAATAAGGTTCTTCTCCGTTTTTTATGAGTCTATTTGCAGACTTCCTGGAAGATCAATTGCTAATTGAATACATTTTTTTTAAGAAATGTACATGAAGGAATTGTTTTGACTGGAAACTTTCCGAAACTTTAGAGCTTTTGTAGGAATGACTTTATACATAATTTGACACCCTCACGCCCTCAGACTGTACCTACTTCTACTCGTATACATATTCGCAGAATGAAGGATATTAGTTTTTAGAAGACAAAAGAAAAAACCTAAACGAAGCTAGTCCATGTTTTAACAAAATAAAATAAAAAACGAAACAAATCAAAACAAACCCTAAAAACTGTAATCGAATAATGAATAAACCAATTAATGTTTTTTTTTTTGTATTTTAAGTTTCTTAGAGATTGTTTATGTTATATTTAATTTTAAGTTTTTATCAAATTATATGTGATATTTAACTTTCCTTTATTACAAGCAAACCGACAAAGCAGAAACCATAAGAAACAAATGAAAAATATTTTAAAAAAGAAGACAAAATGAGCAAACCTTAGCAAAAGAAAAAAAAACCGACGGCAATGAAACGACGACCAGTTATTTATTTATAATGTGTCATGATATTTTAAGTTTTTTTTAATATAAAAAATTATTATTATTTTTGTTTTAAATTTAATCGAAACGAATTATTTTTAAAGTTTATTTCAGTTTTAAGCAACTAATACCAAAATGTGTTTCTTTTTTTTTTACAAATCTAACTCTTAATTTACATTTAAGTTGAAGCTTGTGTTTTATTTTATTTTTGGCTTTAAGCTTTTTTTTAATGTTTTTAACCTTTCCATGTCCAATTGAGGGTTCTTTATAAAAATGTTTTTGAAAATGAAATCAGGCTACATTAAAAATTTAAATTATAATTACACAGATAATAGAGTAGAGTTTCCAATTTTATTTAGCCTCGTTACTTTGTAGAGTTTATAAATAGAGCACAGATTCGGGCATGGTAGGGTTAAAATAAATTTTCGAATAAATGAAATGTGTAACGTACAAACAAAAATAACCTCCTACCCTTAAACATACAGGCTTTTTAATGCATAGACATACTCCTCCTTTATCCTGCCCCCGATTACTTTCCCCATTGACATCAACGTGTAGTTTTGTAGCCGAATATAATTACTTTGACCCTTGTGAAAAACAGCAAGAGTAGTGATTATTCAACCCATTTTAAAATTTTACCTATGCCCAAATTTAACTATTTAAGTAATCATACAACCCCAAAACGTTGAAAACATAATGAAGAATTAATTTTTTAAAACCAACTTAAAGACATTTATTGAGAACAAAAAGTATATTAAAATATTTGACAAAAACAAAGAGTATATATATTGAAATATTCAAATGAAAACCAATATCGTGTTATGGAGAAGATATCTACAATGACAAAAACAAATATATATATATATATCTATGTATGTAAGTACGCCATAAAGAAAATAAAATAAAATATATATATATATATTGAAAAACAATAAATAAACGCTAGTCTTTCATTTCAACAATCTACAATAGAAATCCAATCAATTTTAGTAGGGGTGTATGTCGACGATTTGTTATCAAACCTATTTCTATTTCTCTAACAGCTTTTCTTTAAACGTGAAGACTCCGACAAAAAAGAAATAAAACCAAAAAGGGAAATTCTTATTGTCAATTTCCATTAACTGAAATAAATCGTAAAGGTAAACTTGCCAGCTGAGAAGATATAAAGCTTAGTAGGTGATTTCATATCATTTCACTATGTGAAAGCGCCCCGGTACGCGAGTTGGTAGCGTGCTTGCCTATCAGCGTGGGGGTTGTGGGTTCGATTCCCACCAGAGGCTTTGGTCTGTCGCTGCAAAAATCTAAACATATGGTCTGTGTCACCCGGTTTACCCTTGGACCCAAAAATTAGAATATAAATTTACTTTGTATTGTAATTAATAATAAAATAAAATAAAAAAATTTCACTATGTTCGCGTGAATGTGGGCGTGCCATGCTATATACATCCGATACCCCGACCTTTACTCTAACTTAGGGTAAAAGTTCCATTTCAATCGCTGCAATCGTTATCGAGTTATAGCGTTTTAAAGTTGAGTAACATTAAAAAAAATCACCTACTACAAATTACTGGGCGCCTGGTATCACAAAGTTGAGAATTGACTGTTTCTCAATGATTGGTGGTTTTTGATTTCATATGTGAGTGTTTAGGAACATTTTTGTTTCTCAACAAATGTTTGTTGCGCAACAAATTTTTGTTTCTAAGCTGTTGAGTAAGTATTTTGGCAAAATAAGCTGTAACTTCCTCTATTTGGAAGCTAAACTCTTCATAATTGGCAACTAGCTAGAAATCAGCATAGTCTACAGTTCGCTGGCATAAATCATTAAGGTAAACTTAACAGTTGCGAAGATTTAAAGCTTTGTAGGTGATTTCATTGAATTGCAGTATGAAGGCGTGAATGTGGGCGTGCCTTACTATATACATCCGATGGCCACACCTTCACTCTAACTTAGGGTAAAAGTTCCATTTCAATCGCTTCAATCGTTATCGAGTTATAGCGTTTTAAAGTTGAGTAACATTTAAAAAATCACCTACTACAAATTACTGGGCGCCTGGTATCAGAAAATTGAGGAATGGCTGTTTCTCACCGTTTAGTGGTTTTAGATTTTATATGTGTGACTGTGTGTGTGTTCTTGTAAATTAGACTGGAATTTCAAAGCATACATTACTCAAAAACGGTTGGTACGATTTTTTTGAAATTTTCACAGAACGCAGCTGTATGGATGGTGGTGAAGATAGGGTACTTGAAATGGGCGTGGCATTGGCCACACATGTGGAAACTTGAAAGGGCCTTATCTCATACCCTATAAGAGATACGAAGGTGAGATTTGGTACATACAAAACTGATATGTTGCAAATTGTCCGAGTAATAGTCCGAAAGGCTAGCTTAAATTTGATACAACACTCTATTAGATATTTTGGTTCGTTGCTGAAAAGCTGGAAAATTAGTTTCAATGGACATTCGAAACTCTAATATTGCGAGTCCACCATCGGATATACAACAAATGAAAGTGATCGTCGCTCAGAGCTCTCAGTGGGTTAATAATAGTCCTAAATTCAAGCTTTAATTTGATACCACACTCTATCAGATACGTTAGTCCGCTGTTAAAAATTAAATAAAAACTTTCAAGGGATTTTCGTATCTCTAATTTTGAGAAAACCCAATTTCTGAATCCAATTTCTCCCAAATTATTTGTTCAATCTAAAAAATGATAAAATCGTCTTGTTTAGATTAAGTTCCGCTATACATGAGCAAAATTTCATCAAAATCATTTTTTTCCAAAAAATCTCAATTTTTGATGGGTTAACCCCTTTGTTATTTTTTGGGTCAAATTTTTTTTTTTTAGAATTTTCAAATATTTTCCTCTTGGTTGTGTTCTGCTATCGAAATGATGTGATTATAACCACATATAGTTTATATAACATTTGCCATTACAGATGTATGGTCAAAAATACTGTTTGAGAGTACACTTTTGGATACACAATAAATCCTGAGGATATGATCGTAGCACACAGCTCTGAGTGGGTGAAAAATAGTCCCAAAGTCTAGCTCTAATTTGGTACCAAACTTGTTTCGATAACTTATTCCGTTGCTGAAAAATTGGACAAACTGTGTCAAGGTACTTTGGAATCAGTAACTTTGGAATCACCACCTTTGGATACACAATAAATACTGTGCTAAAGTGTATTAGTATTAGTATTAGTATTAGTATTAGTATTAGTATTAGTATTAGTATTAGTATTAGTATTAGTATTAGTATTAGTATTAGTATTAGTATTAGTATTAGTATTAGTATTAGTATTAGTATTAGTATTAGTATTAGTATTAGTATTAGTATTAGTATTAGTATTAGTATTAGTATTAGTATTAGTATTAGTATTAGTATTAGTATTAGTATTAGTATTAGTATTAGTATTAGTATTAGTATTAGTATTAGTATTAGTATTAGTATTAGTATTAGTATTAGTATTAGTATTAGTATTAGTATTAGTATTAGTATTAGTATTAGTATTAGTATTAGTATTAGTATTAGTATTAGTATTAGTATTAGTATTAGTATTAGTATTAGTATTAGTATTAGTATTAGTATTAGTATTAGTATTAGTATTAGTATTAGTATTAGTATTAGTATTAGTATTAGTATTAGTATTAGTATTAGTATTAGTATTAGTATTAGTATTAGTATTAGTATTAGTATTAGTATTAGTATTAGTATTAGTATTAGTATTAGTATTAGTATTAGTATTAGTATTAGTATTAGTATTAGTATTAGTATTAGTATTAGTATTAGTATTAGTATTAGTATTAGTATTAGTATTAGTATTAGTATTAGTATTAGTATTAGTATTAGTATTAGTATTAGTATTAGTATTAGTATTAGTATTAGTATTAGTATTAGTATTAGTATTAGTATTAGTATTAGTATTAGTATTAGTATTAGTATTAGTATTAGTATTAGTATTAGTATTAGTATTAGTATTAGTATTAGTATTAGTATTAGTATTAGTATTAGTATTAGTATTAGTATTAGTATTAGTATTAGTATTAGTATTAGTATTAGTATTAGTATTAGTATTAGTATTAGTATTAGTATTAGTATTAGTATTAGTATTAGTATTAGTATTAGTATTAGTATTAGTATTAGTATTAGTATTAGTATTAGTATTAGTATTAGTATTAGTATTAGTATTAGTATTAGTATTAGTATTAGTATTAGTATTAGTATTAGTATTAGTATTAGTATTAGTATTAGTATTAGTATTAGTATTAGTATTAGTATTAGTATTAGTATTAGTATTAGTATTAGTATTAGTATTAGTATTAGTATTAGTATTAGTATTAGTATTAGTATTAGTATTAGTATTAGTATTAGTATTAGTATTAGTATTAGTATTAGTATTAGTATTAGTATTAGTATTAGTATTAGTATTAGTATTAGTATTAGTATTAGTATTAGTATTAGTATTAGTATTAGTATTAGTATTAGTATTAGTATTAGTATTAGTATTAGTATTAGTATTAGTATTAGTATTAGTATTAGTATTAGTATTAGTATTAGTATTAGTATTAGTATTAGCCGTTCGGAGACGGCTTTTAACAGTATCCACTGATCACTGATTCGAGACAGGTCTGTTCCTTCGTGGAATGTTAATAAGTAAGTGTTAGTAGTAGCGCTAGTAGTTGTGGTTGTATTTATAGTGGTATTTGTAGTTGTGTTTATAGAAGTATTTGTATTTATAGATGTATTTGTAGTTATGATTGTATTTGTATTTGTTGCTGAAAAATCTCTCTAATTTTGAACAAATTCGATTTCTCCCAAACTATTTGTTTAATCTGAAAAATGAAAACCATGTTTTGTTCAGATTAATTTCCGTTATGCATGAACGAAGTTTCAACAAAATCTATTTTTTTTAGAAAATCTCAATTTCTGATGGGTTAACCCCTTTGTTTATTTTTTGTTCAAAAATAGTTTTTTCGAATTTCTAAATCCTTTTCTGTATTTTGGCCTCGGAATTATGTAATTATAACCACATACAGTTTGTATAACATTAACCATTACAGAGTAATGGTCACAAAATGCATTTTGAGATTGCGCCATCCTATACACAATAAATCCTGTGAAAATTATCGTAGCATACAACTCTCAGTGTATTAATAACAGTCCTAAAGTGTAACTTTAATTTGATACCACAATCGTCTCGATAATGTAATCCGTTGCTTAAAAATTTGGCCAAATAGTTTCAATGGAATTTCGAATCTCTAATTTTAAGAAAACCCATTTGCTGAACGAAATTTCTCCTAAACTATTTGTTCAATCTAAAAAATTAAACATTCGTCTTGTTTAGATTAAGGTCGATATGCATGACCAAAATTTCAACAAAATCTATTTTTTCAAACAAAACGAAATTTTTGTAATTTACTTATATATAATCATTGTCGTCTTCTGCTTTCGAAATAATCTAATTGTAGTCACATACAGTTTGTATTTTATAAGCCATTACAGATTAATACGCAAAAAATAAATTTTGAGAGCACCCTCGCTTGATAATTTTTTTTTCCGTATTTCGAATTTTTTTCTCTTGGCCTTTGATCCACATACAGCTTATATGACATTTGCCATTACAGATTAACGGTCAATACCGAATATATGCGTGTATGTAGTTGTCGAATATGAGTTTACATCCAAACTGGCACGCTCAACACTTACTTCCTAAATAACATTTCATGCGCGGCTTTTCAGTAAAACACATCAAACAAAATCTGAGCAAATATTTTAATTCAATTTCGTATTTTATTATCAATCATATTATAAATTCATTGGAGATTTCGAATAATAAAAACAAAACATTCTCAAATAGTATATCGAAAATCCTTACTGAAGTTGAAGTATGAAAGTCTCGCAATTAAATGCATTTACAATGTTCAATTCATTTCTGTTTTTTTTTCTTTTCTCATATTTAACCAAATACTCATTTGAATCGCACTTATTTTTTCAAAGAATATCATCTATTCTTCATTATTATAATTATTATTCATTTTCAAAATGGCCCTGCCACAAATATAAAAATATAAAAAATAAAATATACTTATATATTTTTTGTTTAATTTTCGACTGATAACAACGATAAGTGTGTAGTAAATATATTTAAATATTGCAAAGCGCTCGTTGTCGTAATAAAACATAAAAAGCGCGTAAAAATGTAAATAATTCTATAACAAAAAAAAAAGTAAACAATTATTCAGTATTTCGAAATGTTAGTAAATATATATAAAAAATAATTATAAAAACAAGAAAAACCCTATCAGCTAAAATACGATTTCTAACCAAATAAAAAAGCAGCAGTGTTATGTTATACTTTGAATTAAATTCTTGCATAGAAGAGATATTTCTGTCACTTGTAGAAAAAGAGATTCTATTAATTACTATAAATTTCTTATGACAAAAGGGTAAAATATTTTCAAGTAAAAAAGAAATTCAGCAAAATGTCCGAGAAACATGATAAACGTATTTACATTCGTATGTTTTTCTATTCTTATGTGGAGTTCAGAGTTTAAACATTTTCTACTTGTTTGTATGTATGTATGTTTGAAAAAGTACAAAAATTTAAACTAAATAATTTAAGTATTATAAAAAATTGCATCAATAATACGTTTATTTGCTTGACCCTTCAAGCAGTTAAAATTTAAAATTATCTCGTTCACGCGGTACGTAGAAAGCGGTAGATGTACACTCCCACACCTCTTTCGGATATTCCCATTCGACATTGAATGTCCATTGTTTGGTGTCTAAATCGTAGCATTGCACGGCGGATGTAGCTCGGTTTATGGTGGCCGATGACAGAAGACCACCAATGAAATAAATGCGTTTTTTAACAGCTGCCACTCCGGTGTAGTACTTTGGCATTGGATTGGTCGATTCCGTGGACCATGTATCCGTATCGACATCGTACACATCTATGGTTTCGGCCAAGACGCGTGTTTCAGTTATGCTGTCCTCATACCATCCGCCGCATGCATAGATTTGACGATCGAGAGCTATGAGTACGTGATCCGCTCTCGGTGTTGGCATTTGGCACAATTTATTCCATTTCTCAGTCGTGGTGTCGAAACACCAAAGGGATCCTAAAACCATATGGCGATCAATGCCACCTGTAAAGACGGAAATTTTAACAATAAATAACAAATTATTTTCACTAATAAACGCGAATATTGATGACAAAACATAGAGTAATTCCATTGCTGGCATGTGTCAAAGTCAAATATGTTCAGACACTGCTGGAAAAATGTATATTTTACAAATCGTTCTGAACAATGTTTTTCCCGCACTTCTACTGATTGTTTTGTAGAATTGTCGCACTTGATCTGATGATCAACAAAGACACCAATGTGCTCAGTAAAAATATATTTCTATCACATTTATGGGCTACTTGAAAGAATCCCCTAACCACAACAGGTGTTTCGTGCCAAAAAACGCGAGCTGAGCCGACGTGTGATATCGACATGGCGGTACTACATACTACTAAACCAATGGACGTATTGAGAAAGGACTTTGATGAGTCAAGTTTGACGTTAGGAAGCGTCACGCAAAATCATATTTGGTACTAAAGGTTTGTTGGAAAATTGTGTCAGATGGTCTCTGCCCAAATCGTACTGAGAAGGATGTCGAAACAGACGAACGCGCTGTTGCTGAAATCACACTCATGGTGGAGCCAGCCAATTTCGCTAACATAACGACAGCGTACAAAGCAAAATAAGCATGAGACGCACTGTTGAATGCCTTTGAGAAGCAGGAGATTCTAAATGTACTTTGTCGATTCAACTCGAATCCTGGTAAATCTCATTGGTCAGTGGTGAAGAGAGTAATGAGATATCTCAAGGGAACTGTGGTGAAGGGACTGGAGTATGGATCTGATCCGAGCTGTCTAGGGGGCTACAGCGATGCAGATTGGACTGGCAATATCGACAATGGGCGTTATTTTTTTTTTATCAAGCAGGGTGGATCCATATCATGGTGTACAAGGCAACAGCGTAGAGTGGCATTCTCCTCATTCATCTTTAATTATCATTCTGTATAAAATGTTACCCATGATCATTCAGGGACTGCAACAATAACCATGCTTCTTTATGTTTTAATATCTTTCTTTTAAGAAATGTACACGCAGCTCCATGCTTCTATTTGCTTCGGTCGTAATCATAGCAAAGCTCTTTTTACTGTATAATCACTTACCCGATATATATAATTTCTCTCCTAACACAACACCGGCATGTTGACTGCGATTTTCAGCAAACGCTGGCAAATACTCCCAACGGTCGGCACTGGCATTATAACGTTCACAAATCGACTGACCCATGTCGTTGGCCCAGTAGTGGTCACCTTCATTATCGTTCAGCTCACACACACCACCCACCGCATACAAGAAATTATTGCCCATTGCATTCAAAGAGAAACGACAGCGATCCGACTGTATGGGAGCAATGGTCTTCCATTTGTCCTTAGTGGGACAATAACGAAAGCCGAAAGGGTGAATATATTCCTTGAGGCATACATCATAAGAACCGCCCACAATGTACAAGTCATTGCCTAAAACAGCAGTACCATAATTACCTAGCAATAATGACAAATCAAAATATGAATTAATATTATCAATAGTATGTACATGTGATACACTTACATTGTTCTATATGCGGAATCACAGTTAAACTTTCCCATTTACCAACGGATGGCAAATAACAACTAATTTGATTTGTTAAGCCAATCGTTTCAAAGCCTCCTATTTTCACCAAAGCCAATTCCATGCCTCTAGAATTGATTAATACATTCGACGATACAACCTCGTCACTATCTTTCGTGCTATGCTTTCGAGTTTGCTCTTGTTTCTGTAACTCTTGTCGAATTAAATCTATATACTGTTGCGAATCTTCTTCCGCCGATTCAGTATTGGATATCAAAGTATTAACATCGTTTGTTTCAATTTGATTGAAACGCACTTTGGCAAATAGTAATCTGGCCAATTCCACTTTCAATCTAGTTTCCAAACAATATTGCAATGTTATTTGCAGTACTCTCTCCTCTGAGCAGTCGACGGGATAGTTGCACGATAAAATGTACTCCAATTGATCCCAAGCGAGATTAATCAAATCGGGCGTTTGTGTAAACTCATCCAGACGCGAACAAATAAAACGATACGTCTTACGTTTCAAAGCATCCAGGGCATATAGATCGGCTAATGCTGCAATTGCCACACAATTTTCCAAATCAATTTGGGATTCTAAGTAGTTGGAGCATGCTTCTATAACAGCTTTCATCTGTACATGCGTGGACACAGACAGTACATCTTGAACATTGTTACGATCGAGCTCCAGTTTGGATGTGTAAGCGTACTCTATTAGCAACTCAATGCCACGGGCACTGACACCATTTAGTTTAATTTCGGATTGGCGAGCTTCTCGCATGGCATCCGTGAACATGGCGCAAAAGTAATCACTACATGCTGCTAGAATTACGCGATGAGCCTGAAAATTACAGAAATAGGTTTTTGTATTAAACTGTTTCAGTACATAAAAAAATGTGTCTTTATACGTCATGTAAAAAACCTTATTAAATTGGCTTATATACTTAGGAGATAATTGCATCCATTCCGATCAAAAGTGATGTGTGTTTATAGGGATGTACCCGTGTTATTTGGACAGCTCCAATAATATATGCGTGGAATTAAACGTGTTACACTTAAATCACTTTGGGGGAAATGCAAACTTACTGTCAAAGTTAATGATGGTGTAGCGTAAAAAGTGTAGATATTGAAAACTGCAGCAACTGAATCCAATGTATCATCAGAGAGTTACTGCCTATTTTTTAGAAAATCCGCTTTGTTATCGGTTCTCAGTTTGGTACTTGAGTAGCTTGAAATGAACAACGATTTTCCTCGAAAGTCATCTTTTCAGACAAATTGTTTTTTTCACAGCATATGGGAATCGGTCAGATGACGATGGATTCTTTAGCGGTGGCATAATTTTGTCTTTGAAAATCATCCCGAGAAGGTGATTTCAATTGGCCACCTCGCGAATATCGAACAAGCCATTAAAGCCAATACCGATCCAATCAAGAGATATAGTCAGAAATTGTCACTGAGGTGTCGGAACATTGGGTTGAGAGGATGCGCTACTGAGAAGGCAGTCACATGAATGAAATCGTCTTTCATAAATAATAGAAATGTTTGCTCTTTCGAAAAAGTATTACTATATAATTATAGTAATAGGAAATTCAATTCTCGTTTTCAGGTACATGTTAGATATCGACATACGGAACACAGTCCCAAAAGAATAAGCTTTCATAACTTATTAAAATTCATGTTATTGCGCCTTCCATTTTGACAATTTGTAACGAACTAACAAATTTGTTCCTTGGTTACAAATTGTCAAAGTTGAGTGCTTATTATTTTGGGATTGTGTTCCTTACGTAGATATCTTACAGAACCAGAATTAAGTTATGTCTGAAACCCATTTTAAAACGCTTCCAATATGGACGATTTGTAACGAACGGACAAACTCGTTTTATGGAAACAGGCAGTAAATAAAATCAGTCAGATACTTTCGTTTCAGCTTACCTTAAATGTTCTTCCTTCTACTATAAGCGTGACATCAAACAGTTTATCTGAACATCGCAATGCATTTAGACCCTGCAACAATGCCTCCGAATGAGAGGTCAACATAAAATTCGGCGATGTACGTGAATATGCTGATGAAGAGGTGTTATCGACTGCTGTATTCGATCGTCGCTCCTGGGTATTGCTGCTGTGTAACGCAGAGTCGGCACCACCAGCCATCTTTTTGTTGTGTTTTATTTAAGTAGGGGCAAGAAATTTAAATGTTTCTAAATTTGGGCAAATATTTCTGTGTCGATCAAAGTCATGTGTCTTTGATTAAAAGATAGTCCGTGTAATTTTTCCCCAGCTAATAGTTGCATACCAGCAGCGACGGATTAGGATAAAACGTATGGAGAACCTAAAAATAAAAGCAAATGATGTCATAAAGTTAATATAGTTCATGTATGTATATTATGTTGTTAGAATGGCGAGATTTTGAATGTGAAGAATACATAAATCATTAAATGAATAATGGGAGTGTTTTTTTTTTGGCTGACAGATGACATTTTTCATTCGAAATAGTACTTTAAAAATTACTGAAAATATTATAAAAACTGCGAACAAATTTGATGGATTACTAGCCGCTTTGGAACACATATCGACCTTGTATCCTTTAAGGCTACGAAAAGCCCAATGTTGACATTGACTGCATTACTCGGAGATTTTGCCAAGAATACACTATCATTGTAAAGAAAGACTCTTCAGCAAACGGAAGGCTTGGAGAGACACGCATCAACTTAACTGCTCAATTTGGGTGGGAAAAACATGTTTCCTGCTTGGAATCTACGAGTGGTACATTCTACTCATACAAAATTTCTTCCAAGCGAGTAATGTCTTCCAGAAGCGACAATTTAGCTTGTTAAGAAAATAGTCGTGTGCCTTCAATTTCTGAATCAAGTAATCTTTGTGCAAAATTCGCATCAGGCTGTTGCGTGAAATGTTGAATTCTTGAGGTAGATAACGAGTCAATGTTCCGGAACTAAGTCGCTTTCTCTAAGCTAAGCCAGTAAGATTATCGTCACTGTTCACCGTACGACAGTGGGTACCGTGAGTGTTGTCCACTAACAAACCAGCCTCAGTTGTCGCTCTTGGGTAAATCACGCGCGGTTTCGATTAAAAACTCTGCCACTGCGAAAATAACATAAGAATGAATATGAAACCAGTATATGGACCACCCGGCAATTGTACAAAAAAAAACATTTGTATTAAAATATGCACATACATATACAAAAAAGAAATACTTCAAGTTTAACTGTCTGTTTCCATATTACAAATATGTTCGTTCGTTACAAATCGTCAATATTGGAAACATTATTAACTGTCTGTTTCCATAAAACGAATTTGTTCGTTCGTTACAAATTGTCAATATTGGAAGCGTTACATAATGGGCTTCAGACATTATTCAATTCTGGTTTTCGGATATATGTTAGATATGGGCATTTGGAATACAATCCCAAAAAAATCTATTTTATTGCGCCTTCAATTTGGACAATTTGTAACGAACGAACAAATTAGTTTCATGGAAACAGACAGTAAATGAGTTTCAGACATTATTCAATTCTGGTTTTCAGATATATGTTAGATATCGACATATGGAACAGAATCCCAAAAAAATCTATTTTATTGCGCCTTCAATTTTGACAATCTGTAACGAACATTTGTTCTATCGTTTTATGGAAACAGGCAATAAGCTAAGTACAAATGCGGAATACGATAAAGAACTCAGATTGGAACTCGAGAAAACAAAACTAAAATGTAAGCTATGTCCTCAGTAAAAATCCTAAAAATTGCATTGCACTATTCGACCATGTATGTATGAGGATTCAATCAAACGCATAGTTTAAGAGGTCAAGACGATCGCTAACAAAAGTTGTTGATGTTCTCCCCTCTATGAACCTGGGTCTGTTGTGTGATAGTCGCCCAAATCACACTATATATGACTATAAGAATTATTAATACAACTCTAGATAAAGAGACTTAAAATAGATGGTTTAGTTTTAGTAATAATCATCAAATTCGAAAAAAGGGAATATAACTCCCATATGAGCTCGGGCTACAAAACAACTTTGCAGTTTCTGGACTGTGAACTGTTTACTGTACTTAGCATACCATCCAGCTTTGAACATCACGAAATTAGTAGTTCTTATCACTATGCAAAAGAAAGTGCAAGGTTGGGAATTCCCCACTGCCGACTGAGTTTATGCGATTTGTACTTGCATCTTACGTAGAGTCCGGTTCAAAGTACTAACCCACTTGTGCTTGTGCAACTTGTGCAATTGACGAGTGATGTCTCGTGTTTATTAATTTACGAAATTCAGGTCAATAATCTCGTAACTACGTCATAATGCGCACTGTTATTGTTATGTTATCTGTTTTGTCTGTGCTTTGTTATTTTGTATGATACTGGCTGGGAATTGTTGTTATATTTTTTGGCTGATACTGGAAATTGTTGTTATACATTTAAATTTATTATTTGTTTACGTTCACCCAAACATCCAGATGATAAGGTGCGATGAAGAAAAAGAGAAACAACTGCCACATTCAATTCTCCGTAGCCATATATTTTCTTGGCATAGGTTGGAAAAGAATGCATTAAAAGGGAGCGTTTGTGATTTTTGAGGCAACTTAATTTTGGAATTTGGAAAACCATACATACCACCATGAATTTGTTGGATTTGTTCGTGATTTTATATCAATTATTTCACCTATAAACTACGTATTTTAAAATGTGCGTCAATTTTGCCACTATGCCACCATTTAATAAAGGAATAATATCGGAAAACCCCAATCCAATCGCAAAATAAATTTTTTCATTCCCTTTTGCGCACACGTTCTTATTTTTTTCATTCTCTTTTGCACCTGACATTTTACGAAACGATAACGAGCGGAAAAGGTAACCAAAAGAATAAAATAACGAGAGAAAATGGCAAAAGACGTAAAGATAAAATGTTGGCAGTAGGGGTATTCGTTGCAGAAAATATGTTAAAACTCATATTAAAACTCATCATTATAAAACTCATAAAAACTGAGTGGACAACAAGCGAATTTCGGAAGTAATTTTGTAAATTTGCGCCATGTGAAAATAAGAAAAATAGGATTTAATTAATTTAATCAACAATTATTGTTTTAAATTTTTAGCGATTGGATTTTTTTTATTACCTCGTATTTCTGAGGTAATTTGGTGTTTCGGTAGCTGTCACTATTGAAGCTTTTATTCTTTGACATTTGATAAGTATAAACTACGTCATTACTAAAAATGGAACGATACACGCTTCAATAACGCATTGAAATTATTAAAATGGGAAAAATCTTGCAGTCACAGTTGGCAAAACTAAAAAGTTTCCGGACCGTGTTATCTCTCGACGACTTCATCCATTGGGGCCAGGTGGCAGACAAGCTCTACGCCAACAGTCCATCATCAATTCAAGACCTCAAAAATAAAATTTGTGAGGCTATCGTGGACATAGGGCAGCCACTTTGTGATTTGGTTATGTACAATTTCATGAAAAGGATATGGTCCTGTAAGCGTGGTCGTGGTGGCCATTTGGCTGATGCGGCTTTTCATTATTAACGACATACCTTCCTCTTTATTATGAAATAAATATCCGATCATTTATCTCAAAAAATTCAATTTTTCTTTGAATAACAACATAACACCTCCTGTTGGAGAATCCTGTATTTATTATTAATCAACTTAAATTTTTGGCGTATTAATTTGTTTTTTTTTTTATTAATCACTGTTTATTATTTTAAGTTTTTTATTATTATTTTATGTTCCCCTTTCAATGGCCTAATTTGAGCATCCGTATTAGTCGGACATTTTCCCAACGATTCTGTTTCCAAGACCTTTACGTTCATCAAGTCGTGCACTTCCTTCTCTTATATTAATTTTTATATATCAAATTTGTTCTTTCTCATAGGTGGTAGGTAGTCGGTTTGATTATCACACAACAGAACCCAGGTTAGAAACCTGTTGAGACTAACAAACATTTTAAAGCATCCACCTCGTAATTGCTGACGGCTTTACTAGTAAGAGAGTAAATTCTGAGCAATGTAAAACTTCGGAGCCAGCTTTAAACAGTTGGATAACATTTACTATGGTAAATATTATTGATTGTTTAGTAATACATATAAAATATTTGTTATAATTTAAGAGAGTTATTGGAACGGATAAACAGAAAACACATTAGAAAACCAAAAAACGCTTGTTCGCATTCTTCCGAAGTTCGTTTGTTTTCACCGAATTAAATCGCCGAAAAACGCATTTTTGTTTTTTTATTAATTTTTATATGGGAAAATCCAAATAAACTTACACAGCAATTCGTAACTCGAGCAAAAGTAAATTATTTTGTGCAGAAATCGCCAAATTCATATTCGATATTCATAATACATATTGGACAAACATAATGTTGGACGAATATCTGGATTGACAAACTATCGCCAACATGGATGGTATTGCATGCACAATAAGCTATAAGTTGGGTTTATTAAATGCATTTGATTAAATTACAGTTATCTTCAATATTGAACTTAAGTAATACGGCTTAACCTTACATCTTGAGTAATTGTCTTATGTATAGATTAACATAAGACTAAATTGTTGGTGTTTCTTATAGTTAAATTTACAAAACCAAAGGAATATGACTAAAAAAACAATTGCGCAGAAATTGTAATTTAAAAAAACCTTTAGACATGTATGATGACATATAAAATAACACTGTCGCATGTGTGTCGTGTATGTCAGTCACTGATGTCACTTCTAATGGCGTGTTTGTCATACTTCATATACCAATTCAGTTCGCTGTGATGACATTGACGTCCGAGGATCCTGTGATGATGGAAAATATTTGTAAAAAAATGCCTGTTTGTATGACGTGAGTATCTGGGAAGAGTTTATAGAAGAATAGAAAAGCTTACCATAGTTGTGACTGATAAAATTTGAAAGCTTTCGCTCCAAAAACGAAAGGTATGTCATCGTACATGTCTACAGACATGTACTCCTGTGTAATAACCGCTTTATGGTTTTTACTTTCATTTCCTTCTTTTGTCCCTCACTTTTGAACTGAATTCATAAATGGCCCGACACTATAACCATTTCTTCGCGTTTGTGCAAACGTGATAAGTCGCTATGATACTCGCCAACATTTTGGCTCAAAATGACGCCGTTGATTTGCGCCGACTCAGCTCAGAACTCTGCCCTCGTCGCCTTGAGATTCATAGTAGCACAGCACAGTGAGAATCAGTTGGGGGACTTCGTCCTTTTGATTTTCGCGCTTAATAGTTCGCAAGCTGTCCTAGGAACAATGGCGGCTTCTCTGCAAGATATGTCTGCAATACACTCGCCTGAAAGAACTGGTCACTTGTGTGTTTTGCCGCAACGAGAAATTCAAGGCATTCACAGGGTAAGTGCGATAATTCTCTTGTCAACAGATGAAGTACAATCAATTCAATTGTTCTTTAGCTGGAATATTATCCCGAGATCAATATAAATTGTGATGCTTTCAATAGCACCTCAATTGCGGGTTCTTCTCTGTCGTCCAAGTGTGCTGATTCTTGGCGAAATGTTTTGGTGCCCGTCAATGAAGGCGTTCTCAAGCGCATTACGCGCACAT
This sequence comes from Hydrotaea cyrtoneurina, assembly GCA_958296145.1. Taxonomy (NCBI): domain Eukaryota; kingdom Metazoa; phylum Arthropoda; class Insecta; order Diptera; family Muscidae; genus Hydrotaea; species Hydrotaea cyrtoneurina. Next base: position 15,372,497 of record OY282513.1, on the reverse strand, counting down.
TTTTCGAAAGCGGTTTTGCCGAAGCACTTAATGAAGCCAGAGATACGGTGGCAGGGAATAATGCAATGATTTCGTCGGTTGCAGAATTCACCTTCCAAACAATAGAATTCCTTAAACGTGTCAAATCAAAAGTTTTTCCGCATATGAAGGAACAGGGAATAGCTTGTATTGCGAAACATTCAGAAACCAGGTAGGAGGTTTATATTTAAGGGGATTTATTAAGTTCTTACTGACCGGCTCCGCTTTATAGGGACTGGATACGATCGTATATCAGATGTATTGTGTGGCATCCTAATTGTTTTAAGATTGCTGTTGCGGGTATGGATGATATTGTGCGTATATACACGGATGAACCAGCTATAGTACCAGTTTTGAAGGTATGTGGTCAGACAGTTTGAGGAGTTTAGAACTATTTTTTTTATAAACATCTTGGTATCATCATTGATACATTGTCTCCATTTACTGATTGTAGAGCGCCTCTCAAAAATGGATAACTTGTATGGCATGGCGTCCCTATACAGCTGCTGAATTGGCTGTGGGCTGTCAGAAAGGCATATGTCTATGGACAATGGATAATAATATGCATATAACACGATCGACGTCACAAGCTATATTCCTAAAGCAGTAGGTACCCCTAGACATAAAACTTGAAATGTTAGTATTTCCAATATCACCCACAGCCCCAATCATTGTCCCATTACATCGGTGCAGTGGAATGCTGATGGTACTCTGTTGGCTTCAGCTTCAATTGGATGTTCCACTGATGTCATAATCTGGAATGTTGATAAAATGCAAAATACGGCTCTGAAACGAGTAGGACCGCCTTGTTCTTTGTTGAAATGGTCTCCAGATGGTTCGTGCTTATTTTCGTCGACGGTGACAAATGTTTTCCGTGTATGGGCCTGTGAGAAAAAGTGGCAGCCCGAACGTTGGACCATAACACAGGGCACCGTGCAATCCGCGTGTTGGTCTCCGTGCAGTGGTTTCCTTTTGTTTGTAACTTCGGAAGAATCTGTTCTTTACCGCTTGCAATTCTTCGAGGAACAATTGTTTCAAAGTAAGTATTAAACACATTAATATTAAACACAACGTATATAATTTACAATTGTTACACATAGCTTTATACTTCTGTAGGTCAGAGATCAAATCGTTCCCGAAATGTAAATTCATATATATGGCAGTAGGATAGTATTCAGACTGGATAAAATATATGCCATGCCTGATGCTTCCCTTTAGTTTTTTTTATGAAAACTGCCTACATTAAAAAAAGGTTTAAAATGGCAAGCTACAGGTGAATTATAGCAAGAGATCCGCTATTAATTTGTATAATGCTGCCTACATTTTCATTCAAACTAAGGAAACTCGAATTCTTACTTTCGATTCTTATTTCACTGATGATCGAGTGTTACTTAGATTCATTCTACAAAGCCGTACTGAGGCACAGATTGAAACATGTTTTCTTTAATCGGAAGTTCGAAGACGGCATTATAATCCCTCAAAATACGTTATGCATCGTTTTGTTTCTTACGGATCAATGCTAGGACTTGGTGCAGTGTGAACATTTAGTCAACAGATAATTTGTTCGGTTAAAGCCCACTAGTAGGATTGATTTAGTTCGCGTTCCTATCTGAAGTGTCTGCTGTACACTTCTCATATCAATCCTTTCATGCATTTTTCAAATTATGTGTTTTACATACAATCTATTAGTAGACTACATTGTGGTCTGTGAATCTGCCTTTAATAGTCGTAGAGTGACATCAGCCCTGCAACATGTATTTTGAGTGATATACAATTTATTGATGCAAGCCTTAAGCGCACTTCACACGATTAAAAATGCTTGAAACAAAATCAGAAAATTTGCATATACACAAATTTTCAATAAACAATATTATTCAAGCATTTTTACTGTAAAGAGCGCATACATATTCGATATTTACCCTATAGGAAGGGTACGGAAATGATACGGTGAATAGATCGGTAAAATGAAATTTTCCATCTGTAATAATTTTTTTTTATTGGAAATGTTGACCTACATACATTTCATAAATGGCTGAAGTAGGACCATGTAAGCAAAGCTAAATCTGTTTTATTTATAAAATTTGGCTCACCATTATTTTGGTTGTCGTTATTCGGGATTTTGTTCTATTCACTATAATTTCATTGGAATTCAAATAACTGATTATGTTGTAATTGAAATGTTTTCTCTCTTCTTTTTAGATGGCACTTCACCAAAACAAGCTTTACCTATAGCCGACTTATCGAAAATCACCGTAGATAACAGAGAGGTTGGCGGACAACCCCAATCTGTGGCCTGGGATCCTAACGGTTATTACTTGGCGATTACTTTTAAAGATTCTCCCTGCATCGCCATATTCTCGACCTGCATACAGAAATTTAAATTGTCCATATCACCCTCATGCTTTTTGGCTGGCATTGGTAATGAATATCCCTCGTATATTTGCTTCCAAAGCAAGCATCGTAAGAACACCAATTCTGTGTTGACCATAGGCTGGTCCAGTGGTCGTATAGAATACTTTCCTTTTGTGAATATGTAAAATTACGAAAAGGAAAATAATGTTTTTTTTTCAATCGTTTAGATACATAAATATAAGATGTTTTGTATTTTTTTTATTTAACTTGTTTGTGTTATCAAATTTCTACATCCACATCATCTTTTCTTCTAAAAGGGAAATTGTATTAATTCAATTGTGGGAGTTTGTGTATATTTATTAACAAAATAAAAATATTTGAATATAGTAATTTAACAACGAAACAAATAAATAGGAGAATAGGAAATAGTGATTCTCAAAGTTTATATAATTTTAAATAACATCATATTTAAGATAAGTGAGTTTTGGAAATTCATATTCATAGTGTATGTATGTTTAAGGGATAAAATAGTTGTGGGAATAGGGCACATGATGGTCACATGAAGTTGTTTTTTATGTTATTCAAGTTGCACATTTTAACAATCACAATATGTTTCTTTTTTTTGTATGTGGAAAGAAGTGTAGATGGGAGTATAAGTAATACAGTGTTATATCCTAATTTTTGTAATTGCATATTTTTAGAAGATCGAAAAATAATTACAACGAAACTTTTTAATCACATCAAATGTTAGATAAGGTTCGGGGCAAAATCTATAAATCACATATAACCATTTAAACATAATTTAATTTTATCTTTTGGCATACAATTCAAGTCCATTTTCAATAAGTGAGTGCTATATCTAAAGTGTTTTATAATTATTTAAATGTCTCCAAAGAAATAACCCAATGAAGTGGCTGCTTTGACGCGTACAAAATGATTTTCGTCCTTGAGCAGAACAGCAAGTTTATTACCAACGGCCTCGGTTTGTGTATTACGATCAGCAAGGAAATTGTGTAAAATACCTGGAAATATAGAAATAACTGTATGATTTGTTGTCCCTTAAATATTCCCACGGAATTCATATCTTATTTCTCTCCAGTTATAAACTCCCAGGGAATAACGAAGTGAGATATAAATCGAATATTCCCAGTATGTGATAAAAATCACATTTTGCTTGATATTGGCGATTGTCAAATATTTCCCAAAAAAAATGTGCCCTTCTTACCAATGACCATTGCAGCACTGCCCCTGACTTCCGGCCATTGACTACGCAATTTCGGTATGCAAGAGTCTATGAAATCCTGAATATGCTCCGTCAATTCCATGGACTGCAAATAAAAAGTCGTATGTAAAAACAATCTATATGACAACAAAATTGTTCAACAACTTACAATAACTTTAACAAAGTCCACTATAAAAATATTGTAATTTAATTGTCCATGATCCAGTAAATGACGCTGAGCCATGTCATTGATTTTAAGAGAATTTAACAGACTGCAAACTTTGCGCAAAGTGCCCTTGCAAGCCTAAAATACCAAAGGTTTATATGAAACAGTCAATATTCAATCCGGTAGTATACAATTTATCTAACTTACCCTGATAATCGTAGCTTCACCTTCACTTAAATGCAAGAGCAAAGGAAATAGATTCGCTACCAATTGTTCTCTTAAAGCTTCGTTTGATGAATTTGGCGAAGATGTACCATCATTCAGGGAGATTTTCGATTCGCATAAATCTCCAAATAATGCGATGGCAGCCTCGCGTATTTCCAAAGAATAACTGCCGAAGAATGGACGTATACGTATGGCCAGAGAGACGTGGAACGTTTCAACTCGATCGCTGGGTAAATTTTGTAATATGCGTGATAAGCCGCGCATGCTCTCCAAGGGAATGTTGATTAGACATTCACTGTTAAATAGACAAATGATAAGCCTGAAGAATGGGTCTACTTATGAGGACTCACCTTACAGTATCGTCGACGCCTTTTAATAAAGCGGTTATAGCAGTCTCATCGTATTTTTCAATATCATCATCGGTCAGCAGTCCAACATATGCCATACCCTGAATACTTAACCCCCTGACAACTGCATTCGGATCGCTCAAAGCTGATGTTAAATGATTCATTATAGTTGAAGAGATTTCACCACACGGTTTTAAAGGTACCATCCGTGAGAATAGACCCACCGCCGCCACTCTCTGGCTATCATATGGAGATGCAACATATTTACACAGTGTTGTAACCACTTGTTTCATTTCACTGGAATTAATATCGATTTGATTTGATAGACCAATCGCCATAGGCGTTAAGAGTTCTATGAAATTTCTGAGATCTGTGCTAGATGCTAAATGTGTGTGCACTGTAAGTACGGTCGATATTTGTTCCATTTCTAAGCTGTTGAGGAACTTTTGAAATGTTTCCAAAACAATTTGACAAGGATTCAATTTCACAGTGTCCTTGTTGGGTACAAAACCGAATTTACTTTTATTTCCCGATGATAATGTCATAATGGAGGATGAACCCATGATGGGGGAATTACTGCGCGGAGGACCGGTCTGCATGGGAGCCGCCAGATTTGTGTATGAAGCAAGTGATGTTAAAAGCATGGTGAAAAGATCAGGGAATTTCAATTTCAATTGCTAAAAAGAAAGAAATTATGATTATTTCCGTTTTTTTTTTTATTCAATACATTTTAATACGTTACCGTTTTAATGTCCTTGCAGGGCATCATTTCGTGCAGGGCACAGAAAATAGCAAACGGCTGGACACTGGCTATTTTTTGTCTATCCACACAAGGTTCATTCGGTTCAAATATACACGCAGATGAGAGTATTTGTAGGAAGTTATCCAGCAAAATACCAGTTAAGTCACCATCTGTACATATCAAATGCCAATATTCCACAATATTTCTGGAAGAAAGGGCAATATATTTTTACAATATTTTGCTGTTTGCTGTATGTTATTTTAATGTATTCATACTCTTCATAAGGTAACTGTTGCGTAAGCATTTCACATGAGACCAATTTTGGATGGTGTTTGGTTAGGGCCACCAAAGCTTTTAGTACACCCGATTTGGCGTGGTTGACAACGCAGGAATGTATAGCCTAAATACAAAGAGAAAGAAACCAAATTTGAAACCTCTTAAACCAATTTAATGAAAAAACTGAGTGATCAGTGCTAGGTCAGAAATAGTCACATCGCCCGATTTCTTTTAGAAGTGAAAGACGAAAACTTTATATTTTTAAAAAGCCGTGTGCCGGGTTTTTTCACAATCACCCAATCATTGACTATACACTGAAAAGGGCATGAATTGGTCAACGATGTAGAAATGTAAGGTATATGTGAGAAACGATGGTCAGGAAGTGAAGAATATATCCTCTCAAACTCGATTTGAAGTAAATTAGAGACATTACTAATGGTACGACCACATCGAGGATGCCGATGAAAATATTAGGGTGGTATTTAACGATCAGTTGTGAGATATTTGAAAATGTTCTGGCTACTTTAACGGATAAATATGTAGCCTAATTACGTTTGATACAGTCGTGTCGTAAATTAAGCGTTTTCAAAATGGTATTACGGTTGGCAAAAACATCAAACATAGATTCGACGACAGTTAACGACGACATAAAACGAATGCATTTGTTTGTTACAAATCATTTAAATTGGAAGCGTAATAAATGGATTTCAAATATATACTGTGCTACCCAAATCCAAAATAATCCTTCGTATTGTCTTTTAAATTTAGTCGATTCCAGACAAATGAGCGAATTCATTTTATGAAAGCAGACTGTCTATTAACAATTACATACGTCACAACAACTGAATAAGCGAAAGCTCTACCAACTCATTGATCGGTTGGCATAACAAATCTGCAAGCACAATAAGGTTCCACAAATAGGTCCAGACTTGTCATCAGTGTAAAAAAGCCAGTGTAGAAACAGTCGCCCATGTGCTGCATTTCGAGTTTGCTCGAATGTGAAACATTTTCCCACATTTGGTGTGCTCCATTCCGAATACCCAAAAAATATTGGGAATATAATTCGAGCACATATAGCCTTGTGGATCGAAAAAGAAATGAGATTGTACGTGATTTTCTGAGCACATACAAGTTAAAAAAGAACGCAGAGTTAATATTTAACTTGTTTTTACAACATTTAATTAAAAAAAGACAGTATTCAGATTAGCTTTTCTAGTAAAATTAAAGAAAATAAAAAGGCTCCTTTTATCAAGAACAACTTTTGACGAAATTTACCCAGAGTGTTCTACTTGTTGAAAAGGTTTCTTCAAATAAACATAAATTTTATATGTACTTTGGCGGACATATTCATTAAAAAATTAACAACACGAATGATGATTACACCAGTTAATCAATCTGGCAACTCGTTTAACACGTTCCAGTATCATTAGTCTTCTTCTAGTAGAAACCAGGGCAATTAACAAGCCTGCAGGCATTTTTTCTTAATTTTGTTGTTAAATTTGCAAATAAAACATATGTTTTTTGTTGATAGTTATTGAAAACAGTTCGAAACATATTGAACAACGCTATTCTTTCGAACCACACTTTCTCTCGGAATTGAGCACACCATTTTGGAAAAAATGGGAATCTAAAAAAGTATGGGAATTCAAAAACTCTCGGAACATGGCACATGGGCGAGTATTAGGTGCATTATCTACAACACAATTCACAAGTCTACCGAAGACATGGAAGCCAAAGGATACATTGCGCCGAACACCTTATTAGAAATATATAAAATAGTGGATCATAAAACATATTGGAACGATATGTAATGATAGACTAGTATTGTAGAAATTTCATCTTGTCAAGTGGAATAATTTAAAAAGAGAAAAATTACAAATAAATGGTTTTCCAACAAGAGGTGTTATTTTGAATCACCCGGTATTTCGGTACCTTTTTTTTCTTTGTCATTTGACAAGTAGAAACTACGCCATTACTAAAAACGCTTCAACAACGCATTGAAATTATTAAAATTTACTACAAAAATGGTGAAAATCTTGCAGTCACAGTTCGCAAACCTAAAACGTTTTTGGGTCGCCGTGAAGCACCTTGTCGGACCACAATACAGGAATTGGTTTACAAATTAGTGATGTGATGAATAAAACCCGAGCACGACGTTCAAGAACAACTGCGAATATTACTGTTTGGAATTGAGCATTCCACAAATGTCATTACACCGTATTTTGCTTGGGTCTTAAGGCTTATAAAGTTCAGTTAACACAAGAACTCAAACTGGAGTTGGATGAATACCTAAATAACACTTCTTGTTGGAAAACCCAGTATTATTATACCGACGCAAAATAATGCCGTATTAATTAAGGGAATGTTTTATTATTTTTTTTAATTAAAAAACCAAACGCTGAACTTTTCAGTTAGTACTCTGATTGCTGGCTTGTGTTAATATGTGCAGAGTTTCACAAAGATCTGATATGGCTAGACACCTCTTAATAAAATATTATTTTAACCTGTACGCCAATGTAAAACAACCAGGACACAGAAAAGTTATGATAGTAAAATAGTATTTCGCCAAGAACAAGGAAGGCCACAGACAATTCTAGAATATACTTTAGGTAGATGTTCAGTGATTTAGATATCATTAAGATGACAACAACGTTTCAACGATATTTTTCTATTTCAAATACTTATGAAAGAGAAAAGTTATCGCTACTATTTGGAGAATCTCGGCTATATTTTAATGCAGACCAAAAAGGAGTATTTTTATCTTATTTTCGTATGGTGTACATACATTTTCCATACATACCCCTAAACATTCTTTCACCAAATCTGGTATAGCATGAAAGAGTTCCGAACCCTTTTGTTGAATAAAGAATTTCAGCACTACGGATGCGCCAATAGCTGAACTGTGCTCAGGATCCTTCAAGCCAACCAATAAAGTTTTACTATAATTGAAAAAATAAAATGTTTATAAAATTCAAAATTGCCGATCAATATTGTAAAAGAAAATAAAGACGTCGTTACCTTCCAGTGGACAAGAGCCAAGTCGGTTTTTAAACGGAATGTTTTTCTTTATTCAAAACGAATAGAAAATAAAAAAGTACAGATATTATATTTTTCCTGTTTACGAAGTGATAACCAAAAGTTTCAAGTCCATGGGTTGTCAAAAAACGAACAACTTGGAACGTATTTGTTATGTAAAATCTTAAAAACTGGTCTCAGCACTTGTGCACTGTAAGGCAGCGACATTTGTCTTTGATGTTATCAACATCAAACTCCAATTCACTTCCATTTGCTTGTATGTATTACTTACCAAAATTGCAAATACTGAAAATTAGATATACGCAATGCTATTATCTTAGCAATCTCGCCCGCAAGATTGTATATTTGCTTCGGATCGTCTGTTATAATTTGTTCTTTCACTAATTCAATATCCTTCACCCAATCCGTCTCACTATCGGCTATTGTCAAGGTTTCGTATATACACGCTATCTCCAATGTCTTTTGCAGAATATCCACCGACACCTGACGCACCGTCCCATTGGAATCTATACAACGTGGTACAATTTTTCCTAGCATTTGCCCGGTTTGATTGAATTTCGAGGGTGCTTCACAGCCGATTTTCATGGATTTAATGTAAACATCCAAGGTGTTGTTGTAGACATGGCTGGCGCATATGCGTACCTCGGAATTTTTCTCGCGTGTCCATGTCTCTAGTATGGTAATAATCAGATCCAATGTCGACGGAGATGGATCCATTTCTATGATGACTTTCACCAGCTTATTCAATTCCGGCAGTGATTCATTTAGATATTTGGCCAGAAAACTGTTACGTTCATCATCTTCCTGGGACTCAAATTTCATTTTCAGATTTTGGGCACAACAGAAGAAGTTCTTGCAGGCAATTTCGAATATAACACCACCATCGACCGATTCTGCAGCATCTTCTCCGCCTATGCGTATGAAATCTGTTCCCAACTTTAGAATAATGGGTAGGAGCGGTAAGTCGTCAAATGGCGCTTCTATGGGTATGCTGAAGACAGCCTCCATTATTTGCTTGCGATACTTTAGAGGCGTTGTGTGTGTCTCCTTTGCATTAATCATTTGATTGCAAATACTTAGCAGGGTCTTTAAAATGGCTGACATTACGCACTGGTCTTTGGTGAATTTCAATTGTAAAATCAAAAAGTTCAATATGGTGTCATCTATATTGGCCAGGGACTGCATAGGATCTGATTCATCCATAACATGACCAAACGATTTGATTACTAGAAGATTTGTTTTGAAATTTTCCAATTCCTTGTGGGTATCTTTGATAAAGTGTAGATTGGAAAAGAATCCCGTTGAATGTTTGCGACCTCCAATGTTTGCCAACTCTGCAAGCTTCTTCACCACCAGAGGAAAGTGCTTCCTGGACATATAGCCCAAAGCTAAAGCATATGGTATAATTTTGTCTTCATACTCTGTGTGTTTGGTGTGTTTATCTAACTTTTCCTGTTTGGCGGAAGTAATAATCAAATCCAGTTTGGCATTTATTATGGCAGCTTCCGTTACATTGCACAGTGTTAGGGCCATGGCTTTCATTAACATTCCCCGCTCGGTATTCAAGGAGGGAATGACAAACTCATTGTGGGGCAAAATCATGGGATAAATGATGGTTTGTTCAGCCATTTTATTGGCCAACCTCTCGGTGAAATGTTCGTCGTGTTTGGTGAGGAAATCATTTGTTTCAGCAATGAAGTTGGTCAGTTTGTTAAAGTACAACGATTCCTTGTTAATATTCAGCAGAATATCGGATATAGATTTATCCCAGAATTTGCACAGTTCAGGATTAAGATGTGGGTAGTAGTACTTTAAAAACGATAACACATTGGTGGCTCTTTTGATACAATGATAGTTGCCCAGAAGGGCCAAGCAACGAGCGTATATTGTCTCTGCTGAAGGTACGACAATTTTACCACTTTTAATAAAACTGGGGGCTTTTGATGATGATACCTCCTCGCCGGCGGTGGATTCTCTTCTCTCCATTTCCGCCTCCTCTTCACTGGGAACTTCAAATTCTATGTTTGCGGACTTGGCAAACAAACTCGATAAACATTTTGCCAGATTCGAACAGATATCAGAATAATCCAAGAGCACGAAATAATTCAACAACTCTCTCTTCAGCAATTCATCCATGGTGCCCACGGTAGAGGCCAACATAAACAAAGAATTCTCACAGGATAAAACAAAATTGGCATGTTCCTCCAAGGAGCCATGCTCCTGGTTTACTTTGGTATATTTACAGCTATAACGAACGATGAACCACACGAACTCCTTCTCTTTAATAAATGATTTTTGTGCCAAAGCCACGATGGTCTTTAATAAAGTCATTTTCATTTTAATACTTTTCTCACCGGTTATCATTTGCTTTAGACATTCCATGAAAGCCTGAAGTTTATTTTCAATATTCACTGTAGATGTGTTCAGAAGATGAGTCAATATCAACAATGACTTGATGCGTTCCCTTTCGCTGTTGTTTCGCAAATGCATTAGTAATGTATCCATGATTTTTGCGGCATAGACGCCAGAGAGTAGGTGGAAACATCGCAGCACTTCATAGTGACCTTTGACAGTCTGTGGTTTCTCATAGTCCGGATAGACACACACCAAATCGAAAAGGTTCGTGATCAATTGATCGGCTACACCATCCAACACCGACGGGTGCAGCGATATATTTGTTTTTAGAACTGCCGATAGAAACTGTGTCACCGAATTACGCTCTATAGATCGGCGATACAAGCCTAAGACCTGTGGAACTAGTCGAGGGGTTTGATCCTTTATCGCGTCCGCCGGCAGAAGTGGAAACATGGAAGAAAGTGCCTGTAGAATTTCCACACAAACTTTTGGTTCTCTCGAATGAAGCCATTGTTTGAAGAGTACATCGTAGGCTATGGAAATTTCGGTAGAGCAGTTAAGGTATGATTCCAAATCAGCTGAAACTGGTGCAACCACTTCTTCGGCGATTTCGGAATCATGATTGGAAGGAGAAGACTCGGCAGCAGCGTTAGCAGATGACTGTTCCAAGAGAGCTTCGCTGAAACGACCAATGGCTGCGGAGAGACAAATGATGCAAGGTTAAAATACTGAATATCTTATAGATTATTAATATATTAAATATTCTAAAGGGCTCCATTTTAAAAAAAGATGATGAAACGACTGTAAGTGGAAGGACGGACGGACATCGTTAAAGTCTAGCTAGCGATACAGAGTCTATTAAATGAAATATTTAAATTTCAAGTATTTTTGGCAGTATCAACATGGGCCATAAAACTATATTTTAATTCTCTGATCCACAGAGCGGTGTAAGAGTACTGCATAATTTATTTCTGACAATTGAAATTAATCCTAAGATGCAATTTCATTAATGTTTAAAATATACTCATAACAATATTTTCAGCCTTTTGCCTTAAAACAAATAACATTTCATAACTATTCCTTTGACTGGAAAAAAGAGCTTTCGTCCCATTAATGGAGACTCCGTCGAGTATAAAAAGCATTTCCAGTTTCTTAAAACTAGAAATGAATTTGTATTTTGAAAGTATCACACTTACCATAGGCATGCGCCTGTTTTATGTGATCCTGTTTAATGCCATTCAAATTTGTTAATATCGTCGACAATATTTGTTTTATAAAAGGCACAACACCCGGTATATTTGTCGTGGCCAGTGTACCAAAGCATTGCATAATCATAAAATGCGCCACAGTGCCCTCTTTGGTATGGCCAATCAACGCCTCCATAACCATTTTACAATCATCACCTCGACCAATTGCCACCAGGATATTAAGAGCATGATTTTGTATGACGGGTACGTGTTCTGTTGAACGGGTTAGTTCTTCTAAAGCTAATGTTATTAGCTTATTGTGGGCTTCTGAGGGTATGGCAACTTCCGATGCTACAACTCTCTCAATGGCTCTGCAATATGAAGGACAAAGGGTAAGTATGATTTATTTGATAACTTTGCTTTACTTACTTCAATATGATGGTTGTTGTCTGTTCTGTTATTTTCGGATGCTTTTCCCGGTATTCAAATAGAATTTCTGTCGCTCTAACCGGATGTGTTTCGATTATTTTAACCAATGCTGATTGTATGGCCAATCGAACTGTCTCGTCTTTGTCAGATAAGCCATCAAATAGATTCTGTAGTACACCTGAAATCGGAAATAGAATAAAACACAATTTAGTTATCGGTTTTGTGTAGAAAATAAACTTTTTGCCGATGTACGTTTATTTGTAAAAAACAATGTTGCGACAATTCCATTGAACTGTTGGTTTTTATGTAAATGTTTGGAAATCATACAGACTAGCATACGTAGACAGTATGTCAAGTCCGTTTTCTTAGATCGTTGATAAACTATAGCGTTCAAACGCAATGAGGAGATGTACTGCTGCTTAAGATTATAAATGATCAAAAATACACATATGTTACCCTGCGTCAGTAAATATTCTATATTGTGTGAAGAAAGCACATAGAATTTTGAACGCCGTTTGGCTCAGGAGGAAAGAAACTGTCATATACAAAAAATATATACACATGCTAATAGCAGGAGTGAATTATTTCCGACCAGCCTTGCAAATATATCTCAGAAAAACTATTACCATTCTTCAAATGTACACAATGGTTTGAAATTCACGGTTAAACCCATAGGTTTACCTTTTTAGTATGACACATTTTGAAATTCTACGCGATCCACATACATCATATGACAAATTGAGTCATTTACTAACTAGCCTCATGACCAAGGTCTCCGGTATCAATTAGAGAACACGAATGAAAGCGATGTATTTTCCATCAAAATCAAAACTAAAACAATCTGATAAGAAATGATGACCTGCTGAGCCATCTCGCTGGGAGATCTGCAACACTCTAGGAATGGTTAGTCGGTTATAAGTTACAATTGAGAAATTGTAAACCTTTAACTGCCGCAATTAGAAAACACGAATGAAAGTGATGTGTTCTGCATCAGAATCGAAACTAAAACATTCCGATGAGGAATGCTGACCTGCTGAGCCATCTCGCTGGGAGCTCTGCAACACTCTAAGAATGGTTAGTGGGTCAACTGCCACAAAAACAAGAAATACCAAATTATAAAAAGTATTTTCCAGTAATTTGAGACAAATTGAGACAAAGAAAATGCATTCTAAACGGTTCATCTGTCTTGACTTTTACGTATGCGACATATTTACTTTAGAGGTGACTGTAAAATCGATTACAATGCCTGCATTTATGCGATATTTTGTTGCTTCACGCAATTGTCATACTGACCTCCCGAAATGCAACATAGCGAACATACAGCCACCTTTGCAACGAGAAACCCTAGTAAATTCCATCAGTGTTATTGTTGCTTGTGGCTAGTTTCCAATCAATGAAGGCTGTGCGGGTGGCTATTAATGTTGTTCAACCTGAATACCGCAGCCGGCTGATGTGAAAATGTTATTACTCTTGACAAGTTTCAGTTTGTTGTGCACATATATTTCTCAAATGTGATTATTTTTTGATTCTATTAAATGATTTCAGTTTGATTAAAATAGTACTAATAATAAAAATCAATGTTAAATTAAATTATTTTGCCTAGTTGGCATAGAGTATGATGTACCTTTGGTATTCCATGGCACATAGATTCTTTTAGAGGGCGGTAATTGAGATTTTTGTTGACGTTTCGTGTGTAAAACTTTCTTTATCGTATCGAACATAGTCATTATGGTTTTATTTGCTATTTCATTTCGTCTATGTTACATATGTACAGCAATCATTATTCTGTTGATGGTAAATTAAAACAGTTTTAATGCACGCTAGTATTAAATTCAGTTTTACTTTTCACTGACGGCAGTGAAAAATAACAATTGTTTTCTTTTTTTTTTTATTTTGCTTAAAAAAGCACTGACTTTATTTTTTAACACTAGTAAAAATAGGAGTAAATTAGCGCATTTGTGTACTGTTAGTATTGGACACTGTACGGGACTGAAGTGTATTCAATAAGAGCGCACGTCCATTCGTACTGACGATGATGATTATAGTGAGTCATGCTATTTCTATATTGCATATTTTTGCGTTATTCGATTTTGCCATTGTACTCTACATTGTAGGTGACGTTAATATCAGTTGGTGGGGAAGATTGCAGTTGGTGCTAATTAAATGTCCCGACTTTCGCAATCACTATAAACGACTCATCAGAGATACCAAATTGTAATATTTGGAAGTTGAAAAATATGTGTCTGGGTCAATGTCACTGGGTCAATGCCTTGATATTCTGCATAAGAGTATCTGTACTAAGGCCTCCAAAAAGATATGGGAGATCAATATTTTCAGGGGATGTATACGGAATGACAAAATTAATATACACTCAGCACAAGGGCCAAAATTGCTCGACTCCGACTTCAGCTGTTCAATAACAACATTTCGAAAATGTTATTTCCGTTCATATTACACTGAGGTGCTTTTGTATCTAAAAATAAAAAAGTTCGTATAATCGAAAATATTTCAAAATTTAAAAAATATGAACAGATTAACTCGGAGTCGAGGTTATGCATTATCCGGCTCAGGGCATATTTCTCACACTCCGACAGACTCCACAGCCCTGCTCCGTACTATGGTAAACGGTTGTAAATATGCTCGGTCACCTTCCCAAAGGATCGCGCCATTGAAGCGATTTTTTACATTAGAGAATCAGGCTATTGCAGATATCCAATTAATGCATTTAAAAATTGCCAGCGGTACCAAAAATACGCAATAGGGATTGGTTGTAAAACCACTCTGAGTAAAATTAGAGCTGGCTCACATATGCTTAGTTATTAGCGTAGATATATATTTTCGCAGTGGTATATGAGATTATGTAGTCCCTCTGCTAGATAAAAGTAAATACATACGTGATACATCGTCATAAATGATCCATGGACTTTATCTGACACAGATAAATCATATTTGTGAATGACGTATAGAAAAAGGGAAGTGCTCTGGATTTCTGTTAGTTAATAAATTAAATTTTTATTCAACTATAAAATATTATTCGAAGAATAATTAGAATCAATGTTTTTCTGAAAAACATTATACTAAACAAGTGGACAAATAGTAAGTTCGGCCGGGCCGAATCATATATACCCTCCATCATGGATCCTTAAAAAGTCAATAAATAAGAAAACTATGAAGAAAGTAAGTGCTTTGAAAGTGTTAACATTTATTTAAATTTAACTTAATTTTAAATTGTTTATACATTTATTTATTAAAAACAGTTTAAATGCATATTTTGGTTCGCGAGAAAATTTCGTTGCATTTCGATACCCATATGCCCATGTTTGTCATGGGACTGTTTTTGGGCCGCTGGTGACACGATAGTCCCAGAAACCGGATCAAAAAATTTAGGCAAATCATGAAAATAAAGGCATATTTGGGTTCGTGAGTAAATTTCGTTGCACTTTCGATACCCATATGCGCATGTTTATCATGGGCCCTTTTTTGGGCCCCAAGGGTCCACGGAACCCATGGCACGCCCATTTTTGGGATTTTTTTCCCCATCTATAAATTATATAAACAATTTTACCAAAAAAAAATCAGATGTAGTGAAACAAAATATTTGAAAAATTTGATTATGGCCGGGATATATTTAGTCCCGTAAAGGGGAACTTTTTCCCCTTTGGTCCGATATTGCCCATTCTCGAACTTAACCTGCTTATGGGCAAAAAACATCTTCCTACAACTTCAACAGCTTCTTAGCGTTGGTCGTTCGCACTCTATCGTGATTTCAACAGACAACAGACGGACAGACGGACATCGCTAGAATGTCTTAGAATGTTACACTGACCGATAATATATATACTTTATAGGGTCGCAGATCACTCTTTCGAGGTGTTGCAAACGGAATGACAAACTTAGTGTATACTCCATCCTATGATGGAGTGTATAAAAATATATATTTGATGCAAGACTGACGTTGTTGACATTTGTAAGGCCTATTTCGGTGCGAATACAGGAGAATTTATTGTGGTAACTAAGGCTGACTTTACCAATGGAGAATTCTTGTAAAGATTTCTCCCGTTTTTGTCCGCGAAAAAAATATATTTGTAAAACTTTCCATAGGAAAAGCAGTTCTCCATGGTAGTGCAAACGCTAATTTGTCAAGACTGATTTTATCTCCTACTGCTTCCTAAAGACAACTCGACAGAAAGTCAGAACTTAGGTTTCCCAAATCTCATACTCATCATGAGCGCCTCTTCGGGTTGGCCTTTTACAGGTCTTCTTTTATAAATTATTAAGATATACGAACACATTGCTGCTTTCCTTTAAGTACAAGGCTTGTAGAAGGTCTTCTTATTTTATATTAAATACATCCAATGAACTTGGAACATAGGACTTGTATTGGATCAGAAATTATTTGATGGAATTCATTTAGCCATTAGTGGGTCTAGAAAATGTTAGTGGTTGGAATCATGCAATAGCTTCCTTAACTACCAATGATAAGTTGGACAACACAGACTTGAAACCTGTTGTACAACTACGAAGTTTTACAAAAAAAAAAACTCAAGGGGATAGTTGTTAAACATAAATGTGCAATTGTAAGGATTCAGATAATTCCTATAGACCCTTTATTTTTTTTTTATTATTTATATGGGAGGTTCTCCAAAAAGATGGTACCATTCATTGCGGACTGGACTTTATTGAAACAACATTGCATGACGAGTGTAAAGAATTTGCTACACTTGTATCGAAGAACACCAAAATGCAAATCTTTGTTGTGAATTGACAACTTGTTTTGTTGTCGAAATCCGCTTTATTTGTCTTCAAATTACTGAGACACACGTCTCTTACTAGTTTTTTTTTTTTTTAAATAATTATTTATTATAATAAAATATCGAAAATTCTACTGATAACGAGTAGAAATAGCATTAATAAAAATGTTGATATGCATGTTGTTAGGGTAGGCTAAAATTTTGTTAGTCATCAGAATAAAATGTATCAGCAGAATATTAGTCGAGTAAATAATTAATACTCGTACATAGTCTACACCAATTCATATGCAAAACCAAAGCAAACATTTCTTGGAATTCTTGGCCAGCGCCAGACTTTATAAAATGTATTTCGATCAAAAATTCATGAATAAAGAAACGTATATATCTCTCAAATCGACAAGCTGTGAACAGCGTTTTTTCTCCAGCCAAATATTGTGTTTATGATATTGCTCCATACAGAGCTCCATCCACATTTAATATGCAACCGCGTTAGAATTGTGAAATGAAGTTTAGCTGACGAATGATAAAACAAAATCTACACCAAAATTTAGATGTTAGATCAAAACAAAGCGCTACATGGTATGATGAAGCCTCCACGCAAAGTTTCGTCGGATTTGATTTAGTAAAGAGACATCAAAAGAAACACCATCTTCCAACAGTAGATAAAACCCAAACAAATTTAACCACTTCAGGCATGGGCTAGGGAGTATATATTTTTAATTGCAAATCCTATATGTATGAATAATGTTAGGCAATTTGATTTTTTTTTATTTAAAAAAACGACTTCAAATATTTCTTTCTTTCTCCTACAGAACTAATCCAGAAGTGTAATTTTAGTAGAGTCTTAAAAGTGTATACAAGAGAAACTTAAGAACTAGTTCAGGAACTAATTATACCCTCCACAAGCTAATTATTTTGAATTGGTTCGACAACAACACTTGTTAATTTTGCCAGTTATTTGTTGAGCTTAATTGCTGACTGTCTATTACAATTTATTTGCTCTTTTTTTACTGATAACAATTGAAATTATTCGTCATGAATATTTTTATTTAATTTTTTGCAGTTCGATTTTCGGTATAATAAAAACACATTCATATACATATGTACGAACAATAGGTTGGCGGCACTTTTTTGTTTGCACTTTTTGTTTAGTAAAAATTTTTTACATCAGAATCCCTTCCATATTTTTGTCCTTTACTATAAGATGGCGTCAGAATCTAACAAACTTATGTTTGTTTACATTTCAACAGTGAAATTGGTTAGCATTATCAAATCGCTGAGATATATTTGATATATCTCAGCGATAGTATCAAACTAAAAAAAATCTGTAAATGCATATGCAGCTCACGTACATTTTGGACACCCCTTAGAGCCATTACGTCCACATTTCCAAACATGCAACTATAAGGGCCACCCTAATGTACATACATGAATAAGGGAAAAACAATTATTGACAAAAATTTATTTTACTTGAGACAATTTTGTTGTAAACAAAAATATAGAAATTGAATATCGATAAGAATTATAAATGATTTTGTATTGTTTAAATAAGAATGCAGGAAAACATTATATGATGGTGGTGGTATTGATGCGCATTATGCGTATCGAACATTGATATTCAGATGGATACTGGGTTTCATTGAAGGGAAGCAATTACTACGCTAAATTGAGTTTTCGATGTCAATCAAACAATGTATTTATGTGAATTAAAAAGTTGTTTACTTACAAATGTATATACATTTAAAGCGAATACAAAGGTTGATTCACTACGGAGTGTATTTGATAGTAACAGTTGTAGTTGAAAGATGTTGATAATAGTGCTTAGCTCTTGACATGAGTAGAGTATTGACCTCACTTAGCTAGTAAATCGGAGGCAAACGGAAACGTCTGCAGATGAAACGACTGTAAGTTTAAGTTTTGTATCTCACACGAATTCGATATTAATACATACAAAAACACATTGAAGATGTTTTTAAAATCGAATTTTGGCAGAGTATTTCGTTTCAAAAAAAATCCAATGGATGAAAATGCATTTTCCGTCGTTGTTAAAATGACACGAATGATCCATGGTTTCTTAGTTTTGCAAAATATTGCCATTTACAGAAATCTTCTTATTCTATACACTTTTCACAAGAGCTAATTAAGACTTCAAAATTTTTATAGGTTATGGGAGTAAATCTAATACACATATAAAAATATCAACTGTTGATATTATCAGTATCACAAAGCAAAAGTACACATGTTTTTTATTTCTATGCTTTTTTTTCAATTATTGATTAACAAATGTCAAGAATTGTCATCCATACAAATTTCGACTCTTTTCACAGCTTCAGAATTTCTATGGAAATGAAAACGTATTTTTTACTTAACGTTTAACGTTTTGACCAAAGGCGAAGGAATTGTATAACATGGTTTCAAGAAGAATAAGTAACATACAAATCAAGAAAGCGTAGAAGTCGAATCAAAAAGCGAATAGGAATTGAGTTTATGTTTTAAAAAAAAGTCGCCTATTATACTATACAACAATACTTTACGCAATGCAATCTACATATCTTTCTACTCTCTGCTAATGCAGTCGTATCAGAAGCATGTAAAACCGCTCGGACCATGAGTCAGTATGGAAATTATTATATGTATTTCTCTTCATTCATGAGATATTATTAAAAAGATGTTGACATATTTTTTCATTGTTGCATTATTATTTAAGATTTATATATATACCCCGTGTTTTAGTATTGTCAGGTGAAATCTGATATACAATTTAAGTGGATTGGGTTCCACGAACGAATAAGTCTGCTGGCTAAAGGTAAATAAATTGGGGTTTTGTAGGTCACTCGAATTCAATAGTCCACACATACATACAAACATTACAAAACATTTTAAATTCGATTATGACAGAGACTTTCGCGTAAAAAAACAAATTAACAATAATTAATTTTTGGTTAATGATCCACAAAGGGGTATTTGTTATTTCATTAAAAATCGTCTGTACATTCGAAACAGGACATTTGTTTTAAAAACTTAAAACCTAAATTAGTTGTTTATCGAAATAGTTTTCCATACACTAAGAAATGTAAAATTTATGAGTGACGTATATTTCTGAAAGTGCTTCAAACTCCGAGTATCATTACTACTGCCCCTTCGAGTCCAGTACAGTTTGACGACGGCCCTGTCTCCAGAAGAAAACATAAGTAATTTGAAAACGAAGTTCGGATGATCTGTGATTATATAAATAATATAGCCCACAGTTCACTGATTCGAGAAAAGTTCTTCCTATGAACCTTAATGAATATTGAACAAACAATTTAGTATACCTGGGTCCGTTTCAACCCAGCGACTAGGATTCATTTCTAAAGCCACTACGATAACGATATAAACTACTTGGAGTTAACATCAGCAAGTAGGTGTCTACCAACACTAAGAGTATGCTATAAGTGCAATGCACTGCGTTAGCGGAAGGGAATTAAGGTATGGGAAGGAGCAAAGAGGTAGTACTGTTTGTTGACATTTGTTTTGAATTTGAGAATGTCACAGCTGGTAGAAAACACAATGTGGATCAATATTCCACATACGAGTGGTTCGGCTAAAACGAATTTTCCCTATATTGTGTCATCCGATCAACCGGTCACTTGATAACGAACGGATGGGAGTCCCTGGAAAGCCGAGTGTTGTATTCCATTTTAGGCCGGATATAGGTAGTGGAAATATATATGAGATCAGATGGGGCGAAATATTTCTTGTACCGCTTTAAAATCCTAAACACTTGAATGTCTCTTTCGACACTTCAAATAAATTGACAGAACCTTGTGACACTCCTGCGGTCAACCTGTGCTCATTGGATGAGACCCCATCTATAACAACTCGTATAGAGCGATCTTTCTGAAAACTCGATATGACATTTTGTAAATGTTCAAAAATATTTTCAAAATCATAAATTTGCAACATACAATTATTTTGGAATCAACTTAGGTATTGCATGAAAGAACAACTATAAATATATTTCATAAAAAGAAAATTCTTTAAATAAATTTGACAAACTGTGAAAAGAATTATATTGTTTCTTACCTTATGTAAAAGCCTACATTGTCACTGGTATACATACATACAGGGAATACCAGACAACATCTTAAAAAAAATGCCCTTAAAAAATTTAAACATTAAACTCTCGCCATCCATTAGGGGTTTCCTATCTTGAAAGTGTTTCTCATAAATATATAAAAACACTCATCCCCTACGTTCATTTACAGCAGAATAATATTAACATTAACAAACGACACAAGGACTCCGCCAGGGATGTGAGGCGACACGGGGCGATGAATAACATGACATGTTTGGCTTAATAATGAAATTACAATTTAATGAGGATTTATAATAACATTAAATTGCTATGAGTTCACTTAATTTAAATTTCAAAAAATATTCACAAACCAAACGAAAACAACAATCTATCTAGACATACTTTATTGATAAAGTCTGAAGACAGATAGTCCCCCCAACCCCATACAATAAAAAGAAAAAATGTGGCAGTAAAACAGAAGATCTGGAAAGCAATTTACATTTATACAAAAGCAAATACAGGAACGCCGCACATTCACTTTCTTATCATATCTTTAGGTTAAACAAAATGAAAAGTGACGTAGAATATTTTAAACTAAAAACTGACTCATAACATTTTGTTGGTAGTTTTCGACACAATCGCCAAAGCAAAAAAAAAGTAGACTTTTGCTGACTTTAGTTTGGCAACAGATGCAGTCGCTCTGGAAATTTGATATACTTTTGAAATTCTTTGTTTCAAAACAGGTGTTTTGAATAAGATTCTCCTTTAATTTTTCAACTTTATATACACGATATTATTGATTTTTTCTTATTATTTGTATATAAAAAAAAGAGAAAAGACAATGCAAACAATATTTTCCTTTTAAAGTACGCCCGTATTAGTCCGAACGTTAAAGTGGGTCGTGCGAAATGTAGGTCCGGTAACTGCGATACATGTTGTTAATGGAAACGAGACATACTTTTGGGAAAATAGACTCACTATCATTTTTACAATTATCGGTGGAGAGCTATAAGATAGTAATAGAAATTTAGTTTGAGTAAATAGGTCCTAAGCGGACACTATGAGAATTACCATGATTCTATGTTGGTGCGTGATTTAAAAAAGCTTTACAAACCGTTACTAAGTAAAATGTATGAAATACAAAAAAACAATTTTTATTAATTCGGGTATAATTCCACATTTAAAATAGCTAAAAGAATCTGTGCTTTGCGCTCTTTCATCGTATCCATTCTAATAAACGTACTTATTAGAGATGTCATTTATGGATACATAAAATCCCGCAATTTGTAATATGGCATTTTCATTTATTCCTCGATCTCCCCGTTCAGAAAGTGTTTAACAACTTAGGTCATTTTAATAGACTTTAACAATTATTGTCTCAAGTTAATCCAAATTAAATGTGGACAAAATGTGCGAAAAACATTAACATCCAATTGAAATCCTTTGGCGCGCCATTTACACCGGAGGTCACATCGGGCGTTTTATGTCTTCTTCCACTTGGGCCTCTGTTATCCAGTCCAGATCTTCCCTAAATGTGCCTTCCATGGTAGTTGTCGTCTAACTGGCTTTCTGTCTGTAGCGTTTTAATTCATACGGATGACGATCGCCGTATTTTGATGATTGGACCATAAAAAAGTACATGGCTTGCTTTATTTCGATGATGACATCAATCGTTTTATTGACGACCGAGCTGAAATAGATAAATTGTCGCCACCTCGACTCATGAACAGTCGGACTTCACTGCAGGATTTCTGTCGTCGCGCCTGGCATACTTGTCTTGTATCATCTTTTTCGTTTTCTTTTTGAATTCTTTAAATGTATATAGTCCGTAAATCCGAGGATAATGTCGTCTTTGGTATTCACTGTGGCCCGAGTTTATATTAAACGAGCATACCTTAGATTGAAAAACATTTGTTGTTTGTAAGTAATAAAAATAAATTACATCAAAAACTATTTTTATATACCTGTGATTTGTGAACCAATTTTGAACCACTGAACTGATTCAGACTGCTCTGAAACACCGAATGAAACAATCGAAATTCTGAAATAGTTTGCATCGCTGCCATTGATACCAAATATCCTAGTCATGAAGAAACAAAAAATGGACATAAGACGGCTTGGTGGAAAAAGGTCGAGTACTCCACAACACCAACGTTACTCCTTCACACCACTAAATAAATACAATTATTTTCATATTTCACTCTTATTGGACACACTATTTCCTAAAGCTATTTCCGAGTTATAATCCCCACACTCCTTAAAATTTCGCTACTGGCTTCCCTATTATTAATGTATGTATGGTTTTTTGTTTGTATAACCTGTTGCGCGTATCGAAAGGGTTGTAGAATGAGAAATAGTTGCGTGCTATAGCCAGACTTATTTTGTGTATGTTATTTTTTTGTTCTTCCTTTCTGTGGTGGCGTCACATTGCCGTGTACGTACGTATATCATCAACTACGAGCGACTAGGAAAATCCATTAGACAGCCATACGTGTGTATCTCCCGTAATGGCAAATCAGCCACCCTATTGGGGCTTTACATACAGCCATATGTAGACTGATGTGTATATTATTGTATCCATGCATGTAATATGCAAATATGTATGTGTCTAGGTAAGCATTTGCTAAGGGATATTCCAAGGTTTTTACCCATAGCCTGCGTTTGAAATAAAATCATGAATTCGGAAATTTTTTTTTTTTTCGGAATTTCAATTTGACTGTCGCAAACCCCAGCTGTTTTTGTATAAAGGTATTTGAAGCCAACATTTTTGAAAAGTTTCATGGGGAAAAATGTGTTTTTTTTTGGATCAAGAAATACTTCACCTACAACCGGCCATAAATGGAATATAACTCCTGTGTAAGATCAGAAGTTCCAAAATATCGTTTGAGCCGTCTTCAGAGTAGAGCAGTGCTAATAATAGGTATCCAAGTCTATTGTCTCCCCTCAGCATCACCGGATCGTTCTGTTCTGTAGATACTTTTAGTGGTATCTGCCCTTCGGTCCTTGATGTTAAGACATTCAACCGGGAAACATCAGGGACTCTCATCCGTTTATTGTCGAATGACAGTTTGATCACACGACACACTATAGTGAACACTCGTTCTCCAGCCGAACTGTGGGATACTCTTCCATCAAGAGTCTTTCCTGCCGTCTGTGACATTCTCACATTCAAGTCAAATGTTAGCAAACATCACTTCACCTTTCCTCTTTCCAATACCATAATTGCCAGTGTATTGCATTTATAGGGGCTTAGGTTTTCTTATATGCCGCAATACTGTACGATGGTATAGGAGGTATCTCTCTTATTTAAAGTCTTACATAGCACTACGACGTAATGTAATCTACGAAACTTCAGTCGACGTTTTTATGCCACTGCTGTAGGCGTCGTAGGATACAAAATGTATGTGTGTAAAAGAAAGGTATAATGTTGCTACCTTTAGATAATATTCCATTTAATCGAGTCCTTAAAGAGAAGAGTTCTTTTACAATTTACCAAGAAGAGCTACCCCATTTAAACAAAGATAAAATACAGAACATTTAAACTGCGTAGAAACTTAAAAAGTAATTCAAACCAAAACCCTTTAAAATAATGAACACTTCAAATAAGATGAGTTTAATAAGGGAACGAATTCCAATGAAAACGTCAAGCTCGTTTCATGTTAATGCGCAGCAGTAATTGGAGAAAAATTGTGTTGAAAATAAAATTCTGAACGCATTGTTTTGCGGAACCAATACGAAATATGTAATTACAGAGTTTTTCTATGCATTTATTGTATTTTTGTTCAGTGATATATAATTGTTAAGTAATGAAATATTGTAAAAATATTTGCATTTGATTTTTTTTAATTTGAAAAGATGAAAGTAGGTTTCTTGATATAAATCTGACATTTCTAACTGGCAGCAAAGACTTTAATCAAATTTCACTATAGTGTAAATCCTTAATAGGGGAGAAACAATCAGCATGAAGACCCAATTACCAAATCCGTATGGGAAAAACAGTGAAATACACTTTATAGTAAGAGCTGTGACAGAGACCATCGCCTGCCATAGGTACTGAAGACGCAAATGGTAGCAGCATCCTCAGTCTTCTAATGTGGACAACAACTTTTCAATGCAGTGCGCATTTTAGCTTTAAATGGGAGTAAAACAACAATGGACCCTGTGAGTATTTCAGTGAATGTTCACTGTTGAATACACACTTTATAACCAATGGCAAATATCTCGAAAACAGAAGCTACATTTGATAAAGACCTTTCGCCAATGATTCCATGGCTTTCAAGTAAGTTATACCAGGCATTAGAGAATCTTGTTTATATCTTCGATTGGTTTTTCACTCAGAAAACCAAACAGAGTGATGGTAGTCGAAACGACCAATAAATCCGTGTTTTCCACCGATTTATAACAATGTATAAAACATGAGTTAACCACCCACATCTGAGACAATGAACAAGTGAAAGGCGAGAAACGTTTTCAAAAATTCGACTATAAATTCGCCTGCAGACATTGTCACTACTACGAATTTTTCATACCATTTTGTTTATTGATTTTCTTCAGCAAGAGAGGCTAATATTATGAGAAAATATTACATAATTTGAGTAATGAAATTATGTTCAATCAAAGAAAATGTTTTCCATTCACCAGATACAAAACCCATTTTTTTGCCCCATTTCAAACAATGTAGATATGGTTGATAGCCATACTTTCTTTCAACTATTGAATAGTGGCAAACTTGTATCGGGTAATATTTTGAGAAATAAATACATGTTATTTCCAAATTGTTCTATTTACTTGCCCCGATCTTTCTGGATTAATTAATTTCCTTAGGAATCCGACGAGAACTGTGAAAAGAAATTATTCATCGTTAAGAGCTTATCAAAAATTGATTTCATTACTTCTGTATACATCAATTCGCCAGTAGAAAGCCTGTAATCAATCGTTTTATATATGTATAACAATTCAACTTCATAAATGCCTTTAATATTCTTAAGATATTTCTGGATGTACGTCGTAGTTGTGTGTGTTAAGCATATTTGAGCAGGAATAATAGATGTGTTTGATAGGCTAGGTATCTAACTCAGCGAGAAAGTGGTAGACTTTACAGCATTGTGCACAGATTTTGTTTTCAAATTGAAAATTAACAATGTATGACGCAAATGTTTAATAGCTTACAGTAAACGGAAACATTTTGAAAATAAACTAATTGACCCTAAACCAATACCTCGCTTAGTGACTTATATACTAATCAAACACGGTTAATATTAACCACAATATATTATTTTTATATTTCTTTGATATGTTTGACAGGAGGTGCGGAATAGGACAATGGATACGGTCTACAACATACAACATAAATACGGTGGAACGTTTAGCTGTTTGTTTTCAAAATCGAATATAAATAAATGTGAATACAACTTTTTAATAATCTTCAATACAGCTTGATTATATTAATCGAATTCGTCTGTAATAAAATGGGTTATAAATGACGATCATTACCGTTTTATAGATATTACTTTGATAAAGATCGCGTTTGATAAAACCCCATAATATTGTGCACAAAAGCAGAGCATTTGGCGATTAGTGAAAATTGCAATTTTGAAATATTATTGCTGTGTTGGCTAGGTTAATTGTTGCGAATATTCATAGACGACAACTTTATTTGAGCCGGCTACCCAAAATTCTCGGTATGTTTTCTATAGTATATGGGTCGAATTTACAAAAAAATAGCAGGAATGTTTTGCGTATGGTCGTGAACAGATTGTGAACTATACGCACAACAATATTCCAAATCATCACACAATTCAATGGACATCAAATAGCAGCTGGGGAAGCGATCAAAGGATCGCAGGTTTACAAAAAAGTTTTCAAGGAATCAGAATACCGATTGTACATGTGTTTGCTATTAAAAAAAATATAACTTTTTGAGATAAATGATCGGATGTTTATTTCATAATAAAGAGGAAGGTATGCCGTTAATAATGAAAAACAACATCAGCCAAATGGCCAACACGTCCACGCTTACAGGACCATATCCTTTTCATGAAATGTTCCATAACCAAATGAAAGTGGCTGCCCTTGATATCCTCACGAATTCTATTTTTGAGGTCTTGAATCGACGTTAGGCTGTTGGCGTAGACCTTGTCTTTCGCGTTACCCCAAAGGAAGAAGTCGAAAGGTATTAAATCACAAGATCTCGGTGGCTAATTGTGATCACCTCTTAGAGAGATAACACGGTCCGGAAACTGTTCCCGTAAAAGAGCAATGGTTGCGACACGTAGAGCCGTCTTGTTGAAAGTAAACATTGCCTAGATCAATATAATCGCTCCATTTTTAGTAATGGCGTAGTTTCTACTTGTCAACTGTCAATGAATAAAAGCATCAAAAGTGACAGCTACCGAAATATCGGGCTATTCGAAATAACACATCTTGCTGGAGAACCCTGAAATTTCTTTCGAAGAGCCGAAGAATGTGGAAATACGTTAGAAAGTAAAATGTGTACCAATGCTGGATAATCTTATACACTACAACGAAATACGCATTTCTCTAGAAATTTTTTGCTATATACGTTAGAAAGTTAAATGTGTATCAATGCTAGATAATCTTATACACTACAACGAAATACGCATTTCTCTAGAAATTAAAAACTATTTTCGAAGAAAAGTATCGCTGGACAGGCATACGAAAATTCCGGGTTGTTAAAAGTCGCAACAAAGTGGCAAAAAAGGGGATTTTCTAAAAAGGGGCGGTAAAAGTCGCATGGCTTAAAAAAGGGTCAAATTGCCACTTTAGTCGCACAACGGCAACACTGCCGAGCGCCATTAATAAGTGATAACTAATATTATATTTGAAATAATTTTGACGTTTCCTTTTGCAAACTGACCAAATTTCTATGAAAGCGAGTTGAGGGTTGAGTTGTTACTCCCTTATCATTGTTTGCATGTTTGGAGTTCTGTCTCAATTATCTTTCATTTAAGTACCCTAAATTATGTGAGTGGCATGATTATATCTCTTAATCATGACTTTTTACGAATTTCTCGACAGGTAGCATATATGTTTTTCTTTCGTCACGCCCTCTAAACTGCACTTCAGCCCAAACAAAATTAGATAAACTACATTGGATAAAAAGAGTAATTTTCTATGTACGTAAATAAATAATACGTAATACGTGCCAGTACAATACGACGAGCACTTCACGATAACGGTTTACATGGTCGTGTCCCCAGAAGAAAACCGTATATATCCAATGTCAATCAAAAACGTCGGCTGGATTATGCAAAAAAGTATAAGGATATGGATTTTTCTTTCTGGAAAAACGTAGTCTTTAGCGATGAGAGCAAATTTGAAATATTTGGCAAAAAGAAATCGGCAAAAATATGGAGAAGCAAGAACCAAGAGCTTGCTGAAAAAAATATGACATCGACCGTTAAGCATGGTGGGGGTTCAGTGATGGTGTGGGGATGTATGGCTGCGAGCGGAGTGGGTAATTTGATATTTATTGAAGGTACTATGAACAAAATAGATTACCTTAATATTTTAAAAAATTATTTACGCGCCAGTGTCGTGAAATTGTGTTTGGATTCTACATGGGTCTTTCAACAGGACAATGACCCAAAGCACACTTCAAAAGTGGTCAAAGAATGGCTGCTTTACCGTGTACCCAAACAATTGGATCATCCCCCACTATCGCCGGACCTCAATCCCATAGAGCATTTGTGGGAGCATCTCGACCGTCAGATAAGAAAAAGGACAATTACCAATAAGGACATGCTAAAAACAGTTATAATGGACGAATGGTCAAAAATTCCATCCGAAGTGACAGCAAATCTAATAGAATCAATGCCACGAAGATTACAAGCTGTTATTAAGGCAAAAGGAAAACAAACTAAATACTAACTTATTGCCTATTTATGTTTTTTGTTTACTGTAAACTTTCTTTTGACGCGTGAAATATGCAAATTGTTTACTTTTTTGAATAAATTTTTTGTCGTTGTATGAATTTTGATTTTGTTTCTTAATAAATTGGAAATGACTTAATAAAGCTTTCATTTAACAAAATATGTTGACTAAATCATGTTACAAAAGCGTAAAAAAAATGTTAATAACACCGTGCATGTAGGTGTAAACTTTCTTTTGACGCTCACTGTAAATAAAAATTGATGTACCTATACTCAGCCAACAATGCTTGTAAAGTTGAAAAATAAGAGATTATCCCAATTGCGTATTTGTTATGGCAGGACTAAAATCGCGATGCCAATCGCGGTTGCCGGCGACATTTGTTGTGTTGGAGAAAATTCCGCTTTTACAGCCATTCTCCGGGTATGTTTCACCACATACGAAATACATGTAGCTCTCTTTTAACATGTCAATTTGTAAATACATTGGCTGGTATAAGCTAACAAAAGCAAAAATCACAATAACAAAGCAATTTCTGTTGCAATGACTGAAAAAGAGACTTTGGAGTAAAGTACGCACATACATACACTCATCACAATAATGTCATCGTTTGTTTGAAAAACAAAAACAAGATATTCTTGTATTTTCTTCTTCTTTTTCCATTTTATGATATCGATGTCTGCGCTGTTGTCGAAATGCAAAAAAAAGTCACGAAAACATGAAATCAAAAGGAGGAGTTCAATTACCTTCTAAAATAGACGGTTTATCAAGTGATGGCGTTCCACCGCCTTTGCTGTTTCCATGATCCATTCTTTTTGTGGAGGAACGTGTTCTCTTCCACTTCTCCAGTTTTGATAAATACTTTTATTGGAACGACAATTTATGGTTTTAATAAATTGACACTATTTTTTTTTAAAGGCGTTTACTCTTTTAATTTCACAATTACACTTTTTTTTTGTCAATGAATTTTAATTGCCTTGACTCACAAATACATAGACACACACTACCACACACTGTTTCACAAATTCTACCACGTAATTGAAATCTTTCTGGATCGAAGTTTCGTAAAGAACCGACTTAAAAGCGGTTGACTCACGTTTATCATAAGACTAGGATTTCCTTGGAATATTTTCTGTTTAGTGCCTGTCTTTTCCATATACCGGATTCGGATTGATCTCTTTTCTTTTTCCGACTTTTCTCCCGTTTTTAATCGCACTTGCACAAAGTCTCCTAATCAACTGGTTTTATTTTTGTTCCACAGTCACAGACAATGAGAGAGGGTCTGAAAAACAATACACTCTTTCACCAGGGCTGTCAGAGTCGGTGATTTCTCAACAAAAGTGGCGAGTTTAAAACGCATTTGGCGACCTAAATTTGGATTTGACGAAATGGCAATTGTAAATACTTAAACGAATTTTTATAGAAATGGTCAACACATTATTTTCTCGCACTTACAAATTTCGTATTTAACTCACAATCACAGTCTATTTATTCTCAAAGCTATAGATTAGGTTTACATCAATGCAATACGTTGGTTGACAATATTTAGCATAAAATAACGAGGAAGTCGAAGACAACGACGTCTATAAATAAATAGATGTTTGTATATGACCTTACAAAGTACAATCATTTAAGAATTACTCCTTGGGAGTAAAATATATTAGATGCTATTCACTTAATTAAATAGCATTATTCCTAAAAATAGTGGCTTTATTCAATTATTTTTTTGGGGGATTTTCAGTACCGATTTTGTAGACAGAGTCAAAAAAAAATCTGACAACCCAGTCACACACTCGAGAGCGGAGAATCGCTCTTATTTGTCGTCTCTTGCTATTTTCACTTCTTCCGATTTTCTGATTTTTACCCATTCCATGAATCATCGGCAGAACAGCTGACAATTACAACTCTGACACAAGTGCACAGCTGAGAGCAGTAATGTCAACCAAATTGTTGAAAACAGCCAATACTAAATAAAATTGGCAGTTTTTAAGTTTTTTTTTGTAACAATTTGACAGTTTGGAAATACAGTTATATGAAATTATAGAAGACGGAGGAGCGTCAGTTTTTGTTTATCGACGACAGCGAATAAGTGGATTTTTTATTCATTATTTTTTTTTGTTGAGTGAGTGATTTATGAAGACGTTTAATATAACCAACTTGGATTTTGCAAACCAGACTCAATTAATGACAGATGTAGCTTGGCTTTATCAACTGTTTTTATTTCTAAATGGTAAGTTTCCAATTATATAGACAGGCATTTATATACGTTACACGTAAATTTAAAATGTATAGCTCACGTGAACATGATTAGGAGCTTCTTAGAAGTACAATCCCTTTCCTAAAATATAAAAATGGTACATTGAAAGATATAACATTTCATACTAGGGTTATCATATAGAAGAAGGCACAAAAAGAACCGGGAATACTTTTAGTTATAACAATCTCGTTCGACGAGTGTATTTTAAAACAGTAATCGGAAAAATCATCGTTCCTAGGCAATGGAGCGATCGGAAGGTATTTGATATTACGTTTTGACTAGTATCATTTATTACGCGTACGAACTCCGAATCATGTTGATTTTGCAATATATTTGGTCAGACCTATCGCACCCTTTAATTTCCTTCGCAATTAATGAAGTAACATATTGGAAACTTCTCTCAAATTAGTTAAGTCTGTGCGGTTAACGACATGAGAAGTCTAAAATGGCTTAGAGAATACTGTTCGACTCATAAATTCGCCGGGGTTGAGGTGGAACCTGTAATGTTAATAACATCTGGCGGTACCACCCAATATGAATGTAGTCTACATTCTTCCTACACAAAATATGAAACATTTGATAATGCAGGGTAGCGTTTTAAGTATCGAATCAAAGCGAATAAGAACCATTTCATGGATAATCACTTAAAATGTGTAGTTTTAGAATTTCTGTTTAGAAAATTCAAATGAATTACAGTTCACGGTCGGTAACGTGAACTAATTAAACCCAAAGATGTTCACTTTAACAAAAGTGTTCACGTTTTCGAAGTATGAAGTGGATATGCACATGTAAATTCATATTTTATTGTTTATTTGTATATTAATTTGTGCGTAATATTAATCAGATAAATATTTTTATTTAAAACAATCAGTCATAGTTTTCTGAGTCTTCTGTTTTTCTAAAATCTTAGAGCTGTTTCCTTTAGACGTCTCAGTACATTCATATCACTTTGATCGATGACTTCCTGGCTAGCCCACTGTACCGTTTTGTTAAAAATTTGGACTGCTTGACTTTTCACCGATACCTCTGAGATACAATCGTCATCGTTGGATTCGTCCTCTTCATTATCATTATTAGCATTGTCTATATCGTTCCGTTCTTGAATGGTGGATAACGTTCACCGCTCCGTGCTGAGCCTAAAATTCAACTAAAATATTTTGTGTGTAACACGCAAAAACGAATAACTTACTATTAGGGGTTCCCCAAGATCAGAGTTATTTGCACTCAATGCTAAATGTGTGGACGACCGTGGTGTGGTAGGTAGTGTGTGTGACTATCACACAAGTAAACCCAGGTTCAAAACCGGGTAAGACCATCAAACATTTTTCGGCGTCTGTTTTCCACCTTGTAAATGCTGGCGAATTTACGAGTAAGGGAGTAATCTCTAAGCCATGTAAAACTTCTCTAGAAATGCATTAGCCGTTCGGAGCTCGCTTAAAACTGTTGGTCCCGGCCAATTGATTCGAGAGAAGTTCCTCATATGTTCCTTCATGGAATGTTAAGGGAAATAATTAAGTAGTAATGCTAACTGTGAAACGTTTTTCGTCCACGTTATAGAATATTCTTGCCTTGTTCGCGTTTTAGAATAGTTTATGCACAAAACAATTTGTTCACGCTTTGGGGTGTCAGAGAACAATTAAGACATGACTGGAAAAACGTTGGCGTTAGAAGACAAAACTTAACTCCCGAGTTAGTCTTCTAGTTTAACGGTTAGTGTCGCTACTCCTATTTTGTGGCCAGTTTTAATTCGCCGAAAATGGAACATTAAGTTCGAATAGACATTTGTGATACTTTCTGTCAAATGATTTATTTAGTAGAAATTAAAATCTTAAAAAATGATTATTATTTATCTTGTACTTCTTATCATAACATAACTAAGGTCAGCATTATGGAAACTTCCCTAAGAAACTACTTGATATACTTCTCCATAAACTTCTTGTGAAACTCACTACGCAGTGAATCGTTTATAAAATGAGTTTTCTTTTCTGGTTCCGTACGAGCACAGTTCTTGAAAACAACATCATCATCCCAACGTCGTTTGACCTTCAAATCCGCCACAGCCTTGCTAGCTGTTGCCGCTGAACCGGCTGCATAATTAATCAACGGATTACCCGAAAGAATATTTTCCATACGTATACGTTCTTCTTCTTGTTTCTTCTCTTGTTCTTTGCGGGCTGTTTCCTGTAAACGCTCCTGTTTAATTTTGTTCAATTCGGCTAAAAGAGTGGCAGTGTCATCTTCATCATCTGATTCGGAATCGCTGTCGGAGCTCTCATTGTCAACTGGATCGTCGGCATCCAAATTAGCTGGAGCTGGTGGTGGTGCATCCAGTTTGGCTCGTTTATTGCTGGGTGTACTGCTTGCCGAATTGTTGGCCTCAATCGCTTTGCGTACGATGGAGGGAAGATTCTTGGTGGGGCGAGCTTCACGTTCACGATCTTCCAAATCCTTGCGGAAATCACGGTTGCGCAATTCATCGGAGGTACCCTGGCCAGATTCTCTGCAAGATAGATATTTTATAATTATACTATTGAATGAAGTGTCTACATTGAATCAACTCACCTGTATTTGAGTTTTGTATGGCCTGGCAAATCTCTGCTGGAATATTGTTTACTCAAAGCACTTAAATCCTTTTCGCCTCTTCCGCTGCCACCACGCGCTGGATCGAATGTTGGCCTGGCAGCTGTAGTCATCTTTTATTTTCTTTATTTGTGAAATATTTAAAGCAATGCGATGGTTTTCATGAAATTCTAACTCACTTGTGTTATTAGCGATTGGTAAATCCAGTTCGATTACAAATATACGTCGTTTAATGGCGACCAAAAGCGATAACTTTGTTATCGATTGTAGATTATAAGGGTATGATACAATTTTTCTGAACGATTTGATGTAAAATAGTTCAATGTTTTAAAAATTTGCGGATTCCGTTTGACGGTCCGGAGCAAAATATTTCTTTAAATCCCAAACTCTGTAAAAAAATGTAATTCCATGTAATTACTACATAGCATAATTTGCGGCCGCTGACGAAATATACTAGGCGCAGTGCTATATTTGATACAGTTACTTGGGAAGTGTTCAGAGTAAACGTTTTGTTATGACACAGGGTACTTCATGTTCTTTATTTTATTGCAACAGTTACAAATATATTTCAAACATTTTATTTGTTAAATACATATACAAAATACTGTTATTGTCGTGGAAATAACACTGGGCGACAAACTCAGAGGAATAAGATCTACTTGAATGTTCGAGAAAGCGCTGAAGAATCTTTATTTGCAAATTTTGTAAAAGGCAATACCATGAGAACTCCCATAAGAATGTGGGAGTATTGCTCTTTACATTCCTTAAAGGAAAACACGGATATAATTTGACCGGAACCAAACGTTTTCTGTCTATGTACTTCCTACGGACAAGTACACGAAGACAAAAGTAATTCACTTTCACTTTTTTTTTACTAATATATTTCGACGTTTCTAGAACAGTTTGTTAGGGTTTACAGGAAAGGGACAGTTTTTCGATGACATAAGCAATTCATTTACATTTTTTTTTTACTAATACACCTACACGTTTCTCATTGTCGTCATCACTGACCCTGATTTTTAGAAGACAGTAAACACTGCAATTTATTCGAACAAACAAAACAAAATCGGAGCACGAAATGACACAAGTTCGTGTGCAAGATTAAAAAAACACTGGTTTTTATGCATTAATTTTGTGTGTTAACATATTGTTAAAACCCTTTTAGGGTGTTTTTCCCTATATTGTTTTTCATGAAAACATCATAATTTTCATCTTTTTAAAATGGCTGGCGTAATTTGCAATTTAAATAAAATACAAGCAACAAGCTATAACATTCTATCAACTCTAAATATTTGTTTCCAACTTGTTTAGAGAACTGGGTAAGCTTAAAGTTATCGATAACAATAATATTTTTGCAGAGATGTAGGCAGCCATATCAATTGTTATCAATCGTTGACACAAAAATTTTGCATAGAAGGAAGATCCTCCAAAAAGGAAAACAATTGTTTTAATTATTTATGGACAATTTAAACATTTCATATTCTGATACGGAACATACAATATGTAATAACAACAATAATTTGGATAACGAGAATTTGGCCTGTATTATTGTAAAGATGGTTATTGTGCAAAAACGCTGTGACTTATTTTAATTGAAATGGAATCTGGGTGAGATGTGACCAATAACCCCGACACAGCCGCATAAAGGTATGTTGAAACTGAAGTTTTTAATTGTGTAATCATAGCTTTGCAAAAACGCTGTCACTTATTTCAATTGAAATGGAATCTGGAAGAGATGTGACCAACAACCCAATACAGCCACATAAAGTTATGTTCGAACTGAAGTTTTTAATTGTGTAATCATGGCTGTGCCGGTCCCCACCATAGACATACTTATGTACATAACTGCAACGTCGTGTCTTCATACAGTATCTGTACCGTATTAAATGGGGTTAACCTGCTCACTTGTTGGGTTATGTACAAGAATATTGACTTTAGTAGGCTAAAGCTAAAGAAAGAAATTGATCAGCGATCAGGGCTTTTGAAACACTGGAGGAAATAAAAAAAATATATATATCTCAATTAAAATATAACTACAATATATAGAACGTAGTGTTTGTTCTCTTTCATATGATCCAATCTTCGTACAACCCCAAAAAAGAAAATGATGGCGAATATAAAGAAGAGCTTTATATGCTTTTTGAGCTAAAAAAAATTGTTTATGTACGTATTAAATATTTTGACCCATATGTAAATGTCAGAAAGTTCTTCCGGTGTTAAACTCGTTGGGAAAAATATTTGATTTCAGTTATCTTGCTTTCCATAAGTGTCATAATAATGACGGGGACGTCTTCGAGATTTGTGCCTCAGCGATATAATGATAGAAACAAAGATTACGCCATCCCGCGCAGAGAAAAAAATTGTCTGCGCTGGTTGATCAAATGACGTCACGCATAGTTTATTCCTATTGGCTGATAGTCAAAGTGGTTTCAATTGCAGAGTTGCCAACAATAGTTCTTACTCTGTGTTTCCATCTGATACTCGTCATTCATTGTACATTCAAATAGAGTTGGAAACGTTAGAAGGGACAAACTACTCATCTAACGGGAAATCATGGGCATGGCGTAATCTTTCTTTCTATCATTCTTGGTGGTAATCAAATTTTTGTCAAATGAGCTCTCCTCCCATACGACGATAACACGCCCCTTCCCATTCACATTGTTTTCCTGCATATACCAAATGACACTTTGTTCTACTTAATGACAGTCATACCCTTCCAGTTCATCGCTAACAAGATTAAGCCAATCTCTCCTTAGCCAAAACCACTTGAATAAACACACAAATGGAACATGTGAAATATAAAAGTGCGTCTGCCTGAAAAGAAATTCGACATGAGAACACGGCATTATCAAGAGTATAAACAGAGGATTATAACTCTGGTTCGCACGACACATGGCCTGGACATTCGCCGCCAGCAGCGATAAGATAAAAAAAAAAAATATATATACTGGTAAATAGCGTTGAAAAGTAAACACACAGCGCAGGCTGGCGGAAAGTTGCACTGACCGTGCAAGTCTGTCGGTTTTCTCATATTCATAAAATAATAATGATAAATTCAAATTAGAGGCTCGAAATCATAATTTTCAATTTATTCGCTGCTTTTGTATCCTTGTGATATTTCCATAATAAACTTCCGAAAATGAAGTTCATCATTGTTGTAAAGTAACCAGCCAGTCCGTCCGTCCGTTCGCCCGACCGGCCCGCATTTAAATGATCGTGCCACAGTGGCAATATCAACAACATCGTATTCAACATAAGCAGGAGTGCTACAACAGAACGGTCACGTTCAACATCCCCAACAAAAAAAAAAAAACGAAAAATAAAAAGATGCAAACCCAATCAAAGCGCACTAATCTACTGCAGCCCAATGGCAAAGAGAGCAGAAGGCAAACCGGGGTGAACAAATAGTGGCAATTTTCTCTTAATGGTTCAAGACTTCTGAACTTGCCACAATACATTTCGTAAGCCATCGCAATGAAATTGAAAGGAATTTCACAAATCCTCTTCCGAAAAATGAGATGGAAATCA
This sequence comes from Hydrotaea cyrtoneurina, assembly GCA_958296145.1. NCBI lineage: Eukaryota > Metazoa > Arthropoda > Insecta > Diptera > Muscidae > Hydrotaea > Hydrotaea cyrtoneurina. The sequence goes on along the minus strand of OY282513.1, from coordinate 15,335,079 downwards.
TGACAGTTGTACGATCATTACAAGCGGCAATGAACTAAAATGAACTCAGTCCGATATTGAATGCGATGAATGAATATCGCAACAAAATTGATCAACAACAATCGACATGCTCGTCAAGTCAACTCTCAAGTTCAAGAGGCATTTGATTGTTGCACTGACGTAGCAAAGTAATTTTCTGTAACGGACTAAAGTCTGCCAGACAACTTTTTTCCGTAACGGACAAAAGTCTGCCAGACAACTTTTTTCCGTAAAGTCTGGCAGACAACTTTTTTCCGTAACGGACAATGGTCAGACAACGGACAAAGGCCAGACAATTTTTTTCCGTATAGAGGGCAGACGTCTCAACTCGTTTTCTGATGCATTAGTTCGGAAGCACACTTTCTACACACAATTCTACGCGACTTTTTTTCTTATAGAAAAAATTGAAATTTTTTCTGGATATTTTTTAATAGGAAAAAAGTCTGCTGGTATATTTGTCCGTATAAACCAAAAGTATGCTGGATAACTTTTTCGATATAGGACAATCTGATAAGCCATGGAATTTCCGTAAGTCTGCCGGAGACAAAAAAGAGTAAAATTGAGATGTTCTCCAGTTCGTTATTTCGTCCGATGTATGTCCTTTATGGCTGAAGAGTTTAGATTCATTTGACCGTCATCAATCTTGGCCAAATTTTTCTTCTGTCGTCATTCTGTCGCCGTGACGTTCGGCTATCAGTTGCAAGCAGACATTTCGTCTTGTCCTCCTTCAGCTGCAGACACATCTTCGCCGATTCCATCTCCGTTCTACATTATCTGTACAGGAAGTACGAGGTAGAGAACTTTTAATCCCCAATCTTGTATCTTCGACCGTTGACGCCTCTGACTCGATTTACATTTCTGATCAAATTAGCAGCATAAAATTGATCCATTTCAGTGGGGAAACAAAATTGATTTTTTTTCTCTGCAGTTAAAATACCTTATGAAATCGATTATGATTGATGATCAAGAACTTCAAACTCGCACAAAACACACACACACACACACAGCCAAATTTCTCCACCATGAAGATGGGTCTCAGTGATCACGCGCTCTCATCGGCGAAGACGGAATAAAGGAATCGGAAACCAGTTGCAACCGAACGTCCATCCATCCCAGCCGTCTAAAGTAGATAATTTATGTTTTTGTTGTTTTTGCCGGTCTGATGCTGATGTTTGGTGTGGTGTTGTTGGGCCAAGATCATGAAATTTTTGTGTTGCTACCGATGTTTTTCTGCGGTTTCACACTTTGGTTAAAAATTGATACGCCTGCGCAAACAAAACGGCCACCGAAAACAAGGCAAGCCAAGAGTTCATCCATCTGCACTATGGTGGCGGCGGCGCATACTCGTACACCACCGGGCGGAAGAGTTCAGTAAAGTCATGCTCAGTGGATCCTCAGCCGAAAAACCAAACAACAGCATCGGCAGCAGTGAGATCTTGAAGGTGAACTGTAAAGAAAAGAAAATCAATTTGAATAGGATGTGTTTAACAACAGCTCCAAAGGCGGTGCTGTGCAGTCAGACATAAATCCCGTGATTATCACTCACAGGTGGGCGGGGGTTAAAGTAATCAGCATTCGGATTCTGTGTGATACTCGTGTTGTACAATGTGAAGAGATTTATTTGTTTAGCATGTGTTAAGTGATTACATTTTGATTATTTCTTGGCCACAATGCCAAGGAGTGGGCGAATTACGCAATCTATCCTAGCATAAGTCGTTTATGGTAATTGCCCGTTACATACAAAAAAAAAAATGTCTATGTTTACCTATGTCCAGGGCGATTGTCCCAAGCCTTTGAAGAAGTCTCCAAACAGTGGCTCTTGGCCGGCCACAACAATGGGGATTTTATAAAAAATCTCCTGAAATTTAAACACGACATAAGAAGTAGCGTGTGGATAAGGAGAGAGAGCTAACGAGCTAACATGCGTGAATCTATTATAGTGGGTGTGCTACCGAATTGAGAGAGGAGACATCTAAGAAAATCACTGATGCGATTAGGCAAAAACACAAGTGTGAGGAGCTGGGGAAATTTAAAGGTTATGTTAGGTTATGTTTACATTAAAGATTACTTACTTATGTCCCTTAACATTCCATAAGGAAACTCTGAAATCAGTGAGCTGTGCACTATATAATTCGTATACTCACTGATCACATTTTACTGTTTAAAGCCGCATACTTGCTGCTGCATGAATACATTTGTGGTTCACTGTAGATTAATGTTGCACATGTTACCGCTCTTTTGGCAAATATCTATTTTTGCTACCGTCCACTGTTTTGCCAACTTATGTAAATATTTAGTTACAAAATAATATTAAAATTGAAAGGAAAAACAAAAAAAATAAGAAACGAACCAAACCATTCCTTTCTCCACACGACGATGACGACAAAGTTTACAATACACATATAACATTGACTTTCATAGCCTTCCAATAAGAATTTATGAACAATTAAGTGTCAAAAATGCCTCACAATATGTTGCCACCAGTTGAAGCAAGCAGTCCACGCCAACTGCACCATAGCATGCCACACACACCATCATCCCTGCACAAAACGGACCTGTGTGTGTGTGTGTCCATGAACGATGGAGACGGAGTGGTCAGCTCGACGGACAGACATACTTCAAATGACCTGCGAAATGGGCTTGTGAAACAGTAGCAACCGATGCGCCTCCATGTAAGTTAATATGGCCATAATATTGTGTAACCGGCTGAAGTTAATTGCCCGGTGAAAATGCCCATAGTAAACTTAATAAATAGCTAAACAATAAGCCGATTGTTGTTGTCTGCGTAAACATGGACGAATACTGTGTTTACAACAACTTACAGGGCATTTCTATAGAGGGGGTGAGGGTGGTAGGTGGGTATGGTTTAACTTGGCAAATTGTGACTTCAAATGAAGAAATTAGAAATGATGGAAAAATGAAATCATTGGAAAAATCTGCTTTAGTGGAGTTTGTGGACATTCAAGGTATGTAGACGGAGCCGTGTCTACTTTTTTTTTTATCGACGGCAAGCACTTCAGGGCGAAATATGATAAATACATAAGCCGGAATGATAATGCAGGTATTGTAACCATCAATGAAGGCCAATGACTAAATTTTTTGATCTTTTCACTTTTCTGTTGTGGTTAATTATAATTAATATCTTAATATATATTTACCCTCGACACTGATTCACTGATACACTGATTCCCTGATTCACTGACTCTGTCACGCAGTACGTAGGAATTTAAATAGGCATTCTATAATAATTCTATAAATAATAATAATAAAAAAAATAATATTTTTTTTTGTACAGAAATTGTGTTTTCCCCAAATTTTTTTTTCCAAATTTTTTTTTTCAAGAAATTTTTTTTTTCAAAAATTTTTTTTTTCCACAAAATTTTTTTTTTTCAATAAAATTTTTTTTTTCCACAAAAATTTATTTTTCAACAAAAATTTTTTTTCAGCAAACATTTTTTTTTCAACAAAATTTTTTTTTTCCAACAAAAATTTTTTTTTTCAACAACAATTTTTTTTTTCAGCAAAAATTGTTTTTTCACAAATTTTATTTTTTTTCGAAATTTTTTTTTACAAAATAGTTTTCTCAAAATATTTTTTACAATATTTTTAAAATTAAGTAACAAATACTTTCTCAAGCAAATTAACGGGCGCCATAGGCGCATTACAACTTACTAGTATTAAATATTAATAAAATTAATCAAATAAATTCGTTTGCTTTAAGCGAGTTTTGTAGAAATGTATTTTATATAGTTTTGTTTGGGTACTCCCACACTTATATTGTTTCTATAACCTGTTGATTTTCTTAGCATACATGCTCTCTTCTCCACTTTTTCCGTCTTACATTGCGTTATTTATCGGGAAGTTGATTCTTAAAACAGATTCTTCTAGCTATCATTCGATGCCATTCGCATATGCGAGGAGAATGTAAACTTTGATGTTTACTGTGCCGGTACATTTAACTTCAACTTTTTCCCTAGGTATGGTGAAGAAGTTGCACGATAAGCTGTCTGTCACCATTGCTTCAGACCTCTTCTGGCTTCGTCTTACTACTGGGGATCCAGTTCCCTTTTACACGCAGTTCTTTTTCAGGGTTTTGGAAAGGCCCACGATAATTTCGGCTAGGTTTAGTTTGAAGCAGTATCAGTTCGCCGAGTTTGGTCTTCAAGCTTTCGAAATGATTTTATATGCGGTTAATGAGAAACTTATTCAGTGATGGTTGTGAATCCACCATAATTCGCTTGGGTTTAAATTATTAGGCATTTGAAGTTAATATATCGTCTATGTAGAACAAAAACTCATCATCTACATTTTCATAGTTTTGAGTTATAAGGTGTTTTATATAAAAGTTATCATTAAAAATCCAATATTTCGATTACAAATGTTTTGAATTAATTATTAAATACAACGTTTTATCCACCAACAATTTCTGCATAAGTTGTATACTGTTATATCGACAAAAACCTTAGGTAGATAATGATGTTTTCTTCACAAATTTTATCGCAAACCTGCAGTTAGTGAGTTATAAAAAAAAAAAATCTTAGTAAATAAAATAGATATGCGCATATCGATAAGCGCATAAAATAAACCATGGAAAATTATGAAATAAAATGCAATAAACTCATTTTTAGCAAAAGTAGTTGATGACTTTTTCTTCTACATAGACGATATCTTCAATCTCTTTGGACAGCTCTAAATTTCTTCATCTATACAGAAGGGATTCACAATGGACCGTGTGGGTCTCCGAGTGGAGGTGCATCTTAGAATGCACCACCCTTCCCAACCTAACCGAACCTATCTTCGGGATCATCGAACGCTAATAAACTGGAGGAGAATTGTTCTCAGATCATCAGCGTATCAGTTACAAGAGTCCCATTTTCCTCCCTTTATGAAGTTTTAGCCAGTAGCTGAGTCTTTCTTTGTATCTCGTTGCTCTGATTACAATTGGTATTGGCTGATATTGACATTGTATGGCTCAGGAGCTTCTTGGGGAGCCTAGGATGGTTTAGCGAGATGGACTACAGCGTCTATGTGGGTCTGCCTATACAGACTGTTGCACGAACCTATACTAAATTCGTAGGTAGAACATTCTGACATCGTTTCTATTTTCATAATCATTTCTTCATTTTTTTTCTACTTTTTATACATATCGCTCTAAGAAGATGCCCGAAGATTTATGGGGCGCTCAGGAGAATTCAGCGTTTTTTTAGTTACTTTCTGCGGTATTACAATGGACTGCAGAGTTTAAATGAGTGTGACAATCTAACCTAAACTTTGGTGGTCGATTTTCCTTGCTTTGTTTCTATTGTCATAATCCTCAATCTCCTAGCAGTGTCTGTGGTACATCATAGCTTTGATGGCGACTTTACACTATCCACCATACCAGTGGCTTCCTTCACAAGACCGACAAAATATGAGAATTCAAAAACTCTGCTAAAGCAACGTTGGCACGGGCAAAAGACACATGTATGGAACTGATGGTGGTCGGAAACACATTCCAGCATCAACAAATTTACACAGCTGAATATGCAATTTATTTTATTTGTGGAATTTGGTTCACAATGGGTTTTCGATTCTTCTTCTTTCATTGAGTGCTATCCCAATCATATGGTTATTAAACTGTGGTCTAAATGCCCAATATTGGACGATATACGGATATTGGAACATCATCTAGTGGAGGGTTCGCACGACTCGGTTCAGCCGCACGTACTCCACTTATAACGGTGAATTGTACATTTGTTTTCAAAATGGCTTTGATTTTAAAGAAATTGTTTTAAATGAGACTTTTTTTTTTACTGATTTTTTGTTGTTTATATACATATATAGTTTTTTGTTAAAGCTTAAAGAAAATCTTTCCTTTTATATAAAATATGCCATTCGGTCAAACCGGAAACCCATCGCATTTCCTCCCTTCACTGATGTTTGTTTTTGTTTCCACTTAACAAAACCGTCGACAAACCAACATCATCAGAAAACACAACGCATCACAAACGGAGACAATTTGCAAATTTGCCAGGACGAGTAAATATGTCAAGTACAGGCGTGACGCTTTGGCTGGCTGGCTGGGTGGCAGACCAAAAATCATTGTGTCTCTCTCTCTCTCCATTACATTGCAAAGCCCTCCCACAGAACTGGTGTCCTTTTTGGGAAATTGTTGACTACACTACATTCGTGGCGTGCCATGACGCAAAATGCAGTTTCACAAAAACGTCGCACACCAGAAGTAGCAAACAACGTAAAATGCATTTCCGGCCGCATGCTGTTAAAGAACGAAGGATAACAGCAGATCCAACAACAATGGGCGGGGGGGAATCACCATCCCAATCAGACAAAGAGAGAGAGAGTGAGACAGAGTATCAAAACATTGCATTTAGTCCTGTGATTGTTGGTGTTATTGCATATCCTCTGACCCGACTTGTAACAACCGTTACACTGGCATCAGCAAACAACAAATTGGCTTAGTAAATTATTTATACTGTTGCTGGCGGCCGGGCTGTTGTTTGCTCTGACTCGTGCCGCATAGTGTTGAAGGTCATCATGTTGCATTTTAAATAATCGCGAATTACATACGATGGCGACTATGTTGCATGCAATTCGTAAAAGTGCCTTTAAACAATTTGTTGGAAGTTGTTGCGAGTGGCCTTTGGATCCATTTGCTTGGCAAATATGTATGTTCATAAATCTGTTCTGGTAGCCAGAAACATGTGTTCGTGGTCATTTTTTGGTGGTTGACTTGCATTTACCTCCCCCCCGGCCATTTGTGTATTTTCAGCGTTATTTTTATAGTGTCCTGGCAATGATTTGTCACTTTTGGCCACAACAAAAAAATATGGCCGACAGAACACAAAATCATGGCCAATTTAAGCAAATATCTGTTGGAGGATCTCAAAGTATATTAAAGTGTCCATGGTCAATGGTCGTAGGATATTCCATATCATGTTCTCGATAGCCTACACGAATTCTATCTTTGAGGTCTTGAATAGACGCTGGGCTGTTGGCGTAGACCTTGTATTTCACGTGGCCCCAGAAAGGAAGAAGTCGCAAGGTGTTAAATCGCAAGAGCTTGGTGGCCAATTGTGATCACCTCTTTGAGAGATAACACGGTCCGGAAACTTTTCTCGTAAAAGAACAATGGTTTCGTTGCTCGTGTGGCACGTAGCGCCGTCTTGTTGAAAGTAAGGAGCCCCTGCCCATATATGGGAGTTATATTCAAATTTAACGCTTCGGTTTCTCCGCTTATTGAGTGGGGAGTGTTCAAGTTTGGCACACTTTTGTAAGGAATTTTTCTTCCGCCATATTTTCTTCAAATTGTTTTTTGGTATTTTGTACCTGCATTGATAAAATATCTGCAGCATGACAACTGGTTTATGCTTTATTTTACTCAAGTCATTATATTAAAAAAATACTTGCATTTAAAATCTTAATATATATTTACCCTCGACACTGATTCACTGATTCACTGATTCACTGATACACTGATACACTGATACACTGATACACTGATTCACTGATTCCCTGATTCCCTGATTCACTGACTCTGTCACGCAGTACGTAGGAATTTAAATAGGCATTCTATAATAATTCTATAAATAATAATAATAAAAAAAATAATATTTTTTTTGTACAGAAATTGTGTTTTCCCCAAATTTTTTTTTTACCAAAATTTTTTTTTTCCAAAATTTTTTTTCATACAAATTTTTTTTTTCCAAATTTTTTTTTTTCAAGAAATTTTTTTTTCCCATATTTTTTTTTTCAAGAAATTTTTTTTTTCAACAAAATTTTTTTTTTCAGCAAAAATTTTTTTTTACAAAATAGTTTTCTCAAAATATTTTTTACAAAATTTTTAAAATTAAGTAACAAATACTTTCTCAAGCAAATTAACGGGCGCCATAGGCGCATTACAACTTACTAGTATTAAATATTTACACAGAAATTCTTAACACTTTCGATGGGCGACGCGACGCACACACCTGGCAGCACAGCAACTATACGAAAATGCAAATTGAAAATCAATTAAAAAGTAACAGACATAAATTTCCGTTCGATTTCGAAAAATGTAATTTTGCGTAAATTGTTGTGAATGTATGTAAATTCGATAAGAAATTGCAATTTTTAGATAATTGATCAACGTAACTAAATTTAAAACACTACCAACACACATGCACCGGCTGAACTCACATGCACACATTACGCATTACGCATCACCATCATCTACCCACACATACAGACGTAAACAGGATACAATGTTGCGTAAACTCCTACGCATTACAGTCATCATCCAACGGCTGCAGTACAACCATAGGCTCACAACACATTGTCCATGTACGTGAGTGTGTGTCCTTTAAACGGAGTAAATCATTTCGAATGGAAATGCACATGTGACAAATGCATACCTCAAACTAAATGAACACTGCCGGAATATAGACTTTGGAACTTCGACTGACTTTTACAGCAATGATTGGCAACGGAGAAAAGCGGCAGAGAAGGGAATCCTTGGGCAAAACTAAAGGTCTCATTTGTTGTCTACAACTTCCGCTATGAAATGAAAATACATTTCCTTTTTGGTCTGTTGGATTTTTTTTTTTTTTTTGGGACATTATTTTTTGTTCCTGCACAGACAGGCATTCCTTCGCACATAAAGTACTGGTAAAGTATGCGTTTTGTGTAACAAGTCAATTTTTCCTGTCCATGATTCTTTTATGGCACTCAGCTCACCAGAGCTGAGGGACCTGGAGTGGGTGCACCCCAATTGCAGATGCATATGTAATTGTCGGTGTTCTATTACAAATGTAAATGATTTGCTTAAACATTTGTTACAACTGTTGCCATTGTCCCCAAAGAAAGCTGTCCTCGTTACCCTTTTGAGTATTCATTTTTTTTTTGCATCCATAAGAGTGTGTGTGTCTTGGTGGTGGTTGGTTCATCCTAAGGACAACAGAGATTATTTACACATTTTCACGAAAAATTATGGTTACGCACGTTTTTGCAACAACTGGACAAGGACCAGTAGTTTATGGAATAGCTTTTCGTATGCATATGTTTTTAAACGTAGCAGATACTACATAGGGAATCTTAGGTCACATGTTTCATCATATTTGTAACAACTTCCACAGCAAGTTTCAGATGTTAATTTGGGTAAATTTGGCTGCCAAATGATGTTTTAATTAAGTAAATTATGTTAAATATGGACGCCTCTTTAAGTACTAATTAATATTTCTCGAGCGATTCACCAATACAGGGTGGTAAACTCAGAAATGAATGAAATATGTGTCTCATGTTGAACAAGAACAAGATAGAACTACTACGCAACACTGAGGCTGTGTACGAATATGTCTTCCTCTGGTCCGATATAAACATAAATGTCTGATGTTAGCATTGAATTCGAAAAGAGTACTCTGATGGAACAGTGCCCTCTGTGGACGAACGATAGCAAAAATTGTCATCTAATAAAAACGCTTTAGATGGATAAGAGAGAAGGCAAGACTCTCGTCAACAAGAATGTGGCTTGCCAGAGCGTGTTGCACAATAACGGAGGCCGTGAGTGTTGTCCACTAGCACACCTAGAGTTGGGTTTCGGGAATTTCCCGACGGGAATTCTCGAGAAATTTTCCAGATTTTCCCATCCCGAATCTCGAGAATTGAAATTTTTAACATTTCGGGAAATCCCGAATCTCGAGAATATCTCAAGATTTCTCGAGAAATTCATTTTCTTTTAAAAAATTTGTTGTTGACAAATATTAATAGAAAAAACAATTCTTTCTCTTACTTTTGAAAGAATTGCTTACGTTTGCAAGTAAGAGAATACACATAGGTTAGGTTAGGTTAGGAAGGGTGGTACATCCTAAGATGCACCTCCACTCGGCGACCAATAGGGTCCATTGTGAATTCCTTCTGTGTAGGTGAGAAAATTATAGCTGGAAGTAGTAGATTAATGATATATAAAGTAGAAAAATTGGTGACAGTCACCGGAGTACTGTTTTATGTTAGGTAAGCAGTCTGTTCAGTCTATCGGGTACCCGCATCCCCCGTCGTTCATCCATCTAATACCGCTTATATAACTAATTAGGTTTTCTACACCTGTCTTCGAGATGTCCCCTAGTTCAGCAAAAAATCTATACCCTAGACATTTTTGTCTATGGCGTTGCAAACTTGGACAATGACAAAGAATGTGTTTTATTGTCTCCAATTCGTCCTCATCCTCGCACATCCTGCAGAAGTCTGGAGATCTGCTGGAGTCTGGAGAACTAAGCAGTGACCTGTGATGACTCTTATTGCAATTCTGAGACTTCTTCTATCCAGTTCCATCAGAGAATACACATATCGCTCATTTAATTCAATAGTGTCAAAATTCAAAACTCACTTTTTATTTTTCTGCTCAAGAAATAGCTGTAAATCTCTTCTTTAAGTTGACTTTTATTCTGCGTGTGTTATACAAACATATCTCAAAACTCACTTTCAGGTCTGCACTTTATTCGGGAAACCCATGAGGTTTTTCCTATACTTGCTAAGTAAGATCTGTAAACGGTTCTCCTCAAAAAATCGTATTTTGAATTGAAGTAAATGAGCGATATAATTAATCCGTGTTTCCAGGGAAAACTGTAACGGCCATTCTGTTACACAGAATCGCAACAAGCTAAAACGACTCAGAATCACATAACAATTCACACCAGTGTTTCAATTACTATGCGAGAAGCGACAACAATATAACTTTTCCATTTGTACGCGATTGTCAGACGAAGCCATTAACAGTTAATGTTTTTTAAAACACAATTTTGGTAAAAAATGTTTTCAATCACATTTTTCCCCTTTTTTAATTATCTTTGTTAATATTTTTTTAAATTATTGATATAGCAATATTTTCAAATATTGTTTTTTTTATTATTTATACTTAAATACAAATAAATAAAAAGAATATTTTATGAAATTCATTGCTTTTACACTGATTTTAGATTTTTTAAGAATTTTCCCGATATTTTGAGAATTCTCGAGAATTGAAATTTTCGTTATTCGGGAAATCCCGCATCTCGAGAATTGAAATTTTCGTTATTTCGGGAAATCCCGAATCTCGAGATTGGGATTTTTTCGGGAAATACCCAACTCTAAGCACACCATCCTCACGAACTTTTTGCACAAACTTCCAACCGCAGGCCAAAACTTATTTTCGATAAACGCACTTTTTGACCCACACAGTCAGGGTTGCCAGATGGACTGGAATGGGATGTTTATCCAAATATTTGAGGTCAACTCCATTTACAAGCTGTTGCATAATTTGTCCAGATAAATCGAAATGGTTTTCACTCTGACCAGACTAAGGTACAGACCGCAATACAGAAATTGGTAGAAAAATTCGAGCTGTTGGGACAACATTTTTCTGAGAACCAAGATTTCAAACTTTAGCTTTATTTAAAATGCGGTAATACGGAACTGTTAACTGAAGAGTACGGCCGCCGAAATGCATTTGCAACATAGAACGATCAGGACGAGCGAAACCAAACTTCTTGAACATTATTTCCTTAGGTTGTCTAACAAACCTAAGTAAATAAAAATATTCAGGGACAACTGTATGCGAATATCTTGGGGTACGAAAGCTATAGTAGCGAACACCAGAAAGTCGCATAACCAGCGACATTTTGATACGCTCACTTTTTTTTTGTTGTTGTTGAACTGTCATCTAAAGTCATTTACAAATCCGACAACTAGCCAGGCCAATGTGTCATTAAGTGTGAGAAATTGGCCATTTATAACACACACACACACATGCACTCACAATAGACAACCTCAAAAGTAGGCAATAGTAGGATAAAACTGTTGTTGGATAGCCGGAACGTGCAACAGGCCTTAAGACAATCTCCTGTAGGCAACAGCAAAGCAATGTGACTTTTGTCACTTTGTTCTGTACGAATGTCCTTTGGACATGGCCCAAAGGTAGGAGTGCAGGAGGCACACTGTGACTTTATCCATATGTGGACATAATCAAATTGTAGGGTTTGTTACACAGTCTACGAAATACGACATACGAACATACAATTCGGTATGCCTGATGTTATGCAAAAAAAAACCAGAAGGAAAAAATGTTCAAACATTTTCTATTGCCACTTTGCAAAAACAACACTGGACTGAGCCAACTTCTTGGTGTCCTTTGGCGAAACAACGAGATGTCTTCGCTAAGCCATGGGACTAGGAGAGCCTCTGTTTCTATTCCGGCTGCAGTGTAATTGTGCGTAAGGTGTAATTGCCTTCATTTAGTAGCTTTGGACAATGATATCCTCCTGCCTGCCACAACAAAGCCCTTTTCGGTATGTTATGGGTAACACTTGCGGGCGGGTTGGGTGGTGTGGTCACTTTGGAATGGGTTCCATTAGTTACTTGTTCTCAGCTCAAACAAGAGGTACTGCAACAGCACGTACTTTTAAGTGAGAAGTGAGTGGGAGGGCATGGCTATCTTGTGTTGGATTACAAGAAGTGCGTTCACATTTATTATGCGTTCAATAAATAGAAAGTCGTTAAAAGAATTTTGTGGTTTCTGTACGGTTCACTTTTCAATTGGAAACAATTCCCTTTAATCGTCGTTGCCTATGCAGTCACAGGCTAATCATTGCCTATTCCCAGGGGTAGGACAAAGTAATGATATTGTCGGCATATGGGAAAAGTTTAAGTTTTAAATTGTATGAGAATATGAAGGGGTGAAATTAAACACACTAATATATCGCTTATTTATTACAATTTTCACTTTTTAATTTTCTGCTCAAGAAAAAGCTGTAAATCTGTAACTGAAGTAGACGTTTGTTCAGCAGTGTATTATACAAACCTGTGTCGGGCCTCTAGTTTATTCGGAAGTCCTAAAAATTGTTTCTATATTTGCTAGTTAACACGCAATTGAGAAGTTTAAACGACTCTATTGAAAGAATCGTGTTTTGAGTTATGACACTATTGAAGTAAATGAGCGATATGTATATCTAAATCGAACTCGAACACGCCGTCGAATATTCTTCAACCAGGAATATTTTTATTGATTTGCATAACAATTCTCAGCGTAATTGTTGTTGTTAGATGCACCCGTCTAAGTCGATGTCGTTTCTACGATTCTTTGAGCAGGTTGCAAGAAACTATGGTCTCTCATAACAAATAGTTTGGAGAGCCCCTTTCCTATAATAACTCACGATTTTTAGACAATTAGAGGATGAGGATGATGATGATCTTCAGTCACATTTATATTCAAATTCAATTTATTTGGTGTAAAGTTGAGAGCCTGTTCGTGCGGGTGGTTCGGCTCAATGAAAAATGCCCAAAAAAATCTCCAAAAAAAATGGGTAGTTTTTCATATTTTGTAGGTAACATTTAATTTTTTGTTTTTGGCTAATTTTTCATATGAAAAAATGGACAATGAAAAATTCGCCAATTTTTCATTTTTGGGGAATTTTTTTTTGAGGATATTTTCATAATAGAAGTCAATCAAATATCGCGGGCAATCGCACGCTATTTTTTTATAATGCTGTTTTTTGGGGTTTTTTTTTTTTTAACATTTTGGGGATTTTGCATTGGGTAATTTTTCATAAATTGTTTGGGGGATTTTTCACAATTTTTAGAATTTATACAGGGTTTCACAAGAGGTGTTATTTTGGTATTCAAATAAAAATTGAATTTTTTGAGATAAAGGATCGCATGTTTATTTCATACTAAAGAGACCGTTAATAATGAAAAACAACATCAGCCAAATGGCCACCACGCTTACAAGACACATATCCTTTTCATGAAATTTTCCATAACCAAGTGGTTGCCCTATGTCCTCGATAGCCTCACGAATTATATTTTTGAGGTCTTGAATCGACCTTAGACCTTATCTTTCACGCGCCCCCAAAAAGGAAGAAGTCGCAAGGTGTTAAATCACAAGATCTCGGTGGCCAATTGTGATCGAGAGATAACGCGGTCCGGAAACTTTTCCCGGATGGTTTCGTTGCTTGTGTGGTACGTAGCGCCGTCTTGTTGAAAGTAAACGTTGTCCAGATCAATATCATCCAACTCCGACCATAAAAAAATCATTAATCGTTGATCCAACCTCAATTTTGAATAAGTAAGGTTCGGACCATAAACCGCACCAAACAGTCACACATTGAGAACAATAACTCTTGGATTTTTCGAGCCCCACATGCAACAATTTTGCTTGTGGAAATAGGCCTCATTTTTCGATTGAATTCCGGATAATTTTCATGCATTTCAAGGACCCAATCAGCAAAGACACTACGTTGTTAATGATCGGCCGGCTTAAGTTCTTGGGTTAACTGAACTTTATAAGCCTTAAGACCCATTTCTTTATGCAAATAACGTTTGTGGAATTCCCAAGTCCAAAAGAACGACGAGGAATCGACAAACCTGGGTTTTCTTCAACAGTTTGGGCTACAGCAACAATATTATCAGTTGTTCTTGAGCGACGTGCTCGGGTTTCATTCTTCATATCACCAACTTGTCCCAACAGCTCGAATTTGTTGATGCGAGTATCGTTCCATTTTTAGTAATGGCATAGTTTCTACTTGTCAAAGAATAAAAGCTTCAAAAGTGACCGGGTGATTCAGAATAACACCTCTTGTGGAAAACCCTTTATTATGTATAACTTACGATTTAATTTTTATATCCACGACACAGACACAACAAAATAATAATAGAATATATAAATCGAATTCCCAACAGATATTCAAAACAAATGAATAGCCTACTACTTTATAATCGGTACAAATAATATGAATCACAAAGATCCGTAACCGGATCGAAAACTTTGTTTCAATTGAATATCAAGCTAAACTAACAAACGGGAAAGAGAGTAAGATAGACAAAGTCACCAATACAATGGAAAGTCCCAATTTGTTCAAACAGTTATTGTTAGTGAGTGGATAAAACACACCTTCTGTTGAAGCAAACGCTCCGAAGAAAAACAGCAAATCACCGACTACTTGACATGAATTAACGTTAATTAGCAAACGATTAAGAATTGACAATTTATACAAAAAGACGACGACGACATCGAATGCATGCGATAACGGAAATTCCAATAGACATTACGCATTGCAACAGAACAAATACTCGTATCGTATCTGTACTCGTACTCGTACGTAACGTGACAGAGCAACTTAGATTCACTACGAGTATAATATACAGGCAGTACTCATATTCAAACAGAATGAACAGCACACAAAGTTGATAGAGTATAGACATGTGAGTGTAAATGATTTTTGAAAAAAAAGTCAACCGTTCGCATATCCACTAGGGATGTGCGCGTGCCAAAACATTGTCGTGATCGTGGTAATTTTAAATACCGGCAATGTCCGCTTAGAGCGATTTCATTATAACGCGATGAAATATATTCCGGAGAGAATAGAAAATTATACACTTTTTACTTGACAGCTGGTAAAACAAAGAAAAAAGAAACTGAAATAGAAACTTGAGACCATTTTATACATTCTTACTGAAGAGTGTGAGTGTACGTGATCGTGATCATTCTTTATCGTTCGTTATGCACATTTTATCTTTCGTGAGCGAACGGAAAAATCTATTTTATAACTCACTATTTTTATATCGCTAGTCTGCTTACTCGTGAGTCTCATTTCACTCACGCGCTCACCTCTGCTATCCACATTTATACCAATTGTTTAAACACATATTGTGGCCAACCACTCACCCGCTTGCCTGTTCATAATTTGCTGGTCACCTGTTACAATTTGTTGATTTGGTCAACAGAAATATCAATTATCTGTGTTTTTTTTTCTTTTGTGCTTTGTTGATAAATTATTTATTTATTTGTTTGTTTATTGATATAGTATTTATTAAGCATTTAAATAAATATTAACAATGACAAACAAAACAAAATACCAAAACGCCAAGATAAAACTAAAAAAAAAACGTTTATTTTTGAATTATAACAAATTAATTGGGTAAACGTTGCCCAGTCAAGACAAACAAAACGGCGACGAATTCTATTTTGATTTGATATCGAAGTGCTATAAATTTTATTGTGAAATGTGACGTATTTTTGGGGAATAAAAAAATCACCGCACTTATTTTTGAATATATAATTCAAAGAATCGTCACGTTTAGAACATCATTGGAATTTAATTATTTTTGAACATTGAACAGATAAATTTTTTTGCGCTAGTTTGTGTTGGGAATTTTAAGCAAAAATTTTAAATTATAATTGACGTTTGTTAATGTTTATGAAAATAAATAAATAAAAATGTATGCTTTATAAATGGATTTTTGTGAAAGCGTCACTGTTATGATTTTATCATTTTACTTAAAAGTACATTAGGGTGTCAGTGTGTACAGTGGTTTGACACCCATAACTCTGAAACGCCAGAAGTAAAATGAATCTGAAAAAATTCTCAAAAATACTTTACACCATAAACTATTAAAAAAAATATTTGTTTTCACACCCTAATGTACATGTATTCATTCACAATTTACTGAAGGTATCCGTAGGGGCCGTTCTGGTACCTTCCATACAAATATAATATTGTAATTAGGCTGAAATGCACTTTACCGGGCGAAAACCAAAACCAAAACTTTTTTTAATACAATATACTCTCTCTTTGCGGACACCTCTGATAAGCAGACACCTCTCATAAACGGACACTTTTTCAGTAGCAATCCGCTTCAGTACTCTTGTGTACTTCTCTCATAAACGGACACCTCTCATAAGCGGACAAAATTCTCAGTCCCTTAGGTGTCCGCTTATGAGAAAGTATATAAAATTTTTTTAAAAAAATATAAATTTTTTTTTAAAAATATAAACTTTTAATAATAATATATACAAATTTTATTAAAAATATATAAAATTTTTTTTAAAAAAATATAAATTTTTTTTAAGAAGATATAAAATTTTATTTAAAAAAATATTAAATTTTTTTTAAAAAAATATTAAATTTTTATTTAAAAAAATATTAAATTTTTTTGATAAAAATATAAATTTTTTTTTAAAAAAAATATATAAAATATAAAATTTTATTAAAAAAAATATTAAATTTTTTTTAAAAAAATATAAATTTTTTTTAAAAAAATATACATTTTTTTTTTAAAAAAATTTATAAAATTATATTTAAAAAAATATAAAATTTTTTTTTTAAAATTTTTTTTAAATATATAAATTTTTTTTAAAAAAATATTAAATTTTTTTTAAAAAAATATTAAATTTTTTTTAAAAAAATATTAAATTTTTTTTAAAAAAATATTAAATTTTTTTTAAAAAAATATTAAATTTTTTTTAAAAAAATATTAAATTTTTTTGATAAAAATATAAATTTTTTTTTAAAAAAAATATATAAAATATAAAATTTTATTAAAAAAAATATTAAATTTTTTTTAAAAAAATATAAATTTTTTTTAAAAAAATATACATTTTTTTTTTAAAAAAATTTATAAAATTATATTTAAAAAAATATAAATTTTTTTTTTTAAAATTTTTTTTAAATATATAAATTTTTTTTAAAAAAATATAAATTTTTTTTAAAAACATAAAATTTTTTTTGAAAAAAATATAAAATTTTTTTGAAAAAAATATAAAATATTTCTTAAAAGAAATATAAATTGTTTTTAAAAAAAATTTTGTTTTTTGTTGGCAATACAATTTTAAAAAAATATAAATTTTTTTTTAAAAAAATATAAAAAAATTGTATATATAAAATTTTTTTAAAAAAATATAATTTTTTTTTAAAAAAATTTTTTTGGAAAGAATATAAAATTTTCCTTAAAAGAAATATAAATTTTTTTAAAAAATTTTTTTGTTTTATGTTGGCAATACAATTTGCATTTTATTTATCCAAATTCATGAAGTTTGAGTACCCCCCATTTATAATTGGCGGTGGATCTAATTTAGGGAGTGGGCTGAGGTCATCTTTTGCCACGCCCACATTTACTTTTTTTATCTTCATGTGATTTTCTGAAGTTTGATTACCATTTGATTGCTGTAGGTCTTTGAACCATTTTTTTGGGTCCCTAGGAGCCTCTCGGTTAATTGCCCCTTCTCATATCGATTTTCGTGATTTATGGGTAATTTTGAGGGGGTGGCATTTTCCATTTTCTTTTATCATTTACTTATTTATTTTATTTTATTTATTTATTTTTTACAATACAAAATAAGTTTATATTTTAATTTTGGGTCCAAGGGTAAACCGGGTGACACAGACCATAGGGCTAGAGTTTTGCAGCGACAGATCAACGCCTCTGGTGGGAATCGAACCCACAATCCCCAAGCTGATAGTCAAGCACGCTACCAACTCGCCTACCGGGCGCTTTTACAATATTTGTATGAGATGTACCACTGTCTGTACCGGTGTCTAGAGTTCCGATTTTGTCTCCATATCCTTTCATTTCCTCATCTGCTAAGGCAACCAATGTTGCTACTTCTCAACATAAAATTGAAAAACTTTCGCCTCCCTGCAACATTGCTTACACAAGATTGTGATCAAATAATTTTCTTTTCATGTTTACAGTTTGATCAAATATTATTTGTTGTCAAATACTCGTTCAAGTGTTAGAACACAGCAAACATGTTTCCCCATACTTCTATTTATCATTATTTGACTGATGTTTGAACAAACAAAAAAGGTTATTTTTTTGCCAATTTTTTGTGCAAACACGATTAAATATATTTTCTTCAAATATTTACCAACTCATTTATTATACAGTCGACTAGAAACTTTACACCTTAGAGATCAGCTGTGGCCGACAAGGTGAATTTTTATGGTCCCAGGAGAAAATATTTAAACAACAGTAAATGTAATGCTTTTCTAGTCCACCTACCATATAATTTTTCAAATGCGGTTTTTCCTGCGTCTTCCTTGATAGTTGTCCTTTTTGGCTGGTGCATTTGGAGTATTTTGATCGATATGGAGTAGTCAGCGCATTAACTGTAGTTTGAGACGATTGATTACTCAGGGTTCGTTTAACACCTATATTTCTCATTAACCTAGATGGGGCCGTATATTTTGTAATGTACTTCTTGTCTCCAAAACATCCAGACCCGCATTATCTGCTTCTCAGGTATCCATATGTCAAAGCCCGGCTAGAATAAGTGTCCTGTCAAGTGTTGATCAACTTCGTGGATATAGGGCTCTGTTGTACAAGTGTTTGCTTAGCCCGAAGTAACATATATTTGCCAGCTCAATACTTTGCTTTATTTCAATGCAATCATTATAGTTTCGATACTTCTTTCTGTCGTCTCGACGTTTGCCTAACCGTTGCAAGGTAAAGTTGTCTTTACTCCCCGTTCACCGTCAGACACTTGTTGATTCCTTTGTGGTTCTGGAATAAGCATAAGTTAAACCTGAATCTATCCTGCCGATGATGTCAGTTTTGTGCTCATATGTGAAGATAATGTGGCCTTTGCCGCTATTAGCTCCGCAACTTGGCCTTGGACTATTGCTGGTTCGACCTCCTCTGGGATAGATGGTGGACTTTCAAAACATTATTATTATTTTCATATGGGTTTTCGGACGAAACAGAGAGGCATCATAATTTGAATATGTTTTTTTTTTGGTGTAGGGAATATTTAAATCGTATGAGCTGACTAGTTAACCTTTCGATTTAAATAATTCAAGTTTTGTTTTATATTTTTTTTTGTGTAATCCGTTGTGGTTTATTGTCTCCTTATGCTCGTATGCTGCCGATAATGGTTGGCCATTTATTCAATTATAAATATTTAATTATATGTTACTTAAATGTTAAATGTATTTCATTTGAAAAATAAAGGCAATGTTTCAAATTGGGTAAAGTGGCCACACCACCTCCCTGGGTAATTTCAACAATTAAATTATTACAATTTAATTTATTTATAAGTTGGGTTTTTGCCGTAAAGCAGACCTTTAAAATAGGAAATAACTTTTGTTGAATAGTCAAATAGGATGGAAATAATATGGAACATGGCGATACTGTCTACATCGATATACTAAAGATCAGAGTCGAAAAGGAGCCCAGATGTTCTACGAAAAAGATTCAGTGAGAATCTGAGAAGTATCATCGGGAAGATCAGCCCTGGGGGACGAACCAATCTGAATGTAAAGCAAAGACGGTTGAGGCAAAGGAAGACTACGAGGATGCAGTCAGAGAATTCACTTCAATCAACGATATAAACAAAGGCGCGCAATTTATGATAATGAAAACACACAAAAAAATAATGGTCAAAATAGAACCAGATGATTTAAACAATGAAACACGGGTCTATCGCAGTGAAGTTTCATGGCGTTCCGACAATTTCATGGCGATTCTGTGTATGGAACTCTATATAAGACTTGTTAAATATTCCTATCATCGAGATGATTTGGAAAAGTCACAGTCAATGAAAACTAGACAATACTGTCAAGAGAACAGTGATGGAATATTTGAAATAAGAAGTATTTTTTAAAAAATGTAATGGATTAACTAATGTAAAAAGCGGCATCACAATAATAACATATCTTAATATATATTTACCCTCGACACTGATTCACTGATTCACTGATACACTGATTCCCTGATACACTGATTCCCTGATTCACTGACTCTGTCACGCAGTACGTAGGAATTTAAATAGGCATTCTATAATTTTCTATAAATAATAATAATAAAAAAAATATTTTTTTTTTGTACAGAAATTGTGTTTTCCCCAATTTTTTTTTTAAATTTTTTTTTTTTTTTTACAAAATTTTTTTTTTTCCACAAAATTTGTTTTTTCAACAAAATTTTTTTTTTCCAAAATTTTTTTTTTAAAAAATTTTTTTTTTCCACTAAATTTTTTTTTTCAGCAAAAATTTTTTTTTCCACAAAAATTTGTTTTCCAACAAAATTTTTTTTTTCAAGAAAAAATTTTTTTTTCAACAAAATTTTTTTTTCCACAAAATTTTTTTTTTTTCAACAATATTTTTTTCCATATTTCAACGGGCGCCATAAGCGCATTACAACTTACTAGTAACATATATTTACAAAACCATGGCAGATAAAAACCAGCAAGGAACAAATCGAACTAATACGACGGTACCACGAAACAACATTTGGAGGTCCTATCGGAGTTAGAAAGACCACTCTAGAATTAAATTCGGTGTTTCGTATGTCACCATAGGGTACGTTTTCGAGTTGTCAGGAATTATTATCCTTTTCGAACATCTGCTGAAAACCCATTATCATGTGGCATTTCGAAATTTTTGGCCCGATTTACACAATGGCTTTCCATTCAGGGTTAGCAGGCATGACGTTCGACCAAAAGGGGTAGCAAAACAGTCACAAAATTTGACATTCTAATTAAAAATTTGAAGAAATACACGTCAAAAACAGTCATCGTGTAAAAAGGGATTTTTCAAATTGTTTGTCTTTAAAAACGTCTTTACCTAAATTCACTAAAACCGATTCACATGTGTGCCTATTATTACAGAACTTTTGGCTGGGCGAAATGAAAGCGGCGTATGTTTGACTCTTAAATGCCGCGGCACACTTTTTAATTTCCTTTATCCCAAGATGTATTACTATAAACCAATCAGAGACTCTTATGGCTGAGACCGTCAGACATGCAGGCCGATATACAGACAACCCTGTCGCGTAGGGATATTAACCATATGAATGAGAGTAAAAGTGGCGAGGATGTTGACGGCGGCAGTGGAGGTGGTGATGGTGGTGGTGGTAAGGTACGAATGGAAGTCATAAGTGTGACCACATCCAGAGCAGACAGATTGGCACTTTGTGGCTTTGTACACGTTCGTTTTTTGTTGTTGTTTTGTTTTGTGAAAACTAAAAATGCTGTAATAATAATGATGTACGAGTATGCGATACAAAAAAAAAAAATCGTTGATCGAGGGTGGTGTGGTGAGCGTGGTCAAAGGAATTAGTGATAACGATACTTAAAATCGACAACCTTTAGATTTGACGGCAAGAATACTAATATGATAAGAGAGGAGATTGACGCCAATCTCACAAACTTCTGTAGTAAATACAGATTTTCAGACTTGGGATGTCTACATGCCCGGAGGATTTGTTTACTGAATATTTCTTCAGTGTGCTGCAAAAAGATTTTAAGTCCACTTTTTTCTGAAATACTCTTACAGCCTGTTTTTATAAAACGAATGGGTTTTTCGTTAAAATAACGAACAGAAATTCTGTTTCGTCAGTTTGGATTTGTGTAACACGAAAGTCTCAGTTGAATTCAAATTGAATTTTTTCGTATGTAGTTTTGTGTGTATTATCTAATTGGATTCGTTGGAGTTATCTCAGTCATCTCAGACGTATACGTTTTATAAAAACAACCACTAGTTTTGTGGACCAAGTTCAATAATTATGAACATTATTCAATAATTAAGCATCTCGGCGAATCAATTGTTCTACGCAGATTGTGAGGTATTCTTATGTCCCTCAACATTTCGTTATAGAAAACTTTTGACATGGCTTGGAAATTACTCTCCTACACGTAAAGTGAACATTATTTTTGATGGTCTTGCCAGGTTGCGAACATGGGTTTGCTGAGTGCTAGTCGCCCTCACACTACCTACCACACCATGTTCCATATACAGTTCAACCTCGATATAACAGCCCTCAATATAACGATTTCCTCGATTTAACGAATTTTTTGAAATCCCCAACAGCGCTCCATAATATCTAATACAAAATAAACCTCTCTATTACGAATACGTTTGTCAAAAACCTCGTTATAACGAATTATCAACCATTGCAGTGACACAGACACACACGAAATTATTGTGTTTTTTTTTTGGCTTTTTTCCAAGTTTTTCGATAGAAAATCATATTTGTTTGATGCTTAGTAAAATAAGCACTGATAGTTGTCGTTGCTGTTAGCTGTAAAGTTCTAATGGCAGGGGAAAAAAGAGATGTTCAAATTTGCTTTAATTTATTAGCGGAAATCGTTCGCTATAACACGGTATGTAGATGATGATTAATAAACAAGGTTTATTTATCTCTTTATAACGAATGGAAGTGCAACAATTGATTCTAGAATGGGATGTATGTATTTGTTCTGATTTGATGTAACTGAACTGCATTCTTCCACGCCTCAACGAGATCTAATCTAACCACTTTTCTCTTATATGAAAGTATTCAGTTCACAGGCCAATTGAGGTTAGTCAGCCACTGGCAAGATTACCAAACGATTCCAAAAGATGTGCGCTTTAACTGCCAACCAGCTACACAATTCTTTTCAGAACTTTTTGCTCTCTGATCTATACGTGAAATATAATCTTTGAGTGCTACATAAAATCAAATTGGTTTTGTATGAACGACCACAAATAGAAAAACCAAAATAAAAACCATCAATTTATTTGGATCGGAATTCCCCTTCTTTTCAAAAATGATTTCCAAAAATCGTCATTAAGTGTATGGGTGACGCATGAAACTTTACGCTCTTAGTCATTTCTGTCTGAACCAAACTGTTAATACCGCCCTCATACTGTGCATGACAAAGTAATACATAAATACAAGCGGGTAAAGCAGAAGTAGTATGAGTGGGTTGGCCAGAAAATCAATAAATATAAACAGGATATATAAATGAACGAAAGCCGAAGTCCACCAAAGGTGTGCGAAGGGCTTCCTAACCTAAATTAATAAAACCATAAAAAAATAAGTTTCCGTACGTCTGGCTGTCGGTCTCCCAGTCTTCTGTTGCTAACCTATGACAATATTTGTATTCTTTTTTTTTTTTTTTTTTTTTTTAGTTGTTATTTGGTTTTTGCTTTTATTGCGTTTAAATTGAAACTCTTCATTATTTAATTTTGCGTACATGTTTTGCATGTTAAATGCGCTGCAAAAGTCCAAAAGTGTCGCTTGGCCATTTATTCATACGTACCCGCTTGTTCGCAGTGATCGTAAACGGTTTTTCGGAATAAGATTTTGGTGTACGTGCAGTTTGTGTCGTTCGTATCTTAGAAATTTTTGGTTTTTTTTCCTTCTGTCTACTTTCTGTTCAGTTATAAAGAATTTGTAGGAGTTTTGCGTTTTTTTTTTTTTTTATTTTGACTTGACAGTATGCGAATTTTCGCCGTGTATTATTCGTTTTCGTACATAATTTTATGTTACCATATCAGTTGTACGGTGTTTTATGTTTTTTTTTTTTTTTTTTTGGTGATTCATTGTGAATATGGGAAAATCCCAGCACTCTCGCACTCGCACACTCATACGTTTAGAGTTTATTTTTGTAATGATTTCTTTGAGATTAAAGCGCTATACAGCAAATATCCACAAATAAGTTTTAATACTATCATGTATTGTATACACCGATGGATTAATGTTGTTAAATTTGGATTTTGATTTACCCCCTTGTCAAGTACGTCATTGTGCATGTTGACTGAAACTTGGGTGGATGCAAATGTGACCACAGAAGACTATGCTTTGCATCTAGCATGTAGGTGTTTCTCGGTTTTTCCATTCGCTACGTAATTTATGAGGAAAATATTCTTGAGGTTGCAGTTGGTTTGACATTAGTTGTAGGCAAATCTAAAATAATATCTTATACACTTTTAATTGGAAAAGGTGTAACAAATGAAATTCATGCCATGTTTTACATGCACAGTCTTTCTCTGACCTATATAATTTTTACTCCAGGCCGTTACCAAATGCTAAACAATTTTGGAACAGGACCAAAATCAATTGATCATAGTTCGAAGACCAATTCAGAGCCTTTCTCTATGTTGGCCACAGTGAACGATTTTCGAAAGTTTTACATGAAGTCCTGAAGAGTTGGGTAACTTTGACGCGGACAACCCTCAAGTCAACCAACTAAACAAGGTAAGTCTGAGAAGCCAATTTGAGAATTCGCTGTGTGCGTATTCCCCTCTTTGTTGGTGGTTGAGGCCTTCATTACACTGCGGTGAGACGCAACTCCATGCAGAGTCGATCTCCCCTTCGCCATACACAGCCAACGCGAAACTCCCCGAAGGGTTGTCCTCAATTGGTCAGCCTAGAACACAAAGTCTGGGTGCTCGCGTTACCAGATTACAGGCTCCGAAAGGACCACGTATCATCATAAATTCTAGTTGGATTCCGGCACATTCTGGCTGGAAAAATTTAACCAAACATTTGCGATTTAAATAGTCTGATACGAAATTTCCTACCAACAATTCCATATTTTGATTTCCCGTAATTGTGGAAAAAGTAGCTCTTTCCTAAATCATGTCACTGTAGGCCTCCTAGCCGGCCTTTCATTGCCCTCTTTCCTCCGCTGACTACATATTTTCTTCTACACATTGAAAGTCTTCAACATTGAATTCCGACATGTGTAAATTTAATTTCGCTAAATATTTTGCTTTTGGGCGCGCAAAACCAAATTAGAAACCACGATGTTGTCGCTAATTTTATAAAATTGTTATTTTCCTCAATTCTATTATTTGTTTTTTGTATGTGTATAAACAAACCGCTACATCCTCACCAGTCCACAGAAAAAAGAAAGAGAAGCCAGCCAGACATCAATTTTTCAATTAAGTCAGTTTTAAAAAAGGGCAGGTATTTTTTTGTTTTGTTTTTTTCTCCCCATTAATATTTGAATAGCGGTTTTAGTGCATCAAATGTTTAAAACCAACTTTCTAATGTTTAACTTTGTTTTTGTTTTGTTTTTAATAAAATGGAAAATGTTGAAAATGCTGCATATATATGGGAATAGAATAAAAAAAACTTTGCCAGAGGTTGCCAGATCTTACAGAATAGCAGAGCTATCGAATTAAATACATTTCAGCTCCTTTAATATTTTAACAGCCATTACAAGTTTAAACATTTAACATATTTAACTGCGTTAGCAGTTTAGTTCTATTGATTTTTCCAATTGCAAACTAAATTTAATATCAACTGCCATCCACCGCCATGTGAAACAAATGTCAAGAGATGCAAAACAAAACGATGGAAAAAAATTCAAACATGTCAAAAACGTTAGCCAAAATAACCGCTAATCAAGTTCACAGGTTATGTTTGGCCGCAACATTACATACAACAAAACACTCTTACACACACTAACCGACACACACACACACAAGTATGCGTGTATGTATCTAAATAGTAGTGAGTAATTTACAGTCAACCATTGGCTCACAATGGGGGATTTTATGATTTACCAAACAAATACATTCCGTTTTAATTTTTTGTTTACGACGACTTTGAAACTACAACCACGCGGGTCTGATTTGGGCAAATATACATGCTCTTGTTATTTACTAATCAATTCTAGTTCTAGAAATTCTTTGTTTGACATTTTGCATTTAGCAATCGTATTTATTTTTCTTTTATTTTAAAACATATTCTCTGATCATTACAACAATATTATAGTTTTGCTATCCCTCTTGCCATCAAATGTCTCAAGTACTTTGTGTAAATCGAGTTTAAGACCACCTACGCAAATCCTTCCACCTGTCTGCTGAATGCATGAGTCCAGGTAAAAAAAAAGGCTGACCCTCAATAGATAAATGGCTCTCTCATTCGTTCATTGTTAAATGGCCGGTCGACCGGACGATGCACTAGAGAGACAATTCGTTTTTCAGCCTTACTGTTCGCATGTGGAATAATCTTCCAGCAAGTATTGTTCCTGTCTGCTATGACATTTTCAAATTCAAGGCAAACATCAACCAACATTACTCCCTCTTTCCTCCTTCCAATACCCTTACTTCAGATTGCCCTGAGTGTTAGTCAAACAAAAGAAATGGCTAAACCAATTGACTCATTGGAAAACTGCGTTCAAAACCCACCCAAAAAAAGGAATATGTGGAATATGGAATTCAAATGTGATGATGAACTTTTCCATTTAGAAATAGTTGTAGAGAGCAAAATCATTTTGTATTTGATATTATTTTTTAACTAGTAAGTTGTAATGCGCCTATGGCGCCCGTTGAAATATGGAAAAAAAAATTTTGTTGAAAAAAAAATTTGTTGTGGAAAAAAAAAAAAATTTGTTGAAAAAAAAAAATTTTGTTGGAAAAAAAATTTTTCTTGGAAACAAAAATTTTGTTAAAAAAACAATTTTGTTGAAAAATTTTGTGGAAAAAAAAAAATTGTTGAAAAAAAAAAATTGTTGAAAAAAAAAAATTAGCTGAAAAAAAAATTTTTGTTGAAAAAAAAAATTGGGAAAAAAAAATTTTGTAAAAAAAAATTTTTGTTGAAAAAAAAATTTGTAAAAAAAAAAATTTGTAAAAAAAAAATTTTGGTAAAAAAAAAAGGGGGAAAACACAATTTCTGTACAAAAAAAAATATTATTTTTTTTATTATTATTATTTATAGAAAATTATAGAATGCCTATTTAAATTCCTACGTACTGCGTGCCAGAGTCAGTGAATCAGTGTCGAGGGTAAATATATATTAAGAAGATTAAAAAAATTTTCTATTTCTTTTAATTTTCTATAAATTCCTCTTTTAGGCCTCAAAAACTCTGGGACAAAATAAAAATGATCCTACGTATACGTTATTATTTGGGTAACTATTAATATTAAGTATACGCCACGTACGAAAAACATTTACAAAATTGCTGGAGTGCCAAGAAGTCGAGTATTCGATAATCTACACCAGGGCTTTCCAACTAATTGAGGCTTACGCCCCCCTTCAAAGGCAATTGAATATTACCACGCCCCTTCAGACCTAGCAAACAAAATAAAATATTGTTTATGAATATTAATTTGTATACTTTGAAGGAACTTTGTGCCAAAAAACACACTGCGGTTGTTGTTCTCATTATAAATGAGAATCAAAATTGTACATACTGCTTATTTAGTAGTCCCAGTTGGTTATTCGGTGTAATTTTGAATTAAAACGACACCAACTTCCTGCACGCAAACTCAAACAAAAAGTTATTAAAACAAACAACAGATGATTGACGATAATCGTGAGCAGGGATAAGAAAGCAGTACAACACCATGAAAAACATAATCCATAATCCATGTCATCGGCATTTGGGAACGCCTGTTCTACACACTCTACCTCGGTAAGTACAAGTCATTTCCATTAACATTACTTGGTTCTAATTCTAAGCAAATACTAATGTCTTACAATTAACGACATAAGAAGTCATAACTTTAACTTGTCTCCAATTCTTATTTCGAAATGAGAGCTATTAAATTTTAAAAAATTTTACATTTAAATTTTATTGTACAGGGTTCTCCAACAAGAGGTGTTATTTGGAATCACCCGGTATTTCGGTGGCTGTCAGTTTTGAAGCTTTTATTCTTGGACATTTGACAAGTAGAAACTACTCCATTACTAAAAATGGACCGGCACACGCTTCAACAATGCATTGAAATTTACTAAAATTCACTACAAAAATGGTGAAAATCTTGCAGTTACAGTTCGCAAAACTAAAAAGTTTCCGGACCGTGTTATCTCGCGAAGAGGTGATCACAATTGGCCACAGAGATCTTGTGATTTAACATCTTGCGACTGCTTCCTTTGGGGCCACGTGAAGGATAAGGTCTACGCCAACAGCCCAGCTTCGATTCAAGACCTCAAAAATAAAATTTGTAAGGCTATCGAGGACATAGGTCAGCCACTTTGCAATTTGTTTATGAAATATTTCATGAAAAGGCTGTGGTCCTGTAAGCGTGGTCGTGGCTGATGTTGTTTTTCATTATTAACGGCATACCTTCTTCTTTATTGTGAAATAAATATCCGATCATTTATCTCAAAAAGTGTAATTTTTCTTTGAATACCACAATAACATCTCTTGGAGAACCCTGTATTATTGTGTGTAGAAAAGTGAATTTACAAAATCATTTTTAAAATTTGGTGTTGTGAACCGAGACCATATTCAAATAGAACGTCGTTACTCGTTCTACTTTACGTACCATTTAACATTTCCGTTTCTCGTTTTTACACTTTCCCATAAATCGTAATGAATCAGCTCTCTCTTCGCCTTTGATAAGGGATTCACTATGGATAAGTTAATGGTCGTTTCAGAACAGCAACGATTGAAATCAAACGAACCCAAGCCCATGTGTATGGCGGATATGATAAAACATGAACCCAATATGGTCATGCTTTTATATCGAGACAGAAGAAATCTGGCTGACAAGTATATTTCTGATAAATTTTTATTGATTTAGTGCCTTTGGTTTTGGCCTCATTAAGAAATCGTATACAATCACTTCGATGTTGTGCTTGCTGTGCTCAGTTTGTAATGCCAGAGATAATCATGTATTTCATTAAATTATTTTAGAGCGGTTTTTTAGCTAGAGCATTCTGGTCCATTGGACCATTTTTAGAGCGGTTTTTTAGCTAGAGCATTCTGGTCTATTGGACCATTTTGAGACACTGAATTATATTCTTGTCAGGATGTAACTCACGGTTCGTTCGATGTTTGTACTCCGCTACAAGAAGCCCTTACAAATATTTGATATTGTATAAAGTTTGTTTTCTCAGCTTTTTTTCGCTTTATTCTTAATACAGTTTTTTTGTTTGCTTCTGTTGTTCGAGATCATTGATTTATTTCTACTTCCGAAACGGATCCGTATATCTAAGCAAAGACAATGCTTAAATCGTTCTTAAACAATTGCCCCCATATTAAGAAAGATTTACAGTAGGTTTAAAGTATATTTTTATAAAGGGAATTTTAACTATAAACCTTTCGTAAATTATGAATATGTGGGTTAATATTTATTTATATTTGGTTTTAAACGGATCCAATTTAGATACCCTACCACTTTTACCAAATTGTAAAATCGCCCACTGTGCTTCATCAAACCAAACGAATCAGCCAACAAACATATGAAGGTGCCCGTCATTTACACACCGACACGCACTCAAGCACACATTTAATCACGCAGTTTCATTATTTTGCGCAGATGATGATGGCAGTCGGTGGATGGCGTTGATGGCGACGACGATGATAGTGTGATGGCTGTGATTTACCATCTGAACGGAAATTGTGACATAGTTATGGACTTATACACGGGAGGAGGGATGTAGTGGTGATGGGGGTCTTTTTGAAATCACTCATACCTGGGAATGGCTAATATATGCTCTATCCAAGAATATGTGGATATGAGGAAAACTAATCAATTATAATATTTTCTATTGAGGGAAAATGTTAGAGATTAAAATTCACGAAAAATCAAAGACTTATTTATGCGAAGACAATTTTTTCATTGCAATAAAGAGAAACATATTTCTGACTGATTTGTTTCATCAGGGAGGAAAGTTCCCCTTCAAGGAACTAAAATTATAGTTTTCCAGCCTGTTTCCATAAAACGAAATCGTTCGTTCGTTACAAATTGTCGAAATTGGATGCGTTATAACATGTGTTGTAGACGTTATTCAATTCTGAATTTTTGATATCTGTTTTTGGAGAATGACATGTGGAACGTAAACCCAAAAGTACCAGGTTTCCTTACTGAGAAATATCCGTTTTATGGGGCCCTCAATTTTACCAATTCATAACGAAAGATCGAATTCGTTTTATGGAAACCAGCCCTTCATATTTTTTATAAACTAGCTGACTCTTTTTTATAAACTGTAACGAGCCAACTGTTTTCTCAGGGTACGGAGTTTCTGTACAAGAGGCACACTTATATCAGATTCTTTACAATTAATACATCATTTGGCCAATTCTACAACCGCTTCAGGTCAGTTCAACATTCCCGTCTTCTTGGTCTTTGGCTCTCGGCCTAAATGTTACCAAACGCTGTTTCGATTTGAATGAAACACTACTCTAGTCCAGCTTAAGCCTTAAAAATGTCAACTGGAATTGAGCTGTAATGAGAGGGAATGATTACCCTCTCATTACACCGTGTTACAAAAAATAGATTTTTTTTGTCCTATGAACCAAATGCACATATTCGGAAAGAGGGGGAAAAATAAAAATACACGTGTATTGGCGATTTTCATGTACACGTCAGATTTTTTTTAAGTTTGAAGTATAAAGCTCGTAGTGGTCTGTGTGAAAGCCTTTGGACCGATTTTTAACCCTTTTTCAGTGATCCAATCGAGCTGATTTTTGGCAGGCAGACTCGTGGAAATGTCTGTATCACGTCAAATTTTTTAAAAAATAGATTTTTATCAATTCTCAGATTTTCCTAATTTTTTTTTTAAATGGTTTTCGTTTTTTTTAAGGTTTCAGTTCAAAAAACATTTTTTTTTCGTAACGCTTAAGTAGTTTAAAAATTTGGAGTCTCTTCAAGTTATGCTAAGAAAAGTGAAAAAAATATTTTTTTTTTCAAAAATAATAAAAATTGGGGAAAATCTGTGAATTGATAAAAATTGTTTTTAAAAAATTTGACGTGATACAGACATTTCCACGAGTCTGCCTGCAAAAAATCAGCTCGATTGGATCATTGAAAAAGGGTTAAAAATCGGTCCAAAGGCTTTCACACAGGCCACTAGGAGCTTCATACTTCAAATTTAAAAAAAAAAAATTCTGACGTGTACATGAAAATCGCCGATACACGTGTATTTTTATCCCCTTTCCGAAAAAGTAAATTTGGTTCATAGGACAGAATGTGTGTAACACGGTGTTATGAGTTTTTTTTTTTTATAAAAATTACTAATAATGATTATAAAGTGTTATTCCTTTTTATTTTCAAAAGTAAACGTAAGTAAAACACATATAAAATATTTTTGGTTCATGATATTTCTTTTTTATTATAAAGTTTGAACGTTGACATTATATGTCAACATCATTTAAATGGCCACGACGCGAAGTGTTGCAAGCATTGATTCTTTTGAGGTAATTTTGGACCACTTTTTGACACATATTGGGCGGTATCTCAGCCATAACTTGACAATTTTGTTTATTAACTTACCCACCGAGTGAGAAATGTGGTTCATAACCATAAACCATAAGCGATCGATTTTCATCATTGTCAGACTTCCAACTGAAAAGACAAACAAATTGGTTTAACAACTTAGTTTGATATATGTCGAATTCCAGCCTCATACTTTTGAATCCACGAAATGGATAACCCTTTATTTTATTACTGCTTTCAGATAAGGGAAGAGATGATCTGATTTTGGACCAGAATTCCAAAGGGAAGCAATCACTCCAGATCTTTTTTGAATGCTTATAATGGGTGGTTTTCAAGAAGAAATATAAATCTGAATGAATTTATCTTTATTATAAAGATTAGGGGTTTCCATTATGTTTTAACAATGTTTTGGGACAAGTGGCAAACGCAGCTGGCTCGATTAAATTCCAGTTGAGAGGTCTTGTTGGAAACAAAGGACGTTCACATTAACATTCTTCAATTCAGGCATGAAAAAGTCTTTATTGAGAGGTCTTGCTGGAAACGAAGATCGTTCACCTTAACATTCTCCAATTCAGGCATGAAAAAGTCTTCATTGACCGTAACATTATGGCCGGCTTCATTATTGAAGAAATATGGACCAATGATTCCCTCGGCCCGTAGAGCCCACCAAACAGTGACTTTAACAGTAACGGCGTCTCAGCAATGGCTTGTGGATTTTCATTACTCCAAATGCGACAATTTTGTTTATAAACTTTCCCATTCAACCAAAAATTAACTTTATCGCTGAACAACATTTTCTTGTAAAAATCGGTATCACGTTTTGGGCCCAATCACCGAGCGATGCGCTTGATGGTCGTTCTGCTTCAATTCTTTCATGAATTGGATTTTGTAATCACGCAAAGCCAGATCCTTTCATAAAATTGTCCATAAAGTGGATGGGCACAGCTTCCATTGTTGTGCGCAATGGCGGAAGGGCTCATTCGGATTTTCTTCAATACTCTGCTATGCCGCAGCAATCGCGCTCTCGTTGCGCAATGTACGGCGTCTCTGAGGATGTGCATTAGCCACTAGAGTAAACGTGGTGCGAAACAGATCCATGGTTGCTCGAATTACCAACTGTGCTGGGCGATTATGGCGTCGCTCGAACAGAATCACTATTTGGGTAATAAATTTGCACGATTTTCAAACGTTGTTCCGGAGTAAGTCTATTCTTTATGAAATGGCAAACAAAATTGAGCATAAATCAAGTGACAGCTGTCAAAAAGACCAACTTCGAAAGAAGTGTGGCCAGATTGAAGATCACACGTCTAAAAAAACACCCGGTACATGGATGACCGTTCTAGCATTGATTCAAGAGGGAACATGAGACTGTTTATCGCAGTTTGCGTCAGTATTAGGTGAGTTCTGTAGAAAATCTGGTGGCATGCCTCAGATTTAACTTGGGCTACAGATTTTTTAATAAGTCAAATACTTTCTTTCTTATCGAGCGACCTGAGATGATGCCTCTCCTGAAGCTGGTTCAGTTTCCCAACGAGGTTTGGTTACTGGGGCTGTACTCTTTCCAATTTGATCAAAATTAGCAGTGTTGCTACTCCAAACATGAATCCATAGGGGAAAACGGCTGACTGTAACAAAGGGATTTCATTTTCTCGTTTTCAGTTTATCGAAGTCAACTGTGTTTCAATATCAACAAATTCCGAGCATTCATTTTTTGGGCACCGAGGGTCACTATTGGGGATATTGACATTTATTTTGGAGCTCATTCGTTGGGTATTATTTAATTTTTCCACCGGTAGGTTTTTGTCATATTCAGGCCGTAATACATATTCCTTGTTATTTAATTTTCTTTGAGGGTGGACAATTTTTTTTCTGTTAGGCTTTATTTGATTTTGTTTTATTTCATGCGATTAATTTCGTGGAAATTAATTTACTTAAAAATTGTTTGTTTGTGGTCAATGACCTGAAGTGTTTCCAACTAAACACTGCTATCAAAATAAAAGTGTCTGTGGTGTTAAATCAACTTCAACTTTACAATCTCCTGTTAAGAGTCCTGTTAATCTCATCTATAACTGCTGGTTAGCTCTTAACCGGCGATTGTGAAAATGCTTGCCAATTATTATGTTTAACAACGAATACAAATTATTGTTTAAACAGACGAAACAAAGGCCACAACTAAGAATCTCGTGACGAAAAAATGTGTGATGTTTATTTCTACCAATTTTGTAAAATACCGCAAAATTAGCATAAATTTCAAACTTGGCTCATTCGTACAATGCGAGTTTGTGAAAGAACGAATCAGTCGAGTTGGTGGCGTTTTTTTTCAACCAGGTGTGTATGCGTCGTGCTCCTTGACAGGTGCCTAATATTTTTTGTTTGATTTTTTTTTTTCACCATCAATTCGATTTGAAATCCTTTGGCGTGATTGAAGTTCTGACAGTTTGATTAACTGCCCCGGTAGGTTGAATGGCTATTAACAATATCACACATTCGAGGCTGCTCTGATTGGGTGCGTGTGCCTCTAAAACCTTAGTGCATCACAAAAAAACACTGAAAATGGTAAGAAAAAGAAAAAAAAACAATGACCTGTTGTTCAACTTTGAAACAAATTCATAATTTTTTCAAAGATTTGCGAGATTTGCATTTGCGAGTAAAAGCATTTTTATTTCTTGATTTTTTCCTTCAATAATATTTCTTTGAATTAGTCATTTATTATGAACATTGTTGTGCTGACTTCTGGAATATTGTATTTACCTGTAACTTATTTCAATCTTAGTTGTTGTTTTGGAAAAAAGCCAAATCTTCCATAATTCCGAAGCAAAATTCGAACGGAAAAATCCCGCAATAGAAAAAAATTGCAATATGGGGGTGTTTGCGTAGCAATGCACAGTGGTTGCGCAAATCTCCATACAAATGCAGACACTGAAACCAACAAAAGACCTTAGTTTAATTTTTGTGTGGTCGAATTATAAAATTTTCGAAATTGATATGCATTTTTTTGTTGGTTGCATTTATTAAATTTCATTCCCATTTTTAATAAATTTTTAATTTAATTTCCTCATGCCAATATTTCAACATTTTATGGAATTTTAAGGATTGTATTTGAACTGTTACTCATTAACTAGTTTAGGTTTATCAGGGTAAAAATATTCAAATATATTTTATTCTCATTTTCGACATGGACCCACTGTGCGTTTTGGCGATTATCACGTAAAAAGGTGTGATTTGTCACTTTACTTTGAACTACGACAGCGCAATAATCAAATATTAGTTTAGTTCTGATTTTCTGCAATGTCGAACAAACAACAACAACAACAAAAATAACCACCACACTAATAATATACATTCCGACAGCAGTCAATAGTCCACTATGACTTGCGGCCCGATTTGCATATTCGAGCTTTTTTGCAATTTGAAAAAGTTTGGGTTTTCTAATTCACACACAACACGTTTCTTCCAAACTTTCAAATGCTCGTAAATTATTTGCCTTTGTTGACGGTTTTCAGTTAAATGCAAAAAAAAGCCGGCTAGCCAGCTGTTTTGTGATGTCTAGTACCAAGAAGCACAGTGGGGGAATGGATGGTTTTTTTTTGGATTATTATAAAAATTGTTGTTGTTATTAAGTTATTCGAATTGTTCTCAGTACTGATTCTGTTATCGTTTTGTTTGCTTACATCTCATTACCATTTGTATTACTTGGTAATGACATGTCATTATCCTCAGCGTGAATTCTAAGTAGTGTTTTTTAATTTCCCTAATTTTTTAACACTCCCGGAATCGGGAATTTTTTCGACGAATTCCCACAGCTTGATTTTGTTTATAAAATTTAATGAAAAATAGTATTCTGAATTTTATTGGTTTTAGTTTGACTCGAAGTCTTATGGAGAGAAAACGATTGAAAAAAAAATTCTATACAATTTCAATGAAATAAGATCAACGAGTTCAGGAATATTTCAGGAAGAAAAAAATATGTCTCTCTCTCACAACAAGTAATTACCTCCAATGACATCCCCATATAATAGTAATTGGAAATAGAAATACTGACGTTCGTCCCCCACTGTGCAACTTGACTTGTGTGTGCCGGTGGCGTTCGCTTCCGTACAGGTTTTTCTATCGTCGCGTTTTGTATTGTTTTGATTTAATATCGACGTCATTTTAGTACCGGCATGATTCACACCAGTGACCGACGACGGTGTGACATCGCGTAAAAAATTCCCCCCATTTGAATTGAACAGATTTCAGAGCGAGCTTTGGGCGGAGAGAAAATAATTCAATAATGAAAATTGAGTTGATCTTCAATATGCATACGTGTATTTCTTACCTGTTGTGTTGTGCATATGAAGAGTTACTCTCTGTACACGATGCTGCTTAAGAGAATGGATCTCTTTTCTGAAAGTGGGAGTTGACAAAACCAAAATCATTGGTGTTGTTGTTTTATATTATAAATGATTGGATATTTGGGGCATGTAAATATCATTGAATGATTAGTTGTTCCTGCTATTTTAGTCGTCACGTGTTGATTCTCCAACCAAAGTTGTGGAAGGAAGCATTTTTTTTTTAAAAATATTTTTGAACAAAAAAATAGAAATAATCAATGATCTCGAACTCGACTAACAGAAACAAAACAGTATTTTGTAAATTATATTTTAACTTTTTACACATCCAAGTCTATATAGACGGGCTGTTTGCAGACGCATTAGTCCGGCTGCAAGCTCTTCTAGTAATTAACAGTGCATTTGAAAGGATTTCAAAGATAGTTTTTTTTTTTGTAAGAAATACTGGTTAGTTCGTAGAAAAACACACGCACCCTAAATACAAAAGGGTCACAACTCAAAATTTTCCATAAACTGACTTTTTCCCATAAATTAATTCAGAGTACACATCACTAAATACTGCGTAAATTCCTTTCACATCACTATCTTCTTTAACTGGAAGAATACAGTTATGTCTATTTTTATGTTGATTGCGTTGCTTCTGCACGATGAACTAAATACAATTATTATTTTAGTTAGAATTTTGAGTTTGACCCTTTTGTATTTAGAATGCGATATGATGATTGTAGAATTTACATATTCAAATCATCTGGTATTAAAGAGAGAAGGAGAGAGAGATTATGTGATTATTATTAGCTGATTTATTAGGTAATGCAAATGGTTATTAGATGCATTTTTTTTAGCTTTTTACGTCAGTAGGGAAACTCGAAGTCGCGTAATTTCAATGAGTCCCCAAAATGATCGACCTTTCAAAAATAGATGTAAATATATAAAGTCAATGAGCTGATGATGTGAAAGGGTGATTTAAAACATTTTTCAGTTTGCCCTGCCATTTCATAAAACTAAACCTGTATACGTTCTATAAAAACAGTCTGTAAGTCAGTTTTATTATCAAAATATATAAACTTGAATGCTTCTTTCGACGCTTCGAATATATGGCTAGCCCAGCGAGCATCATTCCATTTTGACAAAAATACTATTTAGCAAAACACGTCTTTGGTAACAATCGCTCAAAAAATGCCCTACTAAAATATGTATAGGAGAAAATCAATAGGAAACATTTTATTGGTTTCAACCGAAATTTGTCGCGATTTAAAAAAACACAACACCCAACTTGCTTGCAAGTAATACGACTATATGATATAGTGGTCCGATCCGAACGAAATTTTAAAGCTGTTCTCAGTTGTCCAAAATCTTTAGAAACCAAATTTCAAATCGATAGCAAGAACAACAACGACGTTTGTTAGTAAGCAATGAATTTCTCGTTTTGGAAGGCAAAGCCCCTGGTCTATCGACAAAAAAAATTCTACTGAACATTTCTCAATGCAAACATTCGCTAAATTAGGGTTAAACATCATTTTATAGCTTTAAACATGGATTTCTTTAAATCATTTCATACACTATTGCATTACAATAAACTACATCGCGGGTCCATACAAAAATAGTTTATAGATTCAGGATTCGAGAGTTTTCCTATACTCATAACTTGTATTATTATTATTTTTTTTGGTCAACTGACCCCAGTTACTTTTTGTATGAGAAAACATGTTCCGTTTAAACTTAATTCCCATTATTATGAAAATACATTTATTGTTATTGAAATTTCATTTTGAGTATGACGTGTTTACATTGACGTCTTGACTAAGCATTTCATTGAACATGACGAAGCAATTTGTAGATCCGCACTTCTTTGCTGTTGATTCATGATTATGAATATGATTACTAATATTAAGTATAGTTTTCATCTCATGTTCAATACATAACGAATATACCGTACGAATATTCTGTATGTCAATGTTGTTGGGTCTTGGCCTCTCACCCCAGAAACACTGGGGGAAACAGTGGGTTTAAAGTTTTATATGTAATTCGAATTGGAACTATAGAAAATCAACTAGGCGACTTTTAAGGTTACTTAATTCATTTATTTTGCATTAACATTTGATGAAGGAACAGACGGAGAAATTTTCTCATATCAGTGAGGTGTGTACTTTATTGACAAGAGGTCAGATAATTAAAAGGTGTTATAGGTAATGTCCCGCAAGCCCATGTTCTAAGCTGGGAAAGAACTTTTGTAATTTTTCAGCGGCGCTTTCATCGACCAACTTTACAATTTTTTAGCATATTTACACGCTGAAAAAAAATGGTAATTTTAACAAATTTCAGCAATTTTTTTCAATTTTTGAATTTTTATATAACAATCCATCTCATTCTCTCGGTATTGCTTTTATTTTAGAGAGCGTAAATGCAGAAAAAAAAATTACGAAAACAGTTGCAAATACACACTTATTCGCACCCAAATATTGTACATTGTTGAATTTAATAAGTTCGTTGTCTGTTGTTCCCAAACACGTTATTGCTTATACACAAATACGTAATATTAATAGCAAATAAGTTATATTTACATCCAAAGCTTTACTTCCTACAAAGGCCAAACACGCGTTTTACTTGTGTGTAAACATTTAAGAAAGACGTATTTTTCAGCGTGCAGGAGTGGCAACATCGACTCATTTACTAGTTTAGGTTTCAACAGTGTAAAAGACAGTTCTGTAATATATTCTCATTTTTTATATGGACCCACTGTGCGTTGTGACGACTATCACATAAAAAAGTGTGATTTGTCACATTAGTTTGAACTACGATAGCACAACAATCAAATATTAGTTTAGTTCTGATGTTCTGCAATATCTGCAACAAACAACAACAATGAAAATACCAAAAAAAAAAAAAAAAAAAACACCACACAAATGATATGCAATGGCCCACTATGACTGCCTAAAATCGACAATATTTTATGTGAACTCTCCATTATTCCGCAACATTCAACAGCAATTCGCACAGCTGACTTTGACAATTCGTTACCAACAGCGTTTCGTTACAATGAACAACACACACCATCACGAACATTGCCGCCACCGGTGCTGGCGCTGGTCTCTAAGACAAGACCACCCTTCTGGAATTACAGAAGTTCATTCAGCTATCAGACTATTAACAATTTGGGCCACCCAGCCGATGCTAAATTACCCAACTCCACCCAGCTGCAATGTAATCGCTATTCACTGGATGCAGTAAGTCAGTCAACCATCAACACAACAGTCTGTTAGCAGTTCATGCCGAAGCCATTCCACGTTTAATGTTACATTAGAACTTCATTACCAATCCGTCGTCATTAGCTCCCATGTACGCCAGCCGAGTATAAACTCTGGAAAAATGTTAGAAAGTTGATTTAGTTGCATGGATTTTACCGCAAGGTGATCAAATGTACTACGTGCGATGAACGCTTTCAGTTGCTCGAGTGGTACCCAAATACATGTTCTCTTTCCCTGGCACTCTTTGCCACGTACTCGTCCTCCGATCGTCGCTTGTGCCGGCTGAAAGGAGATGCGAGACACATTCAGACAATTGTCAACGATGCATAGGATCAGTTACAGGGCTTACATGTACGAGTTACGAGTAACTGATGGCTCTACTGGGGCGACGACGTTTTCTTTTTTTTCTTCTTCTTCATTGTTGTTGTTGTTATTTGTTTTAGTTCTGTAGCGCTTGCAATAGTTTGGAGCGCGTGTTTCTTGTTTGTTCTCTTTGTCGTGTAAGAAGCCATTCTTTAGTTGCTTGTGTCTCTTATTCCTGCCTTGTTTTGTTGTCGCTTTGCAATATGCGTATGCATGCATGGCTAAATATTCTCTAGTTACATGATATTACTTTTCTTTTTGAACGAGTGTGGCTTGAAAAGTTCATGAGAATATCTCTCAGATGCGATCCAATGTCCAATGAATGCGATAAAAAAATCCACGTCATTGGCGAGATACAATGGTTGGGTCGAGCTATGCCAGAATATCCCGAGGCGCTAGGCCGTTACATATGAACGCCAATGCTTGACGATACAATTCCGAAAATAATCACCATTCGACCCTCGGCCATTACACCCCGTGAGTTCGTCCAAAATTGTCATCGGGGTGTTAGAGTTCATTCGGATGACATTTTCCGATAACGGAATGATTGATTTCGCCGCCTCAAGGAATGTGATAAAAGCCTATACAAATAAAGAAACGTCTGTCCAAGGCTGCATTCAATACAGACAGAGGTGGCCGCGATTGAAACGTTCTCACAACAATATTTTCGCTTTCAAGACCCAACGTCATAACAGGACACTAGTTTATAAACTAGTGACAGGACTCCAGTGACTACGGCAGAAGCTGTGTGGACAAGGAGGGGAGGAGTCCATACAACATTTGCTCTGACCCGTCGAATTTTTTTTTCTTTAGAGACCTAAACGATGTGGCCGATATTAGGGTAACTGTCTTCAGTAACAACATTTCAGGTTTTTTTATTGTGAACATTTTGTAATTATTTAAAAATTCGACAACTCTCCTCGTGCGAGTGTAAGGAACATCTTTGTGTTATTGTGTTACCCAACATTACCAGTTGTAACGTTGAGACTTTCAAGTCTTTGCCATTTTACACATGACTGATGATATGAATGTTCGTCGATCGATCGATCGATCGAAGGTACGATCGTACGTTCCTCTGATGAGTGTGCTGCATGCTGATGACGGCTGATGATGACAATATTTTCTACGCTGAAGTATGCTTTCGTTTATCGGGCATGCTCTCGTATTTACGAGACACCGAGGGTACATATTTACATTTAAAACGTTGTCCATGTGTCCTACTGAACACGTTCGGCATCAAATTGCTGTGTTGTTGAAGTTCTTCATCAGCCAATGCCACTCAACTCCATCTACCCCAGGGGGTGGGGGGGGGGTGGATATTTAACATCAGTCAAAAAGGAGACAAACAGACACACATGAATCCGATCCATTGATTCGTGTGTTGCCAGAGTTTTGGCATAAAGTTACCACCGACAACAATCTTGTTTGATGTCGTTTGTTGCTCTTGTTGGTTGCTAAACATATTGTAGGGCTTCTTATTGAAATCTTAAAATGAATAAAATGCCAACACACCGAGTCAGCCGGTAAGTCACACTTGTACACCATAACAATAATAATAATTATTTCAAAATAATTCTTATCATTTTAGAAAAATCTTAAACTCACACAAAGCTTGCATATCTTTCGGTTCGCACTTCAATGAGAGTATGAGGATATTTGCAATTTCAATCTGCGCAGTTGGTTGCATTCATTTGCACGCTTCACTCACTCCCACACTACGTGCCATGGCTGGTGCGATTTTGCAGCCCCTTTTGCATTTGTTCACATGATTTTAGGCACGTTGGTTCTCGGCAAAATTCAAGCCCAAAACAGAGTGTGGAAATGAAGTGTTTGCATTATCTATTATTTAAATACATACCAATGTATTGTGCATGTGTATGGGATACACTCGAGAAAAAAAATGTCAGTAATATCTTGAAATCATGCACACAAACTACTATGGCAATATTTGAATGTGGGCGAAACAACAAAAAATCTATGGGAGTAACTCGGGTGAATATTTGAGCAAAATAAACTCATGGACATATTTACTGAGCACTCGACACTGCAGACATATTTCTGTCGCATTGGACGCTCCAAATTCAGCTGGCACTCTAATGCATCTCACATGCTGCAATTCATTAGCTGGGCAACCCCAGAAGTATTTACGTGAAGACATCCTAAAAGGTTCGCGGACAACATAATATGTTTGGGACATGCTCCAAAAATATATATGTTGCCTGCAAAATATGTTTGGGACAATATGTTACAGAAGCCGTTTTTTTCCTCTCTTAATTAGTTTATGGAAAAAAAGTTAGTTTTGGAAAATTGTGAGTTGCGATCCTTTTGTATTTAGGGTAGGATATATGTGCTCTGTCACGCAGTAGGATCACAGGTAGTCCCCAGCCCTCGATGGTTGCTGAACTGCTAAGCCGGCTCGTTAAGAGCTCTGCGGCAATCCAGGGGGAATGTTGAGTTCAGGAGGACAGAATCCAGATATTCAATGTTGGATTGACTGTCAGAGAATATGTTGAGGATCTTTAAACTCAGCCATTATGTTGCTTCTTTAATAATCAATATTTCCGCTCGATAAACACTGTGATCAGACAGTCTTCGTGCTGTATTTAGTCCTAGATCTTTGAAGTAGACCCCGAAATCTAATGTATTATTTAATTTTGAGCAGTCAACGGTTTTGTAAATGAAGTTCTGCATTTTCACGCATTCCATTCCCAGTGTTTCGGCCAGAGTGTTGTCAACGACGCCTGTGACCTTAACATTGTTCGACCATTGCGATAGCTCTCTTGCGAGTCATACTAAATCCGAGATTTTTCTCCGACTATATTCCAACATTTCACACCGTATGTGTGTCTATGTGCAAGTATTTGTCGGCCATTTATGTTTGGGGTATTCGGAAGATACAGCCACAGCAACAGCAAAAACAAAAATCGGTTTTATTAATGCCATAGCTAAACCGCAAACTGAAACTTACATGATCCTCCGCCTCTTTTTCCACATTTTATTTGTGGTTATTTGTTGGTGTTGCTGCTGCTTCGACTGTTGCTATCTCCTCCATATTGTGTGTACAA
The DNA here is from genome assembly GCA_958296145.1 of Hydrotaea cyrtoneurina. Classification (NCBI taxonomy): domain Eukaryota; kingdom Metazoa; phylum Arthropoda; class Insecta; order Diptera; family Muscidae; genus Hydrotaea; species Hydrotaea cyrtoneurina. The sequence goes on along the minus strand of OY282513.1, from coordinate 15,292,399 downwards.
TTGTTAGTTGGAAATACATTGTTTTTATTTATATATTTTTTTCCTCTTATTGTTAGAGATTTTCTAAGGTTTCATTTAATAATTTGAAAATTTATGACTATTTACAATTTTGCAATTCTATTGTCTACGAGGGTTTCAAATTTACACATTTTGATGTTGATTGCTTTGTTCATTTCCGAAAGAAATAACAAATTAGGAAACATGTTGAATCGGTTGCAAATTTGCCTGTTATGTAATTGGTAAAGATAGAGTTTGTTCAACTTTGGCAACACAGATAAATCATGAATAATAAAAATACGAATTGGTAAGAAACATTCAGAAATGGGTAAAAAAAAAACAGGCAATTGGTTTTAGCATTTATATGAACGGTGACTTGATGGCTAATACTAATGCCGCAGGTTTATTTCTTCAAAACGGATTTTGTCAACCTGCCTAAATTAGCATACATTTTGTTAGGTTAGAAATAATAAATCCTAATACACATCAGAGGTTTTTGAAAAAACGAACTTTCCTCTGAATTTGTTAGTACAAGCAGTTGATCCATGTTATTTTTCCCCAACTAATTCTACTCCACAAAGTAACTCCTTGTGTTTTACTTTTGGGTCGTATCAAATGATAGAAAATAAGTAATACCTTCCCACGGGTAGCATGTAACACATAGAAAAATGTACTTTAGACTTTGAGTCAAATTCGATTCATGGATTTTTAAGTCTGGCATGGGTCCTGCTGTACGCACGATTACTATCGAAAGAGTTAAACAATCGCTTTGATATTTTGGGATAATATTTTCCCTAAACTACACTACGGAGAATGTAGAGTCAATTAAACTGAATGTACCGTTCCGTGGGCGGGTGAAAACATAACCTATCACAGAACTGGTTCCGTATGGACAGAACGGTGCCAATTATTCCAAATATTTATTGAGATAAATCCGAACGCAACATAAGATCAAGTTTTCCAAACGATCAGACTAATTGTTCAATTGAATTTATGCGCGCCAACTGATTTTGTCGGTTTCAAGAAAAGCGACAAGGTAATTAGCACAGATATTTTTCATAAGTAACGTCACAAATACAATTTTTTATATTCGCTAATGATCTCGGCATACTTTTTAAGAAAAGTCATACATTTTAATTCTTTTACATATAAATATCGTTTATTGCAAATGCGTTGCGACACCCTTTCGGGTTCCTCCCAAACAAAGGATCCATTCCGCCCACTTTAGAAATCGTGTAATAATATATAAACGAACAACGCGATATTGCCCAAATTCTGTATTTTGTAAAGCTATAACTGTATATATTTTTAGAGGAAAAATTGGATACGCCTGGCCACACCCTTTCGGGTTCCTCCCAAACAAAACCGCCTCTTTTGAAAACGTGTAATTAAACTCTTTTTCCGTAAAATTTGATATTTCGAGGTTGCTATTATAACATTTTTACGTCTAAAGGTGGTTATTTTTTTTTAGATTTTTTTTTAGATTTTGAAAATATCAAAAAATTAAAATTTTCTTTAAATGTTTTTTAAGATTAAAAATTATATTTTTTTAAAAAAAATTTTATGCCTTTGTGGTAAGAAAAACTTTTTTTCAAAAAAATATTTTATTAAAATTTTTTTTCTTAAAATGTTTTAATTAAGGAAAAAAATTTTTTTTCCAATTTTTTTTTTTCACAACATTAACAGCTCACATTTAAAAAAAAAATATTATGCATAATTTTTTTCATTTTAGAACGCCGAAAAATTATAAACGTCCTTTTTTTTCATAATTTGTCTTCATTTAAAATTTTTTTTTTTTTTAATTTTTTTTCCCCTTGCGATGTTTAAGCATTGTTTTTTATCAGAATCATATTCACAACATTAACAGCTCACATAAAGCAAACATACTTTAAAATTAAAACAAAAAATTATGCATGCATTTTTTTATTTTTTTTTATTTATTTATTATTAATTACAATACAAAGTAAATTTATATTCTAATTTTTGGGTCCAAGGGTAAACCGGGTGACACAGACCATATGTTTAGATTTTTGCAGCGACAGACCAAAGCCTTTGGTGGGAATCGAACCCACAACCCCCACGCAGATAGGCAAGCACGCTACCAACTCGCCTACCGGGGCGCTTACATACATTTTTTTAAAATATTTTTCTCATTTTTAGACGCCGAAATATTTTAAACGTCCTTTGGACAAAGTGGCTGTTGCACAGTGTTATTATTATTTTTTTGTGGGGCATTATTTTTCAAAAAAATATTTTTTTTTTAAATTTTTTTTATTCAAAAAATTATTTTTTTTCAAATTTTTTCTATATACAGGGTGCGGCTAAAGTAACTAAATGTTTTGTTTTTTAAATAACTATTGAATGGAATGAAAAAAACAAAAAAATTTATGATAAAAAGAAAGTTTATTTTATGTTATTTTTTTACATTAATTATGAAAAATAATATCAGTTAAATGAGAACCGTTACAGAGTAATGCTACAAAATTTTTTATTTCCGCAATTACCACCAAACGCCAATATATGGCCTCCACGATCGCCAGATTTGACTGCACCGGATTTTTTCTTGTGGGGCTATCTCAAAGACAAAGTTTATGTGAATAAGCCCCAAACCTTGCAGCAACTAAAGGACAACATTCAAGAAGAAATTGATCGTATACCACAAGAAACATTCAACAAAGTTATGGAAAATGCCATAAAAAGAGCACATTTTTGCGTTAGAGAAAACGGTTCTCATTTAACTGATATTATTTTTCATAATTAATGTAAAAAAATAACTTAAAATAAACTTTCTTTTTATCATACATTTTTTTGTTTTTTTTCATTCCATTCAATAGTTATTTAAAAAACAAATCATATAGTTACTTTAGCCGCACCTTGTACAAAAAAATATTTTTATTAAAATTTTTTTTTTTAATTTCTTTTGCCCCTTGCGATGTTTAAGCATTGTTTTTCTATCAGAATCATATTCACAACATTAACAGCTCACATAAAGCAAACATGCTTTAAAATTAAAACAAAAAATTATGCATACATTTTTTTAAAATATTTTTTCATTTTTGAACGGCCAAAAATTGTAAACGTCCTTTGGAAAAAGTGGCTGTTGTTATTATAATTTTTTGGGGGACATTATTTTTCAAAAAAATATTTTTTTTTCAAAATTTTTCATTATTCAAAAAAGCATTTTTATTTTCAAAATTTTTCTTCATTTAAAAAAATATTTTTTTTCCAAAAATTTTTTTTAGCCCCATATTCACAACATTAAAGCAAAAATTCTTTAAAATTAAAAAAAATATTATGCATACATTTTTTTCATTTTAGGACGCCGGCATATTTTAAACGTCCTTTGGACAAAGTGGCTGTTGCACAGTGTTGTTATTATTTTTTTGTGGGGCATTATTTTCCGAAAAACGTTGCGATTACTAAAGAATCAACAAAAATGCTAAAAAACATTTGTGAGTTCCAAATTGTCTCTGATGATGCACTGCGGTATACGAGTATTCTATCCAAAGTATTAGAAGTAAGCGACTACGGCGTTAAACAGAGTGTGGTTAAAAACACTTACTTATCGTTGACATTGTCAGGTATACTACGTCCTATCGTATGGCTGGGTATCCGGCCACTTCATAAAAAATTATGCATACATTTTTTTAAAATATTTTTTTCATTTTAGAACTCCGAAAATTTTTTAACATCCTTTGGACAAAGTGCCTGTTGTACAGTGTTATTATTATTTTTTTGTGGGGCATTATTTTTCAAAAAAAAATTTTTTTTCAAAATTTTTTTTTTCAAAATTTTTCTTCATTCAAAAAAATATTTTTTTTTCCAAAATTTTTTTTTTAATTTTTTTCCCTTGCTATGTTTAAGCATTGTTTTCCTATCAGAATCATATTTACAACATTAACAGCTCACATAAAGCAAACATGCTTTAAAATTAAAACAAAAAATTATGCATACATTTTTTTAAAATCTTTTTTCATTTTAGGACGCCGGCATATTTTAAATTTGTATGTCCGAAAACAGAATGACGGTTATAAGAAAGAGAGTTTGTTATCCTTGCAAATCCTGGAAGGCATATAAAATATATTTTTATTAAGGCAGTTGGACATTCCTGATAATGATCCCTGCTGCAATGTCGCCTATTTGCAATTGTATGGCCACAACCCATTACCCAAGCCAAATTGCAGGCCCTTCATCATTTCGTATGGATATCTTGATAGGCGCGTGTTGTCGTTAAGAGCTAGGTCTCTGATCAATATTTCAATATTAAGGTGTGGAAAACGGAATGATTGAATTTTACTAATACTAGGTATTTACTGGGATGTGGAAAACGTATATGTACGAAAAGGCAAAAGCAAAGATTATGAAAAACGACGCATAAACTTCTTGATATGATCTACGCTCTTTACAAACAATCGATATTCTATGAAATTCTTCAAGAAATCATGATCCCATCCCCAAAAAAATATATGTACTGGGGACGAGCGAGACACAGCCTTGTGTAGCGGGCACCATATGTAGTCGTTGTCATAAATAGGTCATAGTGTATAATAAACCGTTCTCTAGAATCTATTAGAGCGCTTCGTTATTCATCTTGATGTGACAAGCCATGGTCTTAAAATTGGAACTACATAGTTACGTTACTTTACGTAATATATTCTGAACAAGAACGAATTCCAATGTTTCATTCTTGTTCGCAATACAAGTATTTTTAATATATAACAAAAATACTTTCACCAACCGCAAAACCGATATTTCGAGACTTTTCTCTGTAAAGAATATTTCAAAAACACTTTACAAACAAACTTCATGGCCATTTGTTGGTCCCACGTGTCTCCAGTTTTCTTGTGATTCATAGCAACACTGAATCTATGACTCGATTTCAAGGAGAATGAAAATGAATAAAACAAACAGCATTTCTTTATATAGATTTCTTATCGCTTGATCACGGACCAGCGGCGGACTGGGTTTCTACGATAGCGTAAGAGAAAAAAAAACGGCCATAACATTTGTAAAATTCATTTGATTTTTTTTTTATATATTTATTTATAATTTTTCATAAAAAAAAAACATAAAAAAGAGTTTAATCATAACAAAACAATGCACAGTAGAGAAGGAGACGAATAATAAGAAAAAAACAGTCTATCTGAATATAGCATCAAATCAGAGAAAGAAATCAGCGCACAAACCATTTACACAAAGTAAAGTAGAGCTACTCATACTCATGGGAATTGTGAATTTGTTGTTTTCTTTACGATTTTGATTTTGTTAAGTACAATTTAACCGCAGTTAATAAGAGTTTGTTTATTTTTAAAATACAAATACAAAGATACATACATACATACGTACACTTACATACAATATAAATAACAATAAGTTTGTTAATGTAATCCAATTTGTTGTTGCTGTTGTTATAATAATCGACAAATATATATCATGTCATGATTATCAAGATACAATGAAATCATTTGCCTTGATTACTCTAGGTTTTACAATCTAGTTTTGTTTGTTTTCTTTTGCTTTAATTTAACTTTTATATTTAAATTTGAATTATAACTAACTACTGACTACAGAATTTTGGTTTTCACCGTTTCTTTTGTTTTGGGGATATTCAAAATGACATGAGTTACGCACAAATGAGTACTTGAATCAAGTACAGCATCCGCTCATCTTAGGGCTAAATATCTAAAGACAGTGATAACGTGCATGTGAGTTATTGTAATACCATTTCCTGTGGCAATTAGGGAATTTCAAATAGAGAAATATGTTTTTTTTTTTGTAAATTGTCATTTATTTAAAATTCGATTTATATTTTCTTCCTATACTTCTCTAAAACACAGTGTGTCACTTCAACTAAAATATATTTAAATTAACTGGCATTGATTTTGCATTTTTAAAATTACAAACCGTCGAAGCGTTCACTGAAGTTACCCCCGTGGCGAAATTTCCGTTCTGTTGACAAATGATGGAAAACATCCTTGAGGAAACAAGACAAGTTATATGGAAAGGAGAGATAAAGGAAGAGTGATGCCCATATACAGCATATCTGTATTTTAGTTTTTTTATTTTTTACATTGTTGTACGCATTTTTTGAATAACGATATTTTTTAAAAAACAAATACTTTTTGTCCCTCGCTCTGTTCACAACAACACTTTTAGCTCTCACAGTTTCCTTTAATTTGGTATGCGGCACTGTGTGTTTGGAGGTCTCCTTCCAAAACCACAGTCACATAATAGAGGCATATCCATCGAAAGCAAATTTTTTAAAGATTTTTTTAAATATACCATTACGATTTTTTTCCTTTTCTTGCCTAGTGTTACCTGTAATTGTGTAATCATGAATTCTCAGCAAGATGCAATTGAGAAATTCTTCACTGTTAGTCAGAAACTTCGATTAAATTGATATTGGAGTTCGGGCGATAATGGATTTGGATTGGACTGGGTTGGGTTGGGAGAATATCTTTAAAAAGGCCATATGGCAGTCTAGTCTACTCGAGAACAATCAATATGAGCATAAACGCTGAAAGATTTATGGTCAGTCTTTAAAATCTCTGATTAGATTTAGAAATTGCAAGACCTCAAGATATACAAGACAACATGATTTCCATTGAACGACTTCAACCAAAACCTGACGAATATTTACAGGAAAAAGGGAAAGCGATTTTCAATTAAAATTTTTTTTACCACAATTAACAATTACTTAATTTACAACCAGTAAACAGAGCTCAATATTTTCAGGAAAAGGGGAAAGCGATTTTCAATTTAAAAAATTGTTACCACAATTAACAATTACTTAATTTACAGCCAACAGTAAACAGAGCTCAATTAATATATTTGTTAATTCATTTCATATTATAATTAATAGAATACATTTGTTGTTTTTCTGTCATTGCAGCTGATTGATGGCCACAAAAAAAACGTACATAACAGAAAACGAGATCCAGCTTGACAGAGAAGCGCACCACTTCCACTTGAGACTGAATGGAGATGGACATTTGTAATTTCCGAGGAAATAAAAGACATCGGCCTACCGGGAAATACATTGAAAAAATTGATTTCCAAAGCCGGTGAAGCGTTGCTGAGTGTATGGAGAAACAATTGTAAAGCATCAACCATTATCGAATGAACTGCGAACACTCTTCCGACATAAATATAATTAGGCGCATGCTAAATATGTGGGGAGAGTCCCAGCTCCAAAAGCTTCTGCTGATGAATATGAAAGAAAATGCAGTATAGAAATTACACAAATCATGTAAGTAAATCAATTATTCTTTTAATTGTCTTGATTTAAGACCATACTCAACATATAAGTTGTAGTCGGGAGGTATTGGATTTTCTTTTTAATTAATCACGAGTCAACTTGATTTCTGGAGTAATCATTTTTTTCTCCAATTACTCAAGTGGTCGACTTAAATACCCAAACAATTAAAATCATTAATTAAAAATTAATATTTACCCCCGTTTTCATAAAAATTTAAATTTACATTAACTGCCTGTTTCTATAAAACGAATTTGTCCGTTCCTTACAAATTGTCAAAATCAAAGGCACTCTAAAATGGACTTTTATCCGTAATGAGAGCTGATTCTTTTGGGATTGTGATCCATATGTCGGTATCAAACATATATCGGAAAACCACAATAGAATAATGTCTGAAACCCATTTTATAACGCTTCCAATATTGGAAATTTGTAACGAACGAACAAATTCGTTTTGTGTAAATACACAATTAAACAAAAATGTATGAAAACCATTTTTCACACATTTTTCTTAACAAGAGATTTTTTGAATTTTTATAAATACTGGGCTTAAAATTTATTAAACAACTTTAGGCAATATTTGGCCAAATCTGACATATTCAGGGTTATTTTAATTTAACGGCTATGGAATAAATATATGAAAAACACGATAAGTCAGACGATTTCAAAAGATGTCTCCTGATAATATTTTTGCCATTTCCCGTTTAATTTCTGAAAAAGTGTAACTTTTTACTTTTCGATTTTATTTAGGCTTTTTTTTTTTGTAAAATACTGGAGAAATCGCAGCAATTAAAAAGACCGTAGTACAAAACGATGGATTCCTAATTTTTTTTGAGTTTTTTTTTTGGTGAAATACTCGTGAAATCACAATAATTAAAAAGACCGTAGTACACAACGATGGATTCTGATAAAGAAAGCAGTGGAAGTGATTATTTTGTTGAAGATACTGATGACAGCGTGATAAAACAAGACTTTTTTTGTCGACAGATATTGAAGTAATTTCAGAAAACAGCGAGATATTATTTATTTTATCATGTTATTGCAAAAAAATGGAGTATTTAAATTTGTGTGGTTTATAAATGTTGTTCAGGAAAATTGTGTGTTGCAAATCGAAAACAAATCGAGTGAGACCGGAATAAACAGAAAAGAACGAGCAACTCTGCTCATAAGTATTTTTTTGCAAAAACTATGAAAACTGTTGAAGCACACAAACTACACAGTTTCGAAAACTGAGATCTTATGATCTGCAAAATCGCTACCTCTTTGCATTCATGTAGGAAAAAAGAAGAGGGCATATAAAAAGACAACTAAAAGACAAACGTCTGAAAGGAAATTCTCAGCTCGTTATTTCGTTGACATTGATGGTGTCCATGTTAAAAATCATTTAATTTTTTAAAAAAGAAAAATAATAAATTTTTGAGCTGCAAAACACGATAAGCCACTTTATTTCAACTAATAAACTTTTTTTTTGATAAAACTTAACATCAATGTTTAATACAGTCGAACTTCCATATAGCGAATCTCAAGGGGACCAAAAAAAAATTCGTTATATAGAAAATTCGTAATATAGAATTATTTTAAAAATTTTTTATGTATGTTGAATTTTATTTAAAATAATTGGTAATTTTTGTCTGCGTTTGATTTTTCCATTTTTCCGTGTAGTCTACTATGCGAGCCTACATTTCTCTCACTTACAGAGAGTAGAAATGTGAATCTCACACACAAAAACAAATAAAAAATGAAAATATGTGTGTGTATGGTGAGAGTGAAAAATGTGTTTATGTAAAACTCGTTATACGGAGATCAAAAACGCATGAGCATTCGAGTTACGGGCGTAGAAAAAATTCGTAGTAAAGAAATATTCGCTATAAGGAAACTCGTTATAAGGAGATCAAAACATACTGAAAATTTAACGAAATTGCAGTGTTCTGGAAATAAATTCGTTATATAGAGAACTTCGTTGTACGGAAGTTCGTAATAGAGAAGTTCGACTGTATAAGTATCTATTTCATGATTTCATCAAATTCCTATTTCCTGAATTTTTTTCAAACTTCTAAGGCGGTTTTCTCAGTATTTTGATTTTGTGGTTTATCGTGTCTTTACAAAACTTCATATTCTGTATTTGGCTTTAAACTACCAAAAAAAAAAGAAAAAAAAAATATTTCAGAAAGAGTTTGCTATGCCCTTAAAATAATTTAAAAAACATGAATACACCATTAATTTCAATAGTCCCGATTCACATTAGGCAATTTAACATGCGGCCATTTTTACGATTCCCTTTTGAACTTGCCTCCCGTGTTCACACAAAGAATTTCTTTTTCGCCAATTTTTGTTGTCATTATTAACTTTTCAAATACAAATGACTTTCAAAATATAAAAATACGAAAACACAAAAGGAATTTCCAGTACGAGCAAGTTTTTTTCATTTCCTCTTGCCTCTCTTTCCTATAGACTGAGAATTGCGGCAATTAAAATTGCCCAGTGTGTATTAAAATTCCAAACACGACAGAAGCTTTTATAACTGTTAATGTTTCTAGTCTGTTACTTTTCAGTGAGTGAGGCACATCTGGTCCTGTACGAAAATTTCAATATCAATTCTATATATCGATGGCTTAATTTAGAAAGGGCGTAACTCTCATTTTCGTAACTTGACAGGAGAAGGTAAAAACTTTATAACATTTGAAAAACTTCAGACATAAAAAAACTTTAAAGGCAATTTTAAATAAAAATGCGCAACAAATTTAATTCTGAAACTATTTTTTTTTTGGATTTTGGTAACGTTCTTTTGCAAAAGTGAAATGAATCCGGTATTTTTGATTACAAAGCCGACATTGTACGCCCTTTCTAAATTAAGCCATCGATATATACATGCCTTTAATCACTGCAGTCGGGGATATTTCAGTGAGTGACGCATTTTGAACTTTTCTGAAATTGTTGAGAATCACTTTGCAGTGGCCCTTGGGAATGTTGTTTAGAACGGAATAAGGCAGTGATAACCCCATTCCAATAAATAGTCAACTCCGCCGAATTAATCGTTTATCCCAATAGTGGAATATTTTTCATAATCATGACTCAGATACCTCGAACTTTTTTATATTTCATTCGCGATTTTTGTCTCTTCGAATGTGTAAATTGGAAAACAGAGTTTAAAGGCAAATAACAAATTAAAAAAAAACACCAGCCAATTTACCTAACCTACTTTTTGTGCGAAGTGAACTTGATTATGTTTTTTACAAAATATCAATATAGAATAATATGTCCATCTCAGTATCCCTGTACTGAGAATCAGAGTTTCACCAGGAAATTTGCTAATAATAAACGAGAAATATGTTTTTGCAATTACTGTGTGCACACATAACATTCCATTACAGAATCAATTCTCTGAAATCAGTGAGCTAAGAACGGTGCACAGAAAAACAAATCAGATGTATTTTTTTTTTATAATTTTCCTTTACGCAGAGAAAACCGAATCAGCCATTTAAGAGTTTTGTGTAATTCAATTACAACATTACTTGAATTAATTAAAAAATCGCAATTAAATTAGTTAATTTCTTCATCGACTGTAATTGATTTTCAAATTGAAAGAACAAATTGCGATTTGTTTTCCATTTTTCCAAACTCACTCTCCACAGCCATTTACAATTCCAAAATCTCTTTTAAAATGTCCCTTGCTGGATTCCGACAGGATATGGTATAAGTTTTGCATTTCTTAAATAATTTTTACAATATTGTTTTTCTTTTTATTTTGTAATTTTTTTCTCATTTGTCTTCATTCTAAGAAAAAAAACAGAAACTTAATTTAGCTCTATATGTACATAAGTCTTACAATTTTGTCACTGAGGCCACGAAGTCGGCACATAGGGCCGCCACACATCTTCACCGTCTGCCCGCGACGTATGCGGATGCTGTTGCTCCACGGCCACACCGCTGGCGCCGCCCACCACCGACACATCATTCGCCTGGTCCGCCAAATGATTGGCCGCTTGTCTTTGATCCGCTTCAAGGCTGGCATTATCGGTGACGACGACATGCGTAGAATGAGGATCGGTCGCTATCACCCCGTTACCATTGGGATTTTGCATTTGATCTTCATGGTCCGATGTGCCTATGCCGATTTCAATACTCGAACGATTGCCCGATAGAGAGCTGATCGTCAGAGCATTCTCGCCACCCAGATACTGTTCGATTTTGTCAGTACCGTGCAGGTGTAGGTGTATCTCGTTTTGATTGTATGTGGAGAAGAGTTGAGGATACAGGACCATGGTGGGCGTATGGGTGTGAGCGGAATATTGGGGCTGACTGGCGCAGCTACCGTATTGATAGCCATTGTAGCCATTGGACCAATTGCTGTAGGAGGAATAACCGGCCGCCGCCGCTGCATTATACGAGTCGTATTCACTTTTGGGGCCGCCCGAATAATTGGGACTGCAGATGGGCGGTGGTATGTGCGGCACTATAGCACTCGGATGATAGTCCGTTGTGGCGCAGAAGGGTTGCATGTCGGTGAGAACGGTTGGCAATTGTAAATTGGCGGGATCGGATGTTAGCGTTTCGTAGCCCGGATAGCCGGCATTTGAGGCTGCCGCAGCGGCTGAGGGTGGGGCTGGCGGTGGTGGCAAGGTGTGGGCGTGATGGTATGAATAGGCGGCCGATGCCGTACTGGAATAGCCCGTCCATTCGGCAGCACCCATAAGATTGTTGTTGTCTGTAAAGAAATGGGATAGAGGAGGATTTTGAGTAAATTAAGTCTAAGTTTTTTATTTTAATTTTAATTTTGACATGGACATTGTTTATTTATTTCGGAATGACAATACATACTACGTTCAAGGTTCATGTCATTTGACTTCAGGTGAAAAAGGCCCCCGATAGACCAAAGGCCCTGATCAGCCTACTTACTAAGAATTATTTATTCTATTAGGGGTTGCCCATATTCGACGGACCCATCTGGCAACGCCATAACTTTTGACAGAGATGTCAGATCGCTTAATGACATACCGCGTTTGAAGCGTCAGTCCAAGCAGATTTTTACCATGCAACAATACACGCCACGCGAGCGCTCTGAAATAGTTGAAATTTACATTCAACAGAACAAGTCAATTGTGAAATTGATGATGACCAATTTTGTGATGCCAATTATTGGTCGAAAGCGTATGAGGCAGTTCTGGTTTCAACAAGACGGCGCTCCACCGCACACAAGTCGCATAACAATCGATTTTCTGAAGAATTTGTTTCCGGGCCGTTTGATGTCGAAAAGTGGTGATTTGGACTGGCCACCGCGTTCGCCCGATTTGACGCCGCCTGACTTCTTCTTGTGGGGATATTTGAAGTCAAAGGTTTACGTTAACAAGCCAAGGACCGTAGAAGAACTCAAGGACAACATTCGTGAAGAAATAGCCGCTATTCCGGCCGAAATGTTGGCGAAAACGATGGAAAATGCTGCAAAAAGGGCACAATACGCCATCAACGCCAGAGGCGGCCATTTGAGAGATATCATATTCAAAAATTGATGTAAACAAATCTACTTGGAACAAATTAAATGATTAAGATTGCCAACCGCCAAATTTTTATTTTTTTCTTAGATTTTTTTAAAAAAAACATGGGTCCGTCGAATATGGGCAACCCTGTAAATAATTGTGTCGTGATGTGGTAGGTAGTGGGTGCGACTATCACACAGAAGAATCCGAGTTCGATACCGGGTAGGACCATCAGACATTTTTCAGCTTCTGTTTCCACCACGTAAATGCTGGTGACTTTACGAGTAAGAGAGCAAATCTCTAAGCCATGTAAAAACTTCTCTAGAAAAAATATTCGGAGCCGGCTTTAAAAACAGTAGGTCCCGGTCAGTGACTATACAAATTATATATGATTCGGGAGAAGTTTCCCGTCTGTTCCTTCATGGAATGTTAAGGGAAATACGTAAGTATTTAGTAAATAATTACTTCCATCCGGGTTAAGGTGAAAAATGTCATCAGCTCGGATAATTCAACGATAGATGGAAGCTATATTATTGGGAACTAGTAAGTTGTAATGCGCCTATGGCGCCCGTTGAAATATGGAAAAAAAATTGTGTTGAAAAAAAAAATTTTTTGTGAAAAAAAAAATTTTTTTGTTGAAAAACAAATTTTTTTGTTGAAAAACAAATTTTTTCTTGAAAAAAAAAAATTTCGTGGAAAAAAAAAGTTTGTTGAAAAAAAAAATTTTGTTGGAAAAAAAAATTTTGTAAAAAAAAAAATTTTTTGTTGAAAAAAAAAATTTGTAAAAAAAAAAATTTTGGTAAAAAAAAATTTGGGGAAAACACAATTTCAGTACAAAAAATAAATATTATTTTTTTTATTATTATTATTTATAGAAAATAATAGAATGCCTATTTAAATTCCTACGTACTGCGTGACAGAGTCAGTGAATCAGTGTCGAGGGTAAATATATATTAAGATTATTAACAAAACCAATATTTACCAATGAATTTCAATGTAAAGTTTGCACAGAGGTGATGCTAGTGAAAGATATTTCCCTCAAGCAGTTATGGTTACATTTTCGATGACAATGTTGTCTATATTCTATGGTGTTCTTCTGAACATACCTCCCGGCCCCTTCCTTTATTGCGAGAGACTGACCTGCCGATATTTTCTCCCCCTCCTTTTTGTATTGTCATAATTTCCCTCCCAAAAGGCAAAGATACTCATGTAACTGAAATCCGGACATCATGATATTGAACTCAGCGGGTTAGTTCAGTGTATATTGTCGTCCATACGTATTGTACCCAGGACAAAGGACTAAAACAGCGGCGGTGAAAGGATATCAGCAACTAATTATTATCATAATTAATTTAAGGGTTTCCCCTATCATCGATCAAAAACAATTGCCAACTGCTATAAATGACAACATAATCATTAAGTGCCACTAAATATACGCTATCGCCAATACTCCACTACAACAGGATAATGGGAACTTGGTTCGTCCTGCCACATACTCTAAACGTTCCGGCAGACCTTTGCAATTATCAAACGTCAATTGAAGGCTAAATTAATGACACACCAACAACAACAACACAAAAAAAAACGTCGGATTGAAATATTGCCAAAGGAAGAAAGGACACACACGCACTCAACATAAAAATCTCACACTCATACAAAGAGTCGTGCGCTCGCAAACCCACTGTGCGAATGTACCCAACTAAAGGGCGGCGTAAGGCTTTGAAAATAAATACTTTGTCGATGGTTGTGAAAAAAGGCTAACGAAACGCACTAAACAAAAAAAAAAGAAAACGAAAAGAAAAATACAATTGACCGTCCAACGGAAGGACGGACAGGCAGGCAACAAACATCAGGACAGTGAATACTGCAATCTGTCGGTCGCTCGGTCGGCATTTGGATGGATGCATGATTGTTGTCGACCCTGGTTGCAACAGTTACAAAATTACATGTTGCCTGCTACAGTGGACGGGCGTTTGTTTTGTGCGTTGCACAGGCAAACAAACAACAGCCATAATGTGCTGCAAATGAAGACAACATGTTGTGGCGCGGTGGCCCAGTGCTCATGGCGGAGGCAGGCAATGCAGACAGTAGCCCGTGTAGTGCAACATAATAATTTATTTAGACGCACAGACAACGCACGCCGGGTAAATGTGCTATGTACCCGGTAATGACTTATGGAACCTCGGCGAAGATGACCGACGCACAGTGGGCCGTACGCATGATTGGTGGGCATTGTGTGAAGAATAGAAAAGGGGTAACGAAGTCCAGGTCCAAGTTTCGCGACATGCTTCCATATGTATCTGAATCATGACCGATATAGCATTTTATATTCACAGCAAACGTTAAGGTAAAATAAATATTCACTGCTTCGATGAAAAGTATAAACGGGGAAATGGTATGAATTGATTCCTTCAACTTTCAGGAACTCGGACATTTTCCGATTTATTTTCACCCAGATGACAGTGACGAGAATGAAATCACGGTTATGAGATGCTTTGTGTTTTATACAATAAAGCGTTGAAAAGTGCATTGAAATCGAATTAAATTTCTATTTGGTTATTTTTTGTGTGAAGAGGCTCAGCAGCCATTACTAAAAATAGAACGGTACACGATTCAACAACGCACTGAAATTATTAAAATTCACTACAAAAATGGTGAAAGACACAGTTCGCAAAACTAAAGCATTTTTGGGTTATGAGCATTTGCGATTTGGTTATGAACAACTTCATGAAAAGGATATGGCCCTGTAAGCGTGGTCGTGGTGGCCATTTGGCTGATGTTGTTTTTCATTATTAACCGCATACCTTCCTCTTTATTATGAAACAAACATCAGATTACTGATCTCAAAAGTCACATTTTTCTTTGAATACCAAAATAAGACCTCTTGATGAAAAACCCTGTATATTGAATATAAAATCGTTAGTTTCTAAGTGATCTTGTTATTGTTTATACTTTTCTGTATCTATTTGTTTTACAACACTAACAACGCCTTGAAATATTAAACTGGGATTCATTAAACGACCGTTGAATGCTGTCTCTTTGTCAGGCTGTTGAAAGCTTTGTAGCTTCCAAACTATACGGTGTTGGTCCCTGTAATTTGGCGTAATGTGGTAGATGTCGTTCATGATAGAATAAATTACATTTAAGAGGCAGGGCTGTCACTGAAAAAGGAAAATATCTCTGCAATATTCAAATAATTTTTAAATTTCCTCACACGCCTTTCGTTTTCAGATTGTGTACATCGATTTACGAGGGCGATTCAAAAATCCACTATATAAACTTAGAACGAAAAGCGATTGAATCCAAACTCTCCAGCCAGGAATGCCATAAACGACAACGAACAAGAAAGGCGCGGAAAGGGAAAGTGAAGACTTAAATGTTAGGACCAAGTGGAAGACAAAAATCCATTTTATTAAAACTAGATTGTGCCTTCCCAACGAAAAGCACCTAACTGGTCGATTGAATTTAAACTCTCCAGCCAGGAGAGGCGCGAAAAGAGAAAATGGAGACTTTAGTGATATTATGAAGTGGAAGATGCTAGCACGAACTGGACAAAGCACGCACAAGACCAACAAAGGTAAGTCCAAAATTTCCGGATATATTCAGTATATTCTTACTAATGGTGATTTAGTTTGTAAAAAAAATGTTACCCACATATAGTCACATGTGAAAAATGTTGCATCAACACTCTAAAGATTTTGCACTTTACAGCAAAAATGTCATCTTCATCATCAGATGCATTAACGATATTGCGGTCGAAAAAAACGCATTGCTTTTATTCATTTTGTTGTTATATATTTAATTTTTGCGGCTTCGCTACTTTGGCATTCACAATAAATGATCATTTTACTGTCACAGTAACGAAAACAAAAACAGCTGTTAGGTTTCGAAGCGTCTTAACCTAAACAATCGCGATGTCGTTTGCGCATTTTGAATGTACGCGTTGAATTTGGTTTAGGAGTTTTGGAAATGATAACGCAATAGACATCAGCTGTTTTACAGTGCAACATTCTCCACCGTCGACTGACGGAAGTGGAAAAATGAAATGAACTTAACAAATGAACTTAAAATCTGTTCGTAGGGTTGCCCATTTTAACATAAGAACATTAAAATAAGAGTTCAGTGTGACCTGTGGAACATATGAAACTTTTTGTTTGTACAAAAGAAATCATGGTTTAAATTCAAAAAAAAAAAAAAACATTTTAGTTCAACACTCTGAGAATGTTGCAAAAGGGGCCGGATATGTTTTGAAAACTACCACTGTGCACCGAACAACGACAATGATTATGTCGACGATGGGTGTATATGCCCATGAACAAACGTGTGTCGGCACACATCCACCGTAGTACGTACAATTTAATGATAATTTCATTTTCGTACACAAAGAGGGTTAAATCTTCCAAGTGGCCGGGAATAGCAAACACACACACATACACAAATACACCCAGTGGCCATAATTATGCCGGTGTTGTTCTTGTGCGAGTATATGATGAATTTAGTACTAATTGAAACATTAAAATGTGATAAATGTTAGTTTCCATTTCTCAACTCAACGGTGATTATTGAATGAAATTACTTTAAATATAGGCATTTGCCAGAGACTGAATAATATAAAAAAAAAAAATAAGAACAGAGGGGATGATTACTTTCCCTCACAAGCACCGTCACAATTTTCAGTTATTAAACCCGCCAATTGAGTTGTCAGTACGTATCGGGTGACCTGTCGGGCTTTGGTATGCACTGTCATGGTAGTGATGTTTGCAGGTTTTGGTGGGGATTTTGTTGGACTGGATTGAGCTGGGATGTCTTAGAAATATAATTTAATTAATTATTATGTGGCGGATTATTAATAATATTTCTTAATATACAAATATATTTATCGTAAGGTGGAATCATAATTAATCAAAGAATTTTGTCTTGAAATTCCTTAAAGGGGGTGAAATTCTTTGTGACTTCCTTGTCCTTCGTCTGCTACTTTGTCTCCACCTGACAACAGAAGGTTGGCGAGATTTTTGTTTTAGCATTTGCCGTGTAACCCTTTTGGGTTTGTCAGCAAAACATTTTGTAATTTTATTGACATATTTGAACTCAGCAGGAGCCATTCATTTCCAAGCACACACACACACACACTCATACGTACATGCATACATATGTTGTTATCCTGTCATCAATCTCTCTCTCTCTCTCTCCTACACAAACACACACGCCCGCTGCTATTTCTGTTATTATTAACGTCAGTCAGGTCGTCGCTTATGTCAAATTATTTTTCAATTAACAACATTTTGAAATATGGCTTACAATGTTTATGACATCTTTTTTATTTCTGTTTTCATTATTAAATAATTTGTTTATTCCCTGCCTGAGAATGAAGTGTATAAATTTGTCATTCCATTTGCAGTTGAACAATATGCATACATATGTGTATTTTGGATCGTTGTAAAAATTCAAAGACGATCGAGCCACATCCACGGACGGACGTCTGGTGAAAATATTAAAATGAGTTAGAATCGAGAAATTTTTGAACAATAACACGTCAGAATTTTTTTTTAATTTTGAAGTATGGAGCTCGTAGTGGCCTGTGTGAAAGCCTTTCGACCGATTTTTAACCCTTTTTCAGTGATCCAATCAAGCTGATTTTTGGCAGGCAGACTCGTGGAAATGTCTGTATCACGTAAAATTTTTTAAAAAATACATTTTTATCAATTCTCACATTTTCCTAATTTTTTTTTTTTAAAAATAGTTATCGTTTTTTTAAGGTTTCAGTTAAAAAAACATTTTTTTTTCGTAACGCTTAAGTAGTTTAAAAATTTGGAGTCTCTTCAAGTTATGCTAAGAAAAGTGAAAAAAATATTTTTTTTCAAAAATAATAAAAATTGGGGAAAATCTGAGAATTGATACAAATTGTTTTTAAAAAATTTGACGTGATACAGACATTTCCACGTACGTTTATACTTATGCTGAGTAAATACTACTCAGCTGTGGTAAATTATACTCAACCGTAGTGACTTTTTGAACTTTTTTCGACTATGCAAGTGCTCTTCATATACGATGGGTATAAGAAAATATGCAGAATTGCGCTTTTTCCTTTTCCGAATCTTTAAAAAAAACCTTCCCCACCAAATGCATTTACTGTAGCCCAAACCCAGTAGGGCTCGAAGCAAATATAACGATCGCTTTAAAGATAATAATTATTAAACACTACCAAGACGTTTGTAACAAAAAGAAATGTACGTCAAATTGTCATTGCCAAAGTCAACAGTCAGCTTTATTATAAAAAAGTTAACTGGCACAGGAATGGTTGAAACTATCTACTGTTGTGGCCGTCCAAGATGCACGACATCCAAAGATGATTTCAGAATTATTAGCGAATTTCGAAAGCAAACAGACAAATCCGCCCAAGTGTTGTATGCAGGACTGCAGGAGTCGGAGTCTGATAAATTTGAACGGAGTCGAAAAATTTGCTCGACTCCCACTCCGAGTTGTATTACTTAAATTTCCCAGAAAATAAATTACAAACAAGTTAATCGGTTAATAATTTTTAAAATCTGTCAATAATTTGTTTGGCATTTACATCGATATAAAATGAACAGAAAGGAAGGTTAGCAGGTATGTTGTTGATGAAAAATCACAATTTACTAAAAATAACTCATTTTTGCTGACTTTATTCCATTTTATTTCGTTAAAAACGGGTTTTCCAACAAGAGTTGTTATTTTAAATCACCCGGTATTTGGGTAGCTGTCACTTATGAAGTTTTTATTCTTTGGCATTTGACAATGAGAAACTACGCTATTACCAAAAATGAAACAATACACGTTTTTAACAACGCATTGAAATTATTAAAATTCACTACAAGAATGGTGAAAATCTTGCTGTCACAGTTCACAAAACTAAAGTTTTTCTGGGGCGTCGTGAAGCACCTTGTCGGACCGCAACACAGAAATTGGTGGACAAATTCGAGCTGTTTGGACAAGTTAGTGATGTGAAGAATAAAACCCATGCACGTCGCTCAAGAACAAATGAGAATACTGCTACTGTAGCCCAAAGTGTTCATGAAAATCCAGGTCTGTCCATTCCTCGTCGTTCTTTAGAATTGGGCATTCCATAAACGTCATTACACCGTATTTTGCATAAAGACTTGGGTCTTAAGGCTTATAAAGTTAAGTTAACACAAGAACTCAAGCTGGCCGATCATTAACAACGTCGTGTCTTTGCTGATAGGGTCTTGAAATGAATGAAAATGATCCGGAAAAATCATCTTGACTGATGAGGCCCATTTCCACTTCGGAAGCTACGTCAACAAAAAAAATTGTCGCATCTGGGGCTCGGAAAACCCAAGAGTTGTTGTTGAGAAGCCTCTTGTGTGACTGTTTGGTGCGATTTATGGTACGGCGGCGTCATTCGACCTTAGTTTTTCGGATTGGATTGCGCTATCGAGTGATGACTAATGATTTTTTATGGTCGGAGTTGGATGATATTGTTCTGGAGAACGTCAACTTTCAACAAGATGGCGCTACGTGCCACACAATCAACGATCTTAATGGGAAAAGTTTCCGGACCGTGTTATCTCTCGACGAGGTGATCACGATTGGCCACCGAGATCTTGTGTTTTAAACCTTGCGACTTCTTCCTTTTTGGGGCCACTTGAACGATAAGGTCTACGCCAACAGCCCGGCGTCGATTGAAGACCTCAAAGATAGTATTCGTGAGGACATAGGGCAGCCACTTTATTAACGGTATACCTTCATCTTTATTATTTATTTTCTTTAAATACCAAAATAACACCTCTTGCTGGAAAACCCTGTGAATTTTATTTCATTAAATAAAATCTCTTATAGAGAAATTTATATAGGCCATTAATTTTCCTCTGAATGTGATACATTGAAACGATTGGTTGGTCATAAACTCAATGTGCATAAATTTGCACATTTTCAGCCTTAATAAGCCAAATCTTTGTAATTTCACACTTCAATAGAACAACTATCGATAAATCTCTTGCATGAGTCTCTCTGGCATCGTGTAACAGCAACGGACTACCGTCCGTTCAATGCCGGATATTAACAATTTAACACCTTCCTCATCACCTTTTCTGGCAACCAACATTTGACACAAACAATTATTTGTAAACCTCTCTGCCTCTCATTCCATGTTGTTGTTGTTGCTGTAACTACAGAAGAAGAAGAAGAAGAAGAAAACAATATTTTCGCGAAGAAACCTCAAGAGTTCTCACAATTATTTTACAATCGTTGAATGTAAAATATATGTTGCACACACACACGCATACATGGACAGACTTTTCGAAATCCCCCAAAGTGAAAAGTGATCGATACATGAATATTTGTACATACACACACAGAGGCAAATTTTGTGTCCATGCTGTGATTGTTTGGATGCCAGTGCCTCGGTGTGAGTGCACGCGCAGGCTAAGAACGGAAGTTGGCTGCGGTTTTCGATTTAGGAATGCCGATGACGATGGTGATGGATGGTCATGATGATGATGGCGATGGCGATGGTGTTCCTCATCATATCGGGTTTATAATAAAGATATGATAGGTAGGAATGAAGATTCGTGCTGATCTCAGTTGTAATACAAAGAATGCTTGGAAATGATGCGTTTGAATCGCTTTTAACTTTTGACCATGACCAACACACAAATATTTGATTTTGACCATACAAACAATGCCGTTGTAGTAATGTTTAAAAAGAAACCAAAAAAACACACTCTGAAGGATCATTTCCGTTTGTGTGCAGCAACAAATACAAGCGAAATCTTAACACTTTTCCAAAGCACCACATTTTTTTGTGGCCAGTTCACAGGCGAAATGTGTGCGTGTAGATTCTGAGGTTTTCAGGATTTTGCCATTCAATTTCGGGCCAAAACCATTGACATGTTAATGGTCGTATAACATTTGTTTTCGGTGCAAGTGCATCAAATGTTACTTAAAACACGACTTTTTTCCCATTATATGATTTGGGGGAGGTGTGATGAGATAGGAATATTGAGGTACAAATATTATGGATTATGGAAGGAGATATTTACACAGAGCAAATCGCATGCACAAAATGCATATATTTGGAAAATGTATTAACTGCAAATAAAGACGACAGGCCAGCCATTGAAATCCATTTCTCAAAACGAAAATCCCTAAATCTTTACAAAACACATCGAGTCATAGTAAATTATTCTTAACTAGTAAGTTGTAATGCGCCTATGGCGCCCGTTGAAATACGGAAAAAAAATGTTGTTGGAAAAAAAAAATTTTTGTGGAAAAAAAAATTTTTTGTGGAAAAAAAAAATTTTTGTTGAAAAAAAAAATTTTGTTGAAAAAAAAAATTTTTCTTAAAAAAAAAATTTTGTTGAAAAAAGAAATTTTGTGGAAAAAAAAAATTTTTTGTTGAAAAAAAAAATTATGAAACTTGGCGCCCGTTGAAATACGGAAAAAAATGTTGTTGGAAAAAAAAAAATTTGTGGAAAAAAAAATTTTTTGTGCAAAAAAAAAAATTTTTTTTTTACTAAATTTTTTTTTCAACAAAAATTTTTTTTTTACAAAAATTTTTTTTTTTACAAAATTTTTTTTTTTTCAACAAACATTTTTTTTTCAACAAAATTTTTGTTTTCAAGAAAAAATTTTTTTTTCAACAAAATTTTTTTTTTCAACAAAAATTTTTTTTTTTTCACAAAAAATTTTTTTTTCAACAAAATTTTTCTTTTTTCCACAAAATTTCTTTTTTCAACAAAATTTTTTTTTTAAAAAAAATTTTTTGTGGAAAAAAAAAATTTTTGTTGAAAAAAAAAATTTTGTTGAAAAAAAAAATTTTTCTTAAAAAAAAAATTTTGTTGAAAAAAGAAATTTTGTGGAAAAAAAAAAATTTTTGTTGAAAAAAAAAATTATGAAACTTGGCGCCCGTTGAAATAC
The DNA here is from genome assembly GCA_958296145.1 of Hydrotaea cyrtoneurina. Taxonomy (NCBI): domain Eukaryota; kingdom Metazoa; phylum Arthropoda; class Insecta; order Diptera; family Muscidae; genus Hydrotaea; species Hydrotaea cyrtoneurina. The sequence continues at coordinate 15,269,759 of OY282513.1, read as the reverse complement.
GGAAAAAAATGTTGTTGGAAAAAAAAAAATTTTGTGGAAAAAAAAATTTTTTGTGCAAAAAAAAAAATTTTTGTTGAAAAAAAAAATTTTGTTGAAAAAAAAATTTTTTCTTGAAAACAAAAATTTTGTTGAAAAAAAATGTTTGTTGAAAAAAAAAAAATTTTTGTTGAAAAAAAAATTTAGTAAAAAAAAAATTTTTTTTTAAAAAAAAATTATGTAAAAAAAAAATTTTGGAAAAAAAAAATTTGGGGAAAACACAATTTCTGTACAAAAAAAAATATTATTTTTTTATTATTATTATTTAAGAATTATAGAATGCCTATTTAGTGTCGAGGGTAAATATATATTAAGATAGTTCAAAAGTCCAGTCCGGCAACAAATAAATTCAGTATTCATAATATTAACCACATTATCAATACACCCTCATATTTGACATTTGCATCTCTTTAATATTAACAGAAATAAGTTTGCCTCAGTTTCTTTTGTTTCATTTAAAGATTTTGTTCTGTTTTACAAACGAAAAAAAAAAGTGAATTATGAAGAGACGTCTTCTGTCTGACGCTGCCGTTCAAACAGCTGCCCGAAAGTGAAAACCACAACTCGATTGATTTGCGGCTTTTCCTACTGTTATTTTCATAAAATAAGGCAAACATTTTTTGTGTTGCTTTAGTTTTCGGTTTTTCGATAACAACAACATCAAAAAAAAAAGATTTGAGGTGAAAAACAAGCGGATAACGGATAATATAATTTGTACCATATTTGGAACGAGTGTGTGACCTATTTTAACGTCTGTCATGTGTCCTTAAGAATAAAAAAAAAAATTAACTGCCATACAGATGGTTTGCAAAATGAAAACAACATTTCTCTAGCAGTTATCCGAAAGAAAAACGGGAATAATTTGTTTCACATCTTATTTTAAACTCCGTTTAAAACAAACAGAAAGGTATTTCCGGTTGCCCTCTTTGAGTTTATAAAACTCGATCTTTCGAAGTGTTTCATTTCGTGCGCTTTTTGTTGGTCGCTCTTCATTAACAACTCGGTTCAGCTTAAAACGTTTTTGTTGTTGTTTTGCCCATTTCTTTGTATAATTTGTGATCGGTTAATTAGCATACATATTTATTTATTGCTTTCGATATTTGTCTGAAATTAGCCGTTTGTTGTGCTGTAACGGTCGTTTTATGAATCACTTAAAGCGATCTTTCAGCAGTTTAGGCGCCACTTGTTTTGTCTGTGATTCATGTCTTTGTAGTCTATCTAAGTTTTGGGTTTTTTTTCCAATCACAATCTGGTCGGTTCAGTTTTAGTGTCAAATAATTTATGGAAAATGCTAAATTGTGGTAAATTTTGTTGTGATTGTTTTCTGTCTCATAGTTTAATTGGCGATTTTTTTTTGTATTCTAAATGTAATTTGTTTAATTGTGACTAATTTTTGTGGTTTTCGGATATTCATTGACAAATTTGACGAGATACAGGGTGTGCCATATTTATGTCGATATGTGAAAAATTAAAAAAAAAACACGAATTCCGCGAATGAGTTATTCTTATTTTATTTCGTCCGTAAAAATGTTTGTGGACTACTTTTAGAATACAACATAAATCATGTCACCACTTCTATTGGACACGAACATGTTCCCCTTTTTTAGATCATCTCCGGCGCGAATGTTTGCTATGGAATGTGACATGTTGGCAAACGTGTTCATTTCAAAAAAAAAAAAAATGGGGGAAAATCTGAAGATTGCCTCGTCAAAGTCGGGCCTTTTTGGGATATCACTCGTCCAGCGAATTGTCTTTGCATAAGCTGCATTGTTAGATTGACAATTACTATGTTTATTTCATAATAAAGAGGAAGGTATGCCGATAATAATGAAAAACAACATCAGCCAAATGGCCACCACGACCACGCTTACAGGACCATATTTTTTTCATGACATTTTCCATAACTTAATCGCAAAGTTGCTGCCCTATGTCCTCGATAGCCTCACGAATTCTATCGTTGAGGTCTTGAATGGACGCTCGGCTGTTGGCGTAGACCTTATAGTACACGTGGCCCCAAATGAAGAAGTCGCAAGGTGTTAAATCACAAGATCTCGGTGGCCAACTGTGATCACCTCTTCGAGAGATAACACGGACCGGAAACATTTCCCGTAAAAGATCAATGGTTTCGTTGCTTGTGTGGCACGTAGTGCCGTCTTGTTGAAAATAAACGTTGTCCAGATCAATATCATCCAACTCCGACCATAGAAAATCACCAGCGCAATCAATTCACCGTAACTGTTGATCCAACCTCATTCTCGAAAAAGTAAGGTTCAGTGACGCCGCCGGACAATAAACCGCACCAAGCAGTCACATGTTGAGGATGGAGAGGCTTCTCAACAGCAACTCTTGGGTTTTCTGAGCCCCAGATGCGACAATTTTGCTTGTTGGCGTAGCCACCGAGGTGGAAATGGGCCTCATCAGTCAAGATGATTTTTCAATGGATTTCCGGGTTATTTCCCAATCAGCAAAGACACGACGTTGTTGATGATCGACCGGCTTGAGTTCTTGTGTTAACTTTACTTTATAAGCCTTAAGACCCAAGTCTTTATGCAAAATACGGTGTAATGACGTTTGTGGATTGCCCAATTCCAAAGAACTACGAGGAATGGGAAAACCTGGGTTTTCTTCAACACTTTGGGCTACAGCAGAAATATTATCAGTTGTTCTTGAGCGACGTGTACGGGTTTTATTCTTCACATCACTAACTTGTCGAAACAGCTCGAATTTGTCCACCAATTTCTGTATTGCGGTCCGACAAGGTCCTTCACGACGACCCCAAAAATGCTTTAGTTTTGCGAACTGTGACAGCAAGATTTTCAGCATTTTTGTAGTGAATTTTAATAATTTCAATGCGTTGTTGAAGAATGTATCGTTCCATTTTTAGTAATGGCGTAGTTTCTACTTGTCAAATATCAAAGAATGAAAGCTTCAAAAGTGACAGCTACCGAAATACCGGTTGCTTCAAAATAACACCTCTTGTTGGAGAACCCTTTATCATTATCCAATAGAATTGTAGTGAACATGAATATTTTAAAACGAAATGTTGGACAGAATCACAAAGTAAAAGCAAAAAATTAAAAATAGGGTCCTATATGATAGGAGGGTCGTATGATACGACCCAAAAGTGTAACACAAGGAAGGAATCAGTTCAGGTGTCTTTGAACTAAATTCGATTCATGATTTTAAGTCGTTTGAGCCATGCCGTCTGTCTGTCCGACGGGTACGCAAGTTAACTAATGAAGTTTCGTTATTTGTGAAGTTTCAATTTGAAATTTGGCCCAGGTTAATAATATGTTCCGATACCCCTTTCGGGTACCTGCCATACTAAACGGTTTCATTCATAATAATATCAATACGCCCAACGCGATCTTGCCGAAATTCTGTATTAAGGCTATAACTGGATACAGTTTTGGAGAACAAATTTAAAGTCTGGCCACGCCCCTTCTGGTATCACCCATACAAATGTACTATTCCGCCTACTTTAGAAATCATCCAATATTACTACTCCAAACTTACTTATGCAAATAATGCATTTAGTAATGCTTTAGTTAGATACAGTTCACTAGAAACAATTGGAACTCTAGCCATGCCCCTTCTGGTACCTCCCATACAAAACGCCCACTTTTTGAAAATGTGTAATTATCCACACTTTTCCTGAACAAATTCACTTTTAGATAGTGTAGAATATGAGACTCGCATGCTTTTACTTACTCGTAAAGTGGCCGGAATTTTCGAGGTGGAAAAAGTTTTTAATGGTCTTACCAGGACGAGAGTCTGTTTTTGTTCGAGTGATATCCAAACCACGGCCAATCGCTTCTTTTAGAAAATCGATTGATGATCATTTTGTTTTTTTTACCAACAGTGACTACCAGACAAATTGATTTTTTTATGGAAATGTGACAAACAATGGAAAATTAACTACCACATAAAATTGCTTAATTGGCTAAACTATTTCGTGCAGCGTTCGTGTTCAGGTCAATTGTAAAACTATCTCCCCTCCCAACTAGATATCTTAATCCACCTACCGTTCATTGAGATTATTTTAATGATTCTCTAAATGGCCTACAATTCTCGATAATTGTTCGCTGTTGTCCACAATTAACTCCATCTAATTCATAACAAAATGATAATCACATATTGAAAATGTTTAATTGTATACGGTTCTCCCCCACCCCTTTCACCACAACCACACAACTTAAAGACAAAAAATGAAAAGAAAAATCATAAGGCAGACAGACTCACCTTGTAGATGCGTTGCATTCGGCTTATAACCCTGACAATCCGAATTAATTGTACTATTCGTCGGTGAATGATTGCTACTGCCCAATTGCGGCATCGAACTGACCCCACTGGAGGCCGATGTTGGTGTTGATGTAGGTGTTGTGGCACCGGCGGCCGCGGCCGAGGCGGCTGCTGCTGCGGCGGCTGCCGAACGCGTTACCCGCGGTAATGGGCCCAATTCACGAAAATGACTGGGAAATGGAACATCTCCGCCATAGGGACGTTGTGATAGACCAAAAGCACGAAAGTGATTAGGGCCGGGAGGACCTGTAATAAGACACACGCATAAAAGATAAAGAAACGGTTGAGCAAACAATGGAAAAAGAACAATGTTTGGTTTGGCATTTGAATGTAGCGTAATTAACAACATCTACCGTATGTAGAGTGTACTCCGGTGTATGATGGAATAAAGCCGAAAAGTGTTAATGCGTTGGGTTTATGAAAAAGAAGGCAACGCAGGCGAGGATCAAGCGAGCAGTAAATTAAACCCAAAAAAGTAAATAAATAAAACGAAACGAAACGAAAGTACAGCCATCATTAAACTGTTGGTGTTGTACTTTTTTTTTTTGTTGTTATTTCTAAAGTGAAGACTTAAAAATGCTGCTGCATAAATTATTAAATACAGTAAAGAAAAATAGGTAATACAACAGTAACAATGCTCTCGTCGGTCGGTTGCTCTTTCCGTCGTATGCGACCAGAAAACAAAAACAACAGCAAAATCAAAAACAAATACATTCACAAAAAAAAAAAAACACGTAACAACGCAACGGTATTCCACACGTCAGAGCGAGCGTTCGGTGTTGTACTGTTGCTGCTGTTGTTGTTTATGGAAAACCGCAAAATGGCATTTTTTTTTCTTTCGAAATTTAACACAATTTCATACCGTCCAAGCCGCATGTTCCTGCGTTCATCGGTACGTGTAGTACGTACGTATGTGTGGACAATCTACAGTGCGTACGATAAAATTGGGTGGTGAAAAAAATACCCTCGTCTAGAGTTATCTAAAAACGGGCAAAGAAATGACGTTTTCATATGAAAACTATTTTTTTTTTGGACTGCAATTTTAAAAAACAAATGTCTTTTAAGGAAAACCCTTAGATCTAATCACTGTAAAAAAAACAATCATTTGGTATTCATTGATTTGATGTACAACTTCTTTGGCTCGATTAACACTTTTAATCAATTTGTTGACTGGTTAGTTCAACGTGCATTAATGATTTTTCCCATTATCGATGTACAATATTTTTGAAATCATATCATGTTCATTGTATTGATGCACAGCTGCATTGGTTCAACGAACATTTCCCTACAATTTTCGATTCTGTGCTTTTTCGTCTGCCGGAAATTTTTCATATTTTTTTAATTTTTCATTCTATGAAGAATACATTACACTGTGTTACAAAAAATACAAAATTTCTGTCCTATGATCCAATCGAGCTGTTTTAGGCAGGCAGACTCGTGGAAATGTCTGTATCACGTCAAAATTTTTAAAAACAATTTTTATCAATTCCCAGATTGTCCCCAATTTTTATTATTTTTGAAAAAAAAATATTTTTTTTACTTTTCTTAGCATAAAGGCCCATTTAGTCTCGACGGTTGACGGTGGACGGTAGCCGATCAGCTGTTTGAGTTGGGGTTGCATTTTGCATGTGTTAGAGAGAGACAACTAAAATTGACGGTAGACGACGGTAGACTTCTGCAGGTTGCAGAATCAACCGTCAACCGTCGAGACCGATCAGCTGTTTTTTGTTATTGATTTCACTTCGAAACTGTTTATAAGTTGTAAATTAAATTTTATAGTTTAAAGTTGTGAGTAATGTATTTATAAATGAAGTCAAGTTATATTTTGTACAAATGCGCTTCAATTAGCTGTTTTTGTTTTGTTTTGTCTTACCGTCGTCTACCGTCGTAACTAAACGCACAACGTCTACCGTCAACCGTCGAGACTAAATGGGCCTTAACTTGAGACTATTTAAACTACTTAAGAGTTACAAAAAAAAAATTTGACTGAAACCTTAAAAAAAAAAAATTTAGGAAAATCTGAGAATTGATAAAAATCTATTTTTTAAAAAATTTGACGTGATACAGACATTTCCACGAGTCTGCCAAAAAATCAGCTCGATTGGATCACTGAAAAAATTATCACTTCAAACTTAAAAAAAAAAATTCTGACGTGTACATGAAAATCGCCGATACGCGTGTAATTTTATTTTTTTATCCCCTTTCCGAAAAAGTAAATTTGGTTCATAGGACATAATGTGTGTAACACGGTGTTATGTTTGCCATTGCGGTTTTCCGGATCATCGTAATCGTTCGTCTATTTTCGTTTGGCCGATTGATTAAAGCCCGACAAAGTCGAAATGAAAAAGGTTTGGTTACTTTCAAGTTAACTAGTAATTGTGTGAAAAAGATCCAAAGCGAATGACTTACATGTTAGGTACTAATATAATGCCTGAAAAAAATCTATCCAAAAATCTTATAAGTTCATTTCCTCACAAATGTTAATTAACATAAATTCATAAGACTTATTGGCACATAATAATATGACAGCAAAGTCGCTCCCATTAAAACACACATGCTCAAAGAAAATGATATTTCTTATGGAATTCAAATATCCATTTCTTTTTAAATTTTATCCAAGAAGGGTTTAGAAGCCCAAACATCTGTACATTATTGTCTAATATCAAAATAAACACTTCTTTCTGAGGTTTGCCTACAATTTTGAGTTGGATACTTGGACCGAAAAATCGTCCCCATAAATAAAAGCAAATATAAAACAATGGACTAGGAGAACACGAGCGGTCTATAGAAGCTTTATAACTGCGCTCTTATAAACAAAGGGTTACAGGCTGTCTAATGAACGGCCAGTTCTCCAAACTTTTTTTTTGAGATTTGTTCACAATTGGAACGTGAATGAAATTTACCTCACGAATATAAATATTGACATCGGTGTAACACCATTCGTATCAGGCAGTGACTTCGACTCACTATTACAATTAATACTTGTATATGTACAGGGTTTTCCAACAAGAGGTGTTATTTTGTTTGTCAAAGAAAAATGTAATTTTTTGAGATAAATGATCGGATGTTTATTTCATAACAAAGAGTTAATAATTAAAAACAACATCAGGCAAATGGTCACCACCAATACGCTTACAGAACCATATCCTTTTCATGAAATTTTCCATAACCAAATCACAAAGTGGCTGTCCTATGTCCTCGATAGTCTCACGAACTCTATCTTTGAGGTCTTGAATCGACGCTGGGCTATTGGCGTATCTGTCACGTGGCCCCAAAGGAAAAAGTCGCAAGGTGTTAAATCACAACATCTCGAGAGATAACTCGGTCCGGAAACTTTTCCCGTAAAAGAAGAATGGTTTCGTGAATTTTAATAATTTCAATGTTTCATTTTTAGTAATGGTGTAATTTCTACTTGTCAAATGTCATAGAATAAAAGCTTCAAAAGTGACAGCTACCGAAATACCGGGTGACTGAAAATAACACCTCTTGTTGGAAAAGTCTTAATTGTATTTTACAGTAGTCCATAAGTCCATAAGTCCAAGTCCAAGTTTCTTCCTTTAAATAGTATACTTTAAAAAAATGGCAATTAGAATTTTTTGAATTTTTGTTTTAATAAAATATTTTGCGTTTTTCTTTACGTTACAAATTTAGTTTGGTATGAATGGGGCTAAATTTTTTTTTAAAGTGAGGCCCTCAGGCTTAGTTTTCAAAAATGCGGCCTTTAGGGAAATTTATGATTTAATTTACGCACTTATTTTTAAGAATTGCTTAAAATTGGTGCAATCCGATCCGAAAACCAATCGTCGAAATAAATATTTAAAATTTTAGTTTATTTATTTAATTAATTTCAACCCCCCCCCAGTTATGCACTCCATCTTTTGCAATCTACTGTTTATGCAAAATAAACGGCAATTTCGTGTTATTCACTTCGCTTTGTCGCAGTTGTAAAAAAACGCTCTGTGTTTTCGAACTAAAACAAAAATCAACCATTTTAACTCGAACTTTTCAAACACTTGACGCTCGCAAACAGCAACCGGCCCCACCACCGGCTGGTGTTGTGAAAATCACCGATACCCAAAATAAAACCAACAACACAATAGCCATTCACTGGCAAATCAACATAATTAGGGGCTCTTTATTTGCCACATAGCCAAATGTTGTTTGTTTTGTTGGTTGGTATATTTGTTTCGTTTCCTTTCATATCCTCTTTCAGCTGACACAGTAACCCAACAACAGCCAACTCAACCGACCAGTTCCATTCGAAAACAATATGGCCGACTCTTAGACTTCCGTTCAAACTGTTGTTGTTGTTGTTGGAACATTTGAAGAGTTTATGCAACACTTGTTTAAAACCTCATAAATCCCTTAATAATGGCCTGAGAACAAACAAACCCTAAACAATGCAAAAACAATAGCTACCCCTTAAATGTTTGTTTTCACAACACTTACTGCAGCAAAAGTCATATTTCCAACAGAGGATTATATGTCGATTGTCCGGGGGGAGGAGGGATTAGCTATTGTTCTTTGTGTTCGGAAGGTGTAAATCGAACACATGCTTCCATAGACAATTCATAATATTTGTAGACCATTTCAAGGCGGTCTTCTTTAATAACTTTTAAACTGGACTTAGTTTGTGCTCGCACAATTCCCTAATCGGATTAGGAGGATTATAGGCCTCACAGCAATTCGCTAAAAATTTGGCTTGTACGAAATTGCAAATACAACTGGATTTTCCTTCTCTTTTTTTTAATATTCAAGTGATGTTTGATTTTGATTTTAATTTTTTTTAAATATTTAGTACAATAATGTTTATTTGAAACAAATTCAAATGTAGACCTGAAAATGTACCCAAAAAACGCACGAAACATTAAGGACAATCGAAAATCCATGAGGTGCGTTTTATTGTAGCTGTGGGTTAACCCTGTGAATATCGACTAATGTTTCAATATTGAGTTCACTACAAAAGGACATTGAAATCTTAAAAAAATGGTACCTAATTTTTCACAAAATTCATAGAATATTAGAATACTAGTAAGTTGTAATGCGCCTATGGCGCCCGTTAATTTGCTTGAGAAAGTATTTGTTACTTAATTTTAAAAATTTTGTAAAAAATATTTTGAGAAAACTTTTTTGTAAAAAAAATTTCGAAAAAATAAAATGGGAAAAAAAAATTTTGTGGAAAACAAATTTTTGCTGAAAAAAAAATGTTTGTTGAAAAAAAAAATTTTTGTAAAAAAAAAATTTCTAAAAAAAAAATTTTTGGAAAAAAAAAATTTTGGTAAAAAAAAAATTTGGGGAAAACACAATTTCTGTACAAAAAAATAGAAACAACGAATAGAAAGTGCAAATTAACATGTCATACTTAACGGAAGCCCCCGTGGGTTTTCCAACAAGAAGTGTTATTTTGAATCACCCGGTATTTCGGTAGCTGTCACTTTTGACATTTGATTAAGCAGATAAGATATCGCTTGCAGTTCGTCTGACGATTTTAAATACCACTCGGTTAACATGAATATTTTTATCACCCACTCCAATTTGGGGTTTAGCTAAACGTTCTCCGACTACTGTTTGGGTTAGTTTACTGCACAAATCCTAATATGGATGCGGTTTTTCCCTGTGGTACAGATGCACTGACTCCTTGTGGTATTAAATGCTACGATACACATTCACCAGTAGAGTATGAATGGAATTCGAGCCTGACGCACTTAATATGTATATTAGGGTGGAGTGAAATTCAAAAAAAAAAAAGTTAACCTCGAAAAGAGATGTAGTCTGGGGTCCTAATGAGGGGAAAAATAAAGAAAAACATTTTAAAAAAATTGTAGGGGTCGCGCCACTCCCTCGAAATTTGGAAATTATCGCTATTTTGGCGTTGATTTTAGAAAAATCCTAAAAAGTTTTATGTCAATAAATGTTTGCAATAGAGTAAAAAATGAAATAAGGGCATGAAAAAATTTAAAAAAAATTTCTCATTGTTCAAAAATTTCAAAAAGTAAAATAAGTCAAATCGTCCCTTCTTCAGAAAATTGACTGAACAATGAAATCTCCACCAAAGCTACAAATATTAGTCGATTATCGTCATATTTGCCTCAAATACTTTTGTTTGGGCTCTGAACAAGCTCTTTCGAATAAGTTAAGTCGTTAATTTTTAGGATTTTTCTAAAATCAACGCCAAAATAGCGATAATTTCCAAATTTCGAGGGAGAGGCGCGACCCCTAAATTTTTTTTCTTTTTTTTTCCCTCATTAGGACCCCAGACTACATCTCTTTCCGAGGTTAACTTTTTCAAATTAAAAAAAAAGCATGTTTTCACTCCACCCTAATGTATATGCTCAGTTGTGGTCGGGGCAAAAATTTCTCACAAGGCATTGAATTGATAACAAAAGTTCAGACAATATTTACTGTTTTCAACATGGCCTTATCTCTTGATCCATACATGTCAGATCAGCAACAGTTTTTTTAGAAATTTTAACAAATATAAAGAAATGTTAATCGTAAAGGAAAAAATTGTGTTCCTCTTGAAAACCTAAACATTCTCGGTTTGCGGTTAGGGCTTTAACGAAAACAAAACTTCTAAAGAGTAGATTTAGAAACAAAAAATGGTGATTTATCAAATTTTCAAAAGGGAAAAAGGGTGCTCCAAAATGCCAGCGATATTTCAATTTGGTGTCGTTGGAGCGAAGTAAACATTAGGTTGACAGCTAAAAGCCTCCTTTTTCTTAACAGAAATGCCACGAAATTAAAATCTTTAGTGAATTTTGAAACCCTTTTTATGTTGTGTGAATTAACATTGAAATATGTATAAGAAGAAATTCACTTTGCATATTATCAATATGAATTTAATATCACTGGTAAATCTTTTTTTCTCAAAAGGAACCGGCAACTCGTATTGGATTATACTAAATTGGATCTCGAAACTTATGGATGATTAGTTAGATCAATGATGAGCTTTGACGAAATTTAGGGTTAATCATGAAAAATGTAAATGAAATGAAGAGGATCAGGTTGGACAACTTTCCCAACTGTTGTTCTTCTTCTTTTAACTGATCATATGAACATGAGCAAGTTTCTCGAAAAAAAACGTTGCCTAACTTTGTTACGAAACAAAAAAGTTCTCACCATTTAGAAAGTCATCATGGGTTTTATACTTGAAGTCATCCTCCTTCGCCTCCCCAATGAAACTGGCCAAGAAACCCCTCTCAAAGTCTGGTTTCATTAAATCTGATTCTATACCCGACGAAGAGGTGGTGTCCATATAAGAACTACCACGACCAATGCCATTGCCACCATTACATAGAGTACCTTGAACAGCACCATTGACCACAGACGACGATAAACTGGAGGAGACGGATAAGGATGATGACGATGAGGACAACGATAACGTTGGTGCTGATAAAATCCGCTGCTGGTCGGCTTTGGCCAGATTCGTTGGCGATATTGTTCTAATTGAGCGGTGTTTAATAAACGACTTCGACTTACTTGTTTTGGAGCGGGGTTCTCGCGGTCCATCGACTGTTACTTTAATGGCTTTGGCATAAGTGGCCACCTGTCGGGGAAACGTATCCACAGTGATGGTGAGGGTGAAACTTTTACCTAAAAAAAAAAAACAAAAATAAAAGACAGAACAAAAGTGTTAAAAACATCATAAATTTTAATTATTTCGGCGGTTGTAAATTATTTAATATACGGCAATATGTCAGACCAGACTAACAGCAGAAGCAAACAAATTGATTTCATGTTTCCTTTACAGTTTTTTTTTTTTCGGACAGATTAATTTTAAGTGATCGTAATACACGCCTTTAACTGTAGGCGGTCTTTTTCATGGTTTCGTTTCTTAGCCATTTTCTTATACTAAGAATTGCCAATGTTTAAAATGACTGAATTTGTGAGTGCGGATGTTTAGCTGGGCTTTTAACGTGGTTCATAATTTTCGGTATTTAACGGCGTTAAAATGTTTGCCTTTTTCTGTCGTCGTCGTCGAGTGTGTGCAGTTGTCATATTTCGGTTAATTAGAAAACTGTTGGACATTTCCCTTTATATTCCAGATAAGAGGGTTTTGACAAAAGGTCGGGAAATATGTCTATTTTCATTTACCTTTAATTTTTTTAAACTGTTAACCGATGTGTTGAAACTAATAAATTGCTTGAAAATCGTTTATCGTAATCCTCAACTAAAAACAAATCCAAAATTGCAATCAGATTTTAGGCCAAGATCTATTTGGAAAGTCTTTGCCTTACAGTTGGAACTATTTTTGTAAACTTCGCCATAGTGTGCATTTCTGGAATGTTAAAAAAAAAAATATTTACCAAATGTTGGAAAGGGTGACCTTTTCGAACCCTTTTTCTTTTGGAATACCTTAATAAGGGGAAAGGGTTGCATGTTTTCTTCTTTGGTTTGTTTGTAGGCTAGACGATTTATGAGACGCCTTCAAATATTTGTATGACTAAATATTTCGTAATAGATTTTGCCATCCAGACATTGCCAGTGTCGGAAACTAAATACAGTTTACAATTGTCAACAATGAAAGGTGGATAATAACCCAAACCAGACACGAGTACGTATTTACAAATAATAAAAACCACAAAACTCTTTAACAGCCCAAAAAAGTAAAACTTACATTTTCTCTGAACACAGAACACAAGACAAATGGATATTTTTGCAATAATTAAATTACACCATTTCCAAAGGGGAAAGAAAAACACCCGGTGTCAGGTCAAACTCAGAGGCGGTGGCAAAAATATTGATAATGAAAATTTCCTAAAGAGAACATGTTTTTTTCCATTTCCCCATAGCAGAGAACTTTTTTCTAACCAAAGGAAAATGGTACTAGAGTTTAAATTCAATAAATATTTGTATTGTTTATAGAATACAAGAAGAATGTTTCCCAGGTGACAAACATATTTCAAGGGTTAAAAGACACCTTAAAGTTCGTTGGATTTTTTAAGAGGTGTAAGAAAATGTGCCGGGACTTTAATATCGCCCTTGTTGAGTCGCTAGGCTAGCATCGGTGCACAGTGGAGAATTCGAATTTTTTTTTTGGAAATAAATCTGTCATTTGGGCGAATTGGTAGCGTTCTTGCTAATCAGCATGTGGGTTCGATTCCCACCTGTGGTCTCTTGCTGCAAAACTCTAGCCATATGGTCTGTGTCACCCGGTTTACTCTTGCACCCAAAATTAGAAGATACACTTACTTTGTATTGTAATTAAATAAAAATAAAAAATCTGTCATTGCGATTGGCTTCTTAGATAAGATTGCGCTTAAGCTGGAAAATGGACCCAGTGGGTCCAAAATGGTAATAATAAATAAATAGTTAGAAATTCTGGTTTCTTTTAATTGAATTCCTAAATTTAAACTGAAAGAAGTGGGTCTAAGAAAAAATTAAACTTGCACCAACTTTGTATTATAAGTCAGGAATTCTGGGATTCTTTTGATTGAATTCCTAAATTTTGTTCAGTTTTTCGATTTCTAATGTCAAGCAACATACAGGCAATATTTTAACTAACAACGATCTTATTGAATATTGTTTTTTTAGTTTTGGCCTGCTTTGTAAGCTTTATATTGGTATTAATTTGAAATCGAATGTTAAGGTTTTTGTACAGTTATGAAAAAATATCAATATTAAAATTATATACATTTTATTCAACAAATGAATAAAAAAATAAAACATTTTCACGGAAATAGAATCTCTGTTTTGGGTGTTCTCGACCAGGAAACATTTTCATCCCACAATAGATTTTCAAGCTCTACATGTTTGTAGTACCACTCGGAAATGGTGTAAAAGTTCTTTTTCCACTTTCGAAGTTAATGCTACACAAAAGGAAATAAAGAAAAAACCAATCCCCTTTTTTTTTAGTGTGGACCTCGACAAAACAACATAAAAATCCATAAAATGCGACATTTTGTTTTCTTCTCCTCGCGGTCATGATGAGATGACTTTTTGTAAGAACTTTGTTTTTCTTGTTGTTTCTGTTGCTTTGTATTTACTCGAAATGTTTACGATGGTTTTTTTTTCAGCGCTTTGCTTCTTTTTCTGTGAGTAAATTAAAAAGTTTTGTTGTTGTTGTTGTTACCGTTGCTTGTGTCGTTTGCGGTGGGTTGGGTTTTTTCTGCGTTGCTCCACACTTTCGTCTTGTTTCTTCTTTTCCTTGAAGGCAGGCGCGTTTAAAGTAACAGAGTTTACATTTGTTTGCATGGCCACGATATTTCATTCGTTCGTTCGTTCGTTGGTTGGTGGTACCTTTTTTTCTCGTCTCGTCTCTTCTCGTTTCGTTTTGTGTGTAAAAATGAACTACACCCACTTCATTTGTGGCAAAAACAAATAAAAATCCCACCAACACACAAGAGCACAACGACACACACACACATAGTCGCACTTGAACAGAAAATGAAACGAATCCAATTGTAGGTACATTTGTATGTGTGTGTGTATGGATAACGAGTACATTTGAAAAGATCTGGAGAGAGTGAGAAAGAGAGCAGGCGTACTAAATAGCAAATGATATAGACCAAGTTAACCGCAAAAACCTCAGCCGCAAAAAAAGGGAATAACAACAACTACGCACACACACACCCGTATCCAATGCTGTGCCACTCACTCCTTTTGGCGCAATCCCCGTCACAGACGAATTGGTAACCCATTCACATTGTATAGATGAGTGTGCCTGTGTGTGTGTGTCCCACCCACCGAACATTTGTAGTTTGCAATGCTTAAAATATGTGTGTAATCATAAATGTTTTACCAGGATAACACTTTGTTGCAATGTTAGTTCTGTACACGTACATATGTATGTGTTGGCCTGGGTGTTTGTATTTGTTTGGTTGTCAATATGTGCCGGTCTGTCTGTCTCGATACGAGTGCCTGTGTATGAATGTCTGACATTGACAATACAAATTTGTTTGTTGCTGCTGCCGGTCAATATTTGTTCAGGTCACAGTGTGTCGCCGTTTGATTTTCAAAACGAACTAACTCGAACAAATATCTGCAGGATTATTCAGAAATTAGAAATTGTTTTCCTTTGTAGAAATTCTAGACCTCCATACATCTAGCAAACGGACAGTCCAGAATTCCAATAACAGTTTGGGGACAATGAAACCTTTTAAATTTTTGGAAAATGTACTTTTGAGATTACAGAGTAATTTGTTCCCCACTACAGATTTCATTGTAAACCAAGTGACATTTAATATTATTTTGGTTGTGGCAATTGATATTCTCGCATTCTTTCGTGGCTACCGATTGCTGAAGCAATGGAAAATTCTAATATAACTCATTTTTTTTATATAAAAAACCTAACAAAATCTTTAACATTATTTATAAGATGAATATTTCCAGTGGCATACACTAAACTCTAGTTAAAAAGTCACTAAGTAATCTTTAAAGGCCTGAGAAGATATGGACAAGTTTTCTCCAAGAGTACTCAGTTTGATCAAATCAACACACGGAGAAAAAAAATATGCTTAAAATATGATTGCATGCAATCATATGTATGTTTGGAGACGGGCCCAATCATATATATGTTTGTGTGTAAATGTTTGCACACAATCATAATATTCTAGCAAATTTAAAAACGATATGCTTGTGTCCTAACATATTTTTGGCAAAATAATATGTTACAACATATTGTTTTTAGAATTATAGAGAGTATTACTGTCTGCGAGCGCAATTATATAACTCTCGTCGTTTTGTACAAAGAAGGGTCTGTCAAATAACTTTTTTTTTGAAAATTCTATAAAAAGAAACTACTGGATATTTTCTCAAATTTTTTTTAATTTTTGAAAGTACAATCCTTCCGGTTAATAATGGAAAATAATTTCATTCAAATGGCTGTCTCGGCTGGCCATGCAGTAGCCTTACGACATCAGCTCTGCGGCTGATAATGCGATCTTCAAAAACAGGGCGCAAAACATCGAGTGTAGCTTCGGCTGTGTGGCATGTAGCACCGTCCAGTTGAAACCAAATGTTGCCAATACACTCCTCTTAAATTTTTGTAAACAAAAATAATTCAACGAAAATAACGAAAACGAAATTAGCACTATTCGAAAAAAAACGTTAGATTCTTCAAAAATAGGAGGCAAAACATCGAGTTTTTGCGAAAATAATATTTCTTTACTAGATTTTATAAAGAAAATCCAGTCCTGGGAATTCCGGGGAAGACGTCGAAAAAATTTCCGATTCCCGGGAGTTGGAAAAAGTTGGGAAATTAAAAACCCTACATGTATGTCATACAAAACCCACTGTGCCGTATGTCCCTTTGTGTTTATTGTGTACATATTTGCATACATATAAAAATATGTTGTTTATGCAAAACATTTATTGTTTTTTTCTGACTCTAAAGTATTTTTTTTTTGCAATGTTATACTATTTTTACATATGACATTCTGTGGATGGTTGGTGGTCAGTTGTCGTCGTCGTCGTTGTTGCTGTTTTAACATTTCAAATTCCAGAAATATGTTCATGGTACCATACTCCCTTTTACAGAGATATACATCCATATCCATGTTGTCTGTCTTATTTTATGTATTAATGAACCGGTAAAATAGCATTATAACCATAATTATAACCATTCGTTAAAATATTTTCCGTTTTTACCACACCGCCCCACCGCAAAAGTCTAGAAAAAATAAGTACGTACTTGCGGAGATTATTTTGAAATGTGATTATGTCCCGGATAAAGATGTAATGAGATAATTTAAATTGAAGGGAATTAAGGTTTGTGATGCCTTATTAAGCAGTTTTTTTTAAACAATAATTCGAGTTTTCTAGGAATAAGGAAAAGGGAGGGTACCCTTAAATGTAGTGTGTACGAAGTTTGTTGACGAGAAACAAAATACAAACATAAAAAATTATACACACACCATTTTTCGTCTCAGAGACTGAGAAAACATTTTTTAAATTGGACAAAAATCTATTTATTTGATTGAATTATTCCCATTATTTAAGGAACAGGATTTCATTCATGTGGCAATTATTTTTATTATTTTTAATCGTGTTCCTGATTTTTTTTTTTATTTTTATGTTATGTTTTCTCTCATAACAGACATTTGTTGGCACAACAAAAGAATGTTTTTTTAAAGTCCCCTATATCTTATTATTATCTTATCTTATTCTCTCCTTAATGAGCGTAGAGAATGAACAAAAATCACGAAAATTGCTGCAAATACAGATTAATTCGCACTGAAATGTTCTACTTTCTTCTGCCCAAATACGAAATACTAATAACAGCAAATGAGTTATATTTGCAGCCAAATACACTCTGTTTAGAAGCAAACATTTAAAAAAGACCGATTTTTCAGCGTGTTCAAATCGTTTATAACAGATTTCCATAAGACTGGACTGCATTGGATTGAACTAATAATAACTTTCGTTTTTTGAAAACTCATTAAAACATTCTTACTCTATAATCGCCGTAATAGCGAACTGTCACAGCAAACAACAACTGCTGTTCTGCTTGATTAAGTGTCATTTCAATCATGCCTTCCCCGTTGATGTTGATTTCTTTTTGTTTTTTTGTTTTGCGCTGATTTGTTCGGCCTCTATTATGTTGACAACAAAACAGCGGCCATTATTTCAATATAATATTTTTTGTCTACACTCGTAGATTTCAGTTGAGTCGATTTTTTTTTCTTCTTGAGCTGTTTGTGATCCAACAACCAACCTATTAAAATGTCCACGGCTATCAAAAACAGTAGCCGGCCACCATATTCGCTCTGTGTTCGTCGTTCAGCCTTTTTTTCAACATTTTTTCTCCACTAATCATATAATCTGTGTGTTTGTTGTTGTCGCGTACTTACGGTTGACGTTCAGTTCGAATGATTCGTTGTGTGTGTTTTTTTGGGTTGGTTTGCAAATGGTTCGCTTGAATGGGTGAAGGAATGGCCGGAATGGTGTTTGCCCTCCTCCCCCCTTCTACATCTAATCATGAACACGCGAAAAAAAAACGGCAACCAAAAACGCCCCATGATGTCTGGAGTTATAGATTTTGTTGTTGAATTTTAGTGGAATACGTTATACGCTAATTTAACGGACTATAACAAGACAAGTTGTGGAAAAGTTGCCGTTTGAAATCTTTAGTGCCGAAATATTTATAAATAGTGGTGAATTTTATGAACTCCGAGATTCTGAATCCAAATCATACGAAATTCGATGTTCAAAGTTGAAAAAAATAAACATTTTCATAATCCAGAAAGTGGAGCCGGATCTAAATAAATTGAACCAAGTAACTCGTTTATTTCGGTAAATATACCAGTTACAATATGTAAGGGGTGGTAAAATTGTAAGGGCCGATGTTGAATGTGAACCACACCTAAATGTCAAGTTTTTTTCTGCATTTCATTTGACATTTCTCAATTTCAGACTAATTCACTGAACCAAGGAAAGATACACAAGCGAGCAACGCGTAAATGTTATTCAGGCTTATTATGAAAATGCAGTTAGTGCACTTCGAAGAATATCATCTTCAGTGAAGAGGCACATTTTCACCTCAGTGGATTCGTCAATTGATAATAAGCAGAATTGCCGCATTTGGGCGAATGATAGTCCAAGAGTGATTGTCGAAAAAACAATGCACCCACAAAGAGTCACTGTTTGGTGCGGTTTATGGGCTGGCGCCATCATCGGGCCGTATTTTTTTTTCCAAAATGAGACATTTAATGTGAACGATGTTCGCTATCGTGAGATGATAACGAACTTGTACACATTATTTTTTCAAATAATTTTGTTATTGAAAAAGTAATAAATAACTCGGAGTACTCGTGGGAGTAAAAGAAATTCGAGGTGTGGCGGAATTGTAAGTGTATTAATGCAGGTTGACAAAAAATCAAATCTCTGCAATTGATATTTTTAATTGCATCTCTTTCTGTCACAAAAAGTCATTACCTCAATCAAATACCATCCTCGTATAAGTAAGTTGAATTGCGGTGATTTTCCAATTTTCTTTACCTCCAAGATTCACCAAAAAAAAGTAGCAAACATAGGTTACACGTTGGTGAGTCTGTATTTATACACCTCTTGTTGGAGAACCCTGTATATCAACACAACTAAGCTAAATGTTTCCGATTACATAAAAATCGACCAGCATCAGCAGTCAAATTAACCCTCTAACCGGCAATAAAATATTGTTTATTATTAAGGATTTTCCAGTATTTCTGTTTGGCCGATTAGAGGGATAAAACAAACATTTTTATGAAATTAAACACAATTGTTGAAGACCGCCTTATGGCGGTCTTTGCCGTTTAGAGGATTTCGGCGATCCTTATCGATTTTCATTTACCAGGATTATTAATGTCACTGACTATAATATATAATTAAATATAATGGAATTTAATCTCACTTTCCCAATTTGTTTTGTTTTTTTGATTAAAGATGCTAACTTTCTTTCTTTCATTGTTATACTAAGCATTTCCATAAAAAAAAAACAGCTCTCGTTATAAAAGGTTTAAGAGAAATTTTCCTCAAAACAAAAGTTAACATCACCGCCACGCGCCGTTAATAAGCGCATTTTGCTCAACATAAAACAACAACCACATACAATCCAATAAGATCAAACAACGCCACCAGCAGTACAGCACACGCTCTTCATCACCGTTGCGCATTAAGTAACCCTTTCCGTGTTACCTGCCCACTAAGGGTCATAACCCCTGAAACTCATAATTAGCCATTCATGCTGGGCAAAAGCGAGTCCATCACCACACAATCCTTACGTACGTATGCATGTACGACCGTAATGTACTCCAGCGGAGTCCAAGTCTTTATCATCTTTAATTTGATTTATCTTCAGTTTCGAACTTGATTTTCATTGTTTTGAATGGGGTTATGGTCGGTCGGTCGGTTGGTCATTCGTAATGTCTTTTGCCGAGTGATCTCTTTGCTTGTTCTGTTGGTTTTTTTTTCTTTCTTGGCGATTTGTTTGTGTAATAATCCTATTGTTTGTAGTTTGTGTGTATGCGTGTTATCTGGACGATTTGGCTTTACGTGTGTTCTGTTTCTATGCTCTTTTTTGTTTTGTTTGGTTTTCCAAGTTAAATCCCACAATTCGTCAGAATTACAACAAAAACAATCCAAAGTCCGTAATGTCCGATTTGTACCCCCTCACATATGAAATTGAAATGTATGAGAAGAGGAATATCATCAACATTTATTTTATGATGACGACTACGAGCGGGGGTATGTTTACCATGTATAGCTTTTATTTTGTTCGCTTTTTTCTGTTAAATGAAGTCATTACAAAATCATATTTTTCAAAATGGTATTTAAGATTTGAACAATACACTCGCGCGATATCTTTTGTTCACATGCAACAAGTACAAATTGTTTTGCTCCAGTTTCATTTCGTCTCATTTTTTTTTATTTCGAATGTTTTTTGTTTTTGGTTGTGTGATTTGTGCCGTTAATATTTTTTTCTTCTTTTTTTTTTTTGGAAATGTCTTTGTTGATTCATTCTTTGAGTAGAGAGTTTGATTAAGATGTTTGAAGTTGATTAATTTCATTCACATACACAAGCAATTTATTTTACATGTTCCTAAAAACCCCAAGAAACGCTTCTGGTTCGGAATTACAATAATTATAGCTTAGCGATTTCATAGGTTTTGTAGATCAATTAATGTTTTTAATCGAAACTACAGTGGGAGAACTTGGAATAGTTGGCTAACATTACACAGCAAGAAAAAGAAACGCAGATTTAATTGGGGAAAAAATTGTTTAATATTAATTAAAAAATAGTGTAAATAGTAGACAGAAAAATGCTCAATTAACATATTAATAATTTTAATTATTTGTTTTGATTGAATTTAACAAACCCGTTAACAGGCTTACTCGCTTATTCCAGTGAAAACACTCATAAATATACTTTAGAATTAATTAATTCTTTAATTGAATTATACAAACTCGTTAACTGAATAATTCGTTTATTCACGGTATAGCCACTGCGAATGCTTAATTAAAATATTAATTAATACAATTTATTTTTTAATTAAATTCAACAAACCCGTTAACAGAAAAATTCGTTCATTCGAGGTGTAACCCAGTGAAAATGTTCAATTAGTATATTCATGAATTCAATTAATATTTTAATTAATCCGATTAATTTTTTAATTGTATTAAATTTGGAGATAATCTTGAAACTTGCACGATTTATTGGTAACAGACGGCCCCATCTAATACAGATATTGGCTAACGGAAATATGTTTGCAAACCGCGTTCGACCATTTCCGATTACATTCTATGTAGAGGGCAGACAGCCTACATAAGTCTGTTTGCCGCCGAATTATTGCGACTGTAAACTCCAGATGTTACAAATGCTTGCATAGAAAATCATCATTACGTTCGTCATAGCTGCCCTCGGCTGGTTACGTTTGAATTACGCATAGGACGTCAGCCGACTACTACTTTTTTTTGGTTACGAATTGATTCTCCATTGAAAATAAAAACGTACCACCATATAACAAACCTGTCAACCTGTGCTAGTTGGAGGAGACCCCATCTGTAAATACTTGTATAGAGCGATCTGTGAGAAAACCCGATATGAATCGAAAGAAGTTATTACCGAAGCCAAATGCAATAAGTTTTCAATAAGTTGAGTGCACCGTGCCAGATTCATGTGAGTGTAATTATATGTCATTACCCTGTAAGCAAATGCTAATGACTTGGATTTTGAGGAAAATAGTAACGATTGTACTCATCTCATTTGGATTTGCATTACCGGGTAGTGACATCTCATTACCCTCAGAAGGAATTCTAAGCAAAATAAGAGGAGTATTTTTTTTATTGTAATTTCATTTCTTTCATTGGTATGTAAATATAGAATACACTAGTAAGTTGTGATGCGCCTACGGCGCCCGTTGAAATATGGAAAAAAAATTTGTTGAAAAAAAAAAATTTTTGTGGAAAAAAAAAAATTTTGTTGAAAAAAAAAATTTTCTTGAAAAAAAAATTTTTGTTGAAAAAAAAAATTGGAAAAAAAAATTTTGTAAAAAAAAAAAAATGTAGAAAAAAATTTTTGTTGAAAAAAAAATTTTGTAAAAAAAAAATTTTAAAAAAAAAAATTTTGGAAAAAAAAAATTTTTGTAAAAAAAAAGGTTTGGGGAAAACACAATTTCTGTACAAAAAAAAAAAAATATTTTTTTTATTATTATTATTTATAGAAAATTATAGAATGCCTATTTAAATTCCTACGTACTGCGTGACAGAGTCAGTGAATCAGTGTCGAGGGTAAATATATATTAAGATGTTGCTATTTAAGATCGTCATAAAAAATGTACAGGGTGTTGTTTTGTGTCACCCGGTATTTCGGTAGCTGTCACTTCTGAAGCTTTTATTCTTTGACGTTTGACAAGTAGAAACTACACCATTACTAAAAATGGAACGATATACTTTAAAACAACGCATTGAAATTACTAAAATTCACTACAAAAATGGTGAAAATCTAAATCCGGACCGTGTTATTTCTCGAAGAGGTGATCACAATTGGCCACCGAGGTCTTGTGATTTAACACCTTGCGACTTCTTCCGGCGGGGCCACGTGACAGACAAGGTCTACGCCAACAGCCCTCAAAAATATAATTCGTGAGGCTATCGAAGACATAGAGCAGCCACTTTACGATTTGGTTATGGAAAATTTCATGAAAATGATATGGTCCTGTAAGCGTGGTCGTGCTGGCCATTTGTCTGATGTTGTTCATTATTAACGACAAGCCTTCCTCTTTATTATGAAAAAAAATATCCGATCATTTATCTCAAAAAAATCCATTTTTCTTTGAATACCAAAATAACACCTCTTGTTGGAGAACCTTGTACTCAATGTGGTTTGGTAAGTATACTACTCACCTTCATTCATTTAAACTAATACTATTTTTATAGAAATTAAATCGCTACTTTATTCCCTATTCAATTAGCCGTAGTGTCAGTGGCCAATACATTAGCAAAACATCACATAGCAAATGTTGTCTATTTTCGGCCAACACCACCTGTTATCCTCCAGAACAGAAAACACAATTTCAAACATGCAAGGCATATGACATACTGAGCGGACATTACGCCACCATGCTATGCCTGCTTCGGCAGCAGCTAACGAAATAAATCCCAAGGAAGAGTCGGGCAAGGTAAAATATCCTCCCAGTTACCCATGGAGTTAATTACTATTCGTCCTATTAACGAAAATGCCATGCTGCACTTGTGCCTGTGCAAACGAAAGAGCGGGCAATCGATTATTGTCGAAATATGGCTAAAATGGCTTACAAAAATATTGCGTGCCAAAAACGTCGGTAGACCGGACACATTTTGTGCACACTTTAGAGCCCAAACGAGAAAGAAAGGAACAGATCACAAAATATTAAAGACAAAGAATGAATGTGTTTTTTTTTTGTTACGTACGCGTGTAAGCCAGGACTGACATTTATGTTGCTTCTTCTTCGTTGTCGGCTACCTTCTCATAATTTTAGCACATGCACTCCAAAACAACAACAACAATATTTGAATAAATGTCGGCCACTTTACTTGACATGTAGGCAAGAGGAAGGCCCTAAAAAGATGTCAGTTGGTGCCAACACAAATTAAAGAAACGTAACGAAACGAAACGAACCCACCAACACACCGTCACAGCATAACGAACGCACGTTACACCGTTCCACTGAGTACTTTGGGCCAAAAGTAACAAATTTGGAAGCGTTGAACTGTAATCAGCGGACAGCGGTTGGCAACAATGAACCATCAAGAAGGCATGACATATTGTTGCATGTTGACCTTAGGCCATTTGCCAGTCTCGGGTTAATGTGACGACTTCTGTGAGTGAACTTCTGAAGTGATCAATAATATCGTTCGCTGTAATTCTCCTTTGAGGTATGAGGGCATGAACAAACGCAAGAGATCAATGCTCATCAAATAGCAGCCCAAAGATATGCGAATATTTCGTAAGAAAATTCATTCATAAAAACTGATGCACAGTGGTTCATGTTAGCTTATAAAATTTTAAACGTTTAAACTTTATAGTTCACTTAGAATAGTAATGCTTTAGACTAATACTTCTGAGCAAATACATAAAAATAGTAATAGCAAATGAGCAGCCAAATAAACATTTTTTCGAACCAACTAAGCTTTACTTGATACAATTTCCAAACACGCGATTTACTTGTGTGTAAACATTTAAAAAAGACAGACTTCTCAGCGTGTGCATCAAAACGGTTTGTACAATTTTTCGTTCCCTGGTCACTGACATTCTTTAAATGAGTTAACACTGGAGGTTAACATCCTGTGTTATAACCGTTTGGCCAGTAATGGATTTTTCTGCAATCACAACTCCTCATCTCGTATATTGCAATCTATTAAATTATTTATTTTCTCTATCGCACGAACCACGGTTCGTTTGGTAGAATGAAAAAAAAAATGTTGCAGTTCGCACACTTACCTCTACCGCTACGTCCCACAAAACGAAGATCATTGAATTTGGCCACTTGATCTTTCATGGTCGCCCTATCATTACGCAGCTCGGCACAGTAGTTTTCATCGTTGCCCGCTCGTATGTAGACATTCGTGCCATCGCCCACATCGACCAGTGCAACAACTTTGAAGGCAATTGGCAGGGTTTTATTTGAACGCCAATGGGTGGGCAAAGCTGAACAAAGAAAGTATGGATTACTTGTGCGCACTGAAAAGAAATGTACAAAAAAGAGAAATGTTATCAATAACCAGTTAACACTGGGCTAGAAGTTTTGATAAAAGATAAATAAAAATATGAAAATTGTATAAGTGTGACAATAATTTTAAATTAACAAAATAACGGAATGAGAAGAGAAGAGTAACGGAATGGGTGTTTTAAACGGGTGATTTAAAATAACTCCTCTTGTTGGAGAACCCTATTTACAGTTCATTGATTCGATGGAAGTTCACAACGCCATAAGTCCGGATATAAAATAAACAAATTAGAAGGTAAACAGAAATATGGGAATCTACGAGAAACATGTATCAAAACGATTATAATATAGGGTTATCCATTTTGCTTTTTAAAAGTAAACGTAAATAAAACACATATAAAATATTTTGTTTCATGATATTTTTTTTTTGTTATAAAGTTTGAACGTTGACATTATGTGTGAAACACTACATCAATTAAATGACCACCACGCGAAATGTTGCAAGCATTGGTTCTTTTCAGGCAATTTTGGACCACTTTTTGGCACATATTGGGCCGTATCTCAGCCGTAACTTGACGAATGTTGGTTCTTAAGTGTTCAAGAGTTAATGGTTTATCTGCATAAACATGGTCTTTCGCGTAGCCCCACAAAACAAGTCTAATGGTGTCAAGTCGCATAAACTTGGTGGCCAGTTGATGTCGCTACGACGAGAAATTACGCGGCCAGGAAATGTCTCTTGCAATAAAGCCATATTCGCTCGAGTTTTGTGGCATGTGGCACCGTCTTGTTGAAACCACATATTCTCCAAGTCGTATTCTTCAATAGCAGGCAAAAAAATCGGTTATCGTGCGACCATAACGCTCCGAATTGACGGTCGTTCCCTCGTCGTTTTCGAAGAAGTAAGGTCTAATCCAACCTTCGGACCAAAGAGCGCACCAAACAGTGACTTTTTGACTATATATATGTCATAGGCATTGGTTAGTTTTTAACGTTTTGCAGAAACTTCGTAATCAATACACAAGGTAACGAATTACTGCCAACAGGGAATCAGTTGTTACAATGGTTTGACATTCATAACTTTGAAACGACAAGAGTAAAATTAACATTTATTTTTTTAAATTACTTAGTTTTGCCAGCTTCAAAACTGCATCATTAGTTTCTTACACTTTCATGGAATTTTTAAAAGTTATGAAATATTTTTTATAATTTGCCATAACTGCATCAAACAAAGGTTTGAAGGCCATAACTTTGAAACGCCAACAGTAAAATCGATAATTTTTTTTTTCAAATTACTTAGAATTTTTTCATCTTCAGAACTGCATCATTTGTTTCTCACACTTTCATGGAATTTTTAAAAGTTGTGTAACGTTTCTATTTTAGTTTATGTAAAATTTCCCAAAAAAAATTTATGGGTGATTACAAAAATTACAAAACTTATGATTTATATACACATCGAATTAAAGCTCGAACATGTTTCTTTTGAAATGGTGGCTGAACGACTTTTTTATGCTTTTAATTGTGCTCTAAGTATGGAAAAACTCAGAAAACCCGAATTTTTCACAAAAAAAACTTTCAAAAAATCTCAAAAATACTTTACACCATAAGCTACCAAAATCAGGTTGAGCCAAAAAAAAATTATTTTTTTGTTTGGACACCCTAACATGCATATCTACTTCCACTTGATTTTATGATTTTAATCTCTTAAAAAAACTTGCCTGTTAACAATCAAAGTGCTTGAAGCCTTTTTTGAAAATTTTAGTTTTTGCAAAGAAATTGAAATAATCAATGATCTCAAATTCGTCAAACAGAAAAGAATCTTATGAAGAATATATATCAACAATACATAAACCAAATTAACTCGAACAATGATTACCCGAGCTGTCTTGAGTTTAAACACCACCCTATTATACCACAATTTGCTGTCTCCAAGTCCACTATTTTTGTTTCCGATGCATTTACATTGGATTTAACATTTTTTTTTTGTTTCAATTATTTATTTTCTATTTTCTCTAAGCATTTGAAGTTTTTAGCTTAGCTTTGGGGGTTTTGTACAAGTATAACGAAAATATTCTTCAAATCGCATAACCACAACTGTGGTTCTTACGGATTAAAACTAATTTAAGAATAAATGTTCGTACCATACATGGTCAGTTGACGGAATCAAGTAAACACTGAGAATTTAAAAAAGTATACAATCCGTTATGTTTGACCGCGTTGTGATATGGAATATCTATAGTATACATATGTATTTATATGATGAACTAATGTAAAGATCTTAAATCGGCATAAACGACATAAATGTATGGTAATTTTTTTGATGTCCCTTTACTATACGCCAGTTCATGAATATCCCAAAACTCTAAATTTGTGGAGGTATTTGATATTAGAGATTCACTCTACAGGAACGGTACCAAATGTGTTGTTTATTGTTAGCCTTTAACTGTAACTATTTTTCGTACTAAATCCAAATAACTTGGGTAGAACATGTGTCGTCGTGCCAAACAAGTCATCATTGGAAGCAGCATTGTCTGGGTAGGGTTGGTATTTTTTTTTTTATTATTTATTTATTAATTACAATACAAACTAAATTTATATTTTAATTTTGGCTCCAAGGCTGAACCGGGTAACACTGACCATATGGCTAGATTTTTTCCAGCGACAGACCAAAGCCTCTGCTGGCAATCGAACCCACAATCCCCACGCTGATGGGCAAGCACGCAACCAACTCGCCTACCGCGGCGCTTAGGCCTTTTTTTATGAGTATTCCCAAGTAGGTTTTAAGTTGGATTTTCATCGACCAAAATAAAAGTGTCTGTTTTTTTTTATCCAGAATCGTCTTTGCTCAGCAATAATTATTTGATGCCACTGCAATATTTTCAGCTAATAAAATATTTAACCATAACTTACATACTTTCCTGTCAAAAAACCATGAAGGTTCTCCATAAATAATGCGAATGTTTGCTCACTCGCAAAAGAAAAGGAGTTGGTTTCAGAATAATCCAACTTGTTAGGTTAGGTTAGCTTAGGTTGAGAAGAGGAGGCGGATTTTCTCCGCCACATGTCCTTGGACATACACATAAGCCAGTATTCGGCTTGTTGTGTGCTCTAAACTGGTACATGGAAAGGTCTTGAGAAGTTATTTTAGGAACTCTGTACTGTTGACATAATCTTTAATAGTTTTCCAGTCTGCGCCCCTGAGATTAAATACTAAATATAATAATTATTTCATGAACATTAGAGTAGTTCTGCTGAGCCCTTCAGTGGTGTGATGTGATTCACAAAAAAGTTAAAAACAGACATAGAACCCTGTTAAGCAGGGTCCAAATTTATGATGTCTTACAATTCCGCTAAGAAAATAATTGGCAGGAGATGACTTCAAACTATATTCCAAGTAAGTTCATCGCAGGTGTGAATGCAATCCCAAAGGTTATTATGGCAGACATTTGGGCCTATTATTCGACTATCGCCAACATGCCATTATGGGGAAAACTTAAAGTAGTGAATATGGCTTAATCCACGGAATTGCAAATTGCAGTAGACTCATCGACTTTATTGGGAGACATAGAGCACATCCAAAAAGTATTTATGGTAGCTTACAAAAAGAAAGAAAGTCACAAGCGCCAAAACTTAAAAATTTAAATAAGCCCAAATTCTAAACCCCGATTGAGAATCTGATTTTTGTGTTATGCTTATAAATCAGTTGATAATGGAATTGTAATACATCTGACAATCATTTTCGAAATTTTTAAAAATTATTTAATTTTAAGGCGCGAAATATATGAGACATAAACGCTAAATATCTTAAACCTACCAACATGAAAATGTGTCTTTCTTTCTTAGGAGGACAGTAAATGTGGTCTCCTATTATTATCGAGCATGTAGCATTGAACATGGACTGAATTGGTGCGTGTGTTGCCGATCCAGTTGTGAGCGAGGGTATTTAAAATTCGACCAACACTTGTTTATCATTCCCAAGGTCATCTAATTATTTATGAAAAGTAAATTATCATTTATAGCTGCCTTTAAATATCAATAAATTATTCATCTCATCTGGCATGTGATCACACATCGTTCTTCACAATATATGCGTCTGTGTGTTTGTAATCAAACTTTGATTTGAGCGCATGTTCTTCCCCTTTTCCAAACCGAAACAAGTTGTTGTTGTTTTTTTTTGTTCTTATTGTTACTTTTGGTTTATTGTTGGCTGCAATGGCACTCACTTTGTGATTTCAGTGATTGTCATTGATACTTTATGATCCTTATAGAGGTTCAGTTATCCCTGCACTGATGATCCATAACCATGTCATGATCATCATTATCATCGTCATCATAATTCCGATGCCAAAATATGTAAAGAAAGAAAAACTTAATGACATCGATACCCATTCAGTACTGGAGCTGGTGCTTGTCGCCTGGTATGTTAACAGCAAATCGTGAATGAACATTTTTGGTGTCAGGTCCTTGTTTTTTTATTGTTGCAACTTCATTTGATTGGCGAGTACACTGTACTCGTGTGAAAGGATTTCCAGTTTGCCTTAGGAAACCTTATGTGATGATGGTGGTGTTGTCATTGATTCATACTTGTCGCATGGCTGGATATTTTTGGCATGCGTTGGTTTTCAATTACATATGTGGACGAGTTCTTTAAAAAAAAAAACACACACACACGGCAATGAAATATCGTGTGGACAAGGAATCATATCAAATTATTTTACTTTGAGTCCATTTTCACTGCAAAAAGTCTCAATTACATTTTTGAAAGTCACAAGTCATGGTCTCATGAGCCCAAATACGTATTTCTGCCTGGCCAATATATATATGTATTTGAATAGTTTGTGCAAACACTTTCTTTTAATCAGAATCATTAAAACATTTTAAGAAAATTGATTTTCCAATACAAATCAAAAATGCACAGGCAACGAAAAGGGCGGTGGAAGCACCGACTGGAGAACAACATGTTAATCCATCCATCATAGGATAAAACTTATACTTAATTTATCATTCTTGATATTGATTTCACAACCTTTACACTTTTGGTGGTCGGAAAATTTTTTTTTTTAAATATGATTGCATGGAGACGTGCCCAATCAAAATATGTTTGAGGCAATATTCTACAGAGGCTGTTTTTTTTCTCCGTGATATGGGTTCTGTATTAGGGTGGAGTGAAATTCAAAAAAAAAAGTTAACCTCGGAAAGAGATGTAGTCTGGGGTCCTAATGAGGGGGAAAATAAAGAAAAAAATTTTAAAAAATTTTTAGCTGATTTGGAAATTATCGCTATTTTGGCGTTGATTTTAGAAAAATCCTAAAAAGTTTTATGTCAATAAATGTTTGCAAAGCGTAAAAAATGAAATAAGGGCATGAACAAATTTAAAAAAAATTTTCTCATTGTTCAAAAATTTCAAAAAGTAAAATAAGTCAAATCGTCCCTTCTTCAGAAAATTGACTGAACAATGAAATCGCCACCAAAGCTACAAATATTAGTCGATTATCCTCATATTTGCCTCAAATACTTTTGTTTGGGCACTGAACAAGCTCAAACTTTTAAATTTCGAATAAGTTAAGTCGTTAATTTTTAGGATTTTTCTAAAATCAACGCCAAAATAGCGACAATTTCCAAATTTCGAGGGAGTGGCGCGACCCCTAAACATTTTTTAAAATTTTTTTCTTTATTTTTCCCCTCATTAGGACCCCAGACTACATCTCTTTCCGAGGTTAACTTTTTCAAATTAAAAAAAAGCATGTTTTCACTCCACCCTATTCTGTATATCTAAAAAACACTCTTTTGTTGGAACCTGCTTTTGCAAAAATGCAAAACTTGTACGTCTTTCTAGAATTACTCTGAGACGCTGTAGTATAACCAGGGTGACTGCTATGCAAAATTACAACAAAAAGGCAATGTCGGCGTAGTGGAAGAATTTACCTCAGCACCACCAAGAATAGAAACAACAATGTGAACATCGATATAAAGTGAAGGATCCTGCAGGCATACATATCTACTTCGGGCTAAGTAAACAGTTCAAGACGAACCAAAGCCACAGTGTACAGCAGTCTTATTTTACCCGGGCTTCTGTGTGACATAAGTACCAATTACTTGGGGTACTCACACAGCATAACTTACTACAACCTATTGATGGTCTGGGCCTGCTTAAAGAATGATTTCCAAGCACATCGGTCTTGTGTGTGCTTTCTCCAGTTCATTATACCAAGGATTTACATGTCCTTCCACCGGAGTCTCGGTCTTCTCTGTCTGTGTGGAAGATGTCACCCAACTCCTTTTTGGCTGAAGCGTTTGCATTCATTTATTTGTATTTTGATGCGCTTAACTGCTTTTATGTCGGGATATAGCTCATACAGCGCACGGTTCGTTCGACGCATATACTCCATAGATTATGTGAAGGATTTTGTTTCTCTCAAAAAAATAGCCAGCACAGCTTCATTAGCTACCCACGTTTCGGCACCATAAAGAAGCACAGGTAGAAAAAGCCTGTTGTACAGTGTAATTTTAGTTCGACGAAAGAGGGCGCTGTTCTTGAATATAGCGGTAGCAATTATCCCAACCCGTTCTAACCGAATGTAAGCTGGAACTCTCTTCATCTGTGAAATTTCAATAAAATCGCATCAGCTTCTAAGACATACCACAATTATTTCCCAACAAACATTTCTCCGAATGTTCCTAATATTCGACGTATATCACATAAATCCTTTCATTTCTCCAATGAACGTGACCCAGTCTAATGTATATACAATTTTCACAACTCACCCAATTCATTTGGAAACTGCTGATGGGCCTGCAATATCGATCTTTCCAGCCACGCCAAATCCTGATGCAGAAGATTATTGTTATTATTATTACTGCCACCATTGTTGTTGTTGTTGTTGTTACTATTACTATTTGAATTCCCACTATTTGTTGTTGTATTATTATTGTTATTGTTATTATTCGTACTGCTATTGTTGCTATTGGCTGTACCATTACTGGCCGCTCCATTCGGCGAATTACTGCCCACACTGGCCGAGCTACTTGCCACAATCGTTTCAGAAGCCATTGACGCCGTCACTTCAGAATTCCAATGCGTATGCGGCGGCGGCGGATGACCCAACGAATGTACATGCGTATGTGGCAGGTGGGAGTGAGCGGCATGTGAATGCGGATGCGTATGGTGGTGATGATGATGATGGTGATGTTGCTGGTGCTGGTGCAGTGCTGTTGTCGCTGAGGCCGATGAAACGGAGGAAATCACCATGTTGGAGCCGCTAGATGTGGGTGTGCTGGATGTGGGTGAAATGTTGGCGGTGGTAGCACCTGATGCTTCAATGATGCTACCACCCAATAGCGGTGTGGTGGCGACGGCCGCTACTGCCGACGGATATGACGTTAAGTGGGCAACGGCTGACGACGAGGTGGCGTAGTGGGCGTGACTGTTGTTGGAGAGGGAAGTTAAATGCATTCGCTGCGTGTGTAGGGAATTTTTGGGAGCTATTTTGGCGGTTTGTGGTACACAAGTCTTTCAAAGAATATAACGGAAACGGTGTAGTCGCTGTTTTAAGCTGATTCTCTTTTTTATTTGATATTATTTTTTTAACCACTGACTCCACTGACTTTTTTTTGTATAGGTGTTTACGGTGTTTTTTAGTTATTATTTTGTTTTTGGGTCCACTTCAGTTAATTTGCATTTTGTTGCAGTTACAGTTAGTTCGAAGAATTTTTACTACATATGTTTTGAGTATTTTTGCTTTTAATATTATCTTAATTTATTTAAACGTCTTGTCCAAGGTTGTTCTTAATTTTGAAGATATTTAGCAATTTTGTTCTGGATTTGTCTATGGATTAATGTTCTTGCATTCAGTTATTGTCTTGAGTCTGGACTATTCTGAAATATTAATATTTTTTAAACATTTGCCAAATAGTAAAGTAAACCTTTGACTGTTCTCAAAATTCTAGAGAACTTTACGATATTCGTAAGCTCTTATAAAATACGCAAATGATTTTTTGGTAAATTTCGACCCCATGAAGGTTGATTTTCCATATGGCACATATATTTTTTTTTTGGCTACAGGACTAAAATATTTCAATTAAATTGTGTGGTAGTCAGTGTGTGCGACTATCGCACAGTGAAACCAGATCTGTATACTGGTAATTATTGTCAAGCATCTCCTAATCTAAGCCATCGAAAGTTCTTAACAAAAGGCCCTTAATTGGTTTGTAGTCAATTCAAAAAAAAAATCGGGCATTTACTCGCTTGGCTTTATTATTTCATTGGTCAACGATTTTTGAAACATTCATAATACAGTTGTGGTCTGTTTTTAAACTATTCAAGAGATAGACGTATCTTTCTGTCTTTCACAGTTTGTTGATATTTTCTTGAGTTGGAAAAATATACAGTCAGTCAAGGATATTTTTCGAATACCGATTTTTTTTCTTTTGGGTCCAAGTTTTATTTTAAATGCTGATTGTGAAACGAAACTTATACGACATTTGATTGTTTAATATACAAATGTGAAACAGATCGACTCCTAACAACTGTCTATAAATTGGCTTAGTTGTATCCGTCCTTCCGATTGGCGCCAAAAAAGGAGACCTTAGAAGAAAGGCGTCGGATCATAAAAGGTACCATAAGGTATTTTTTATCAGAAGATCAGATTTGCGAGCTGGAGTACAATCATGATATAATTTCCAATTCACTGGATGGTGACTTACTGATCGATCGTCATTAGATTGACGATCAGTCAATAGATGATCGACCATAATTAGACGGATTCCCAGTAAATATTTGTCGGATTGTAGTTATACAGACAACGGCCAGAAACTTCCTTTGGGCTGTTTAGATTATCCAAGATAATTCCCGGGGAATTACTTGTTTTTTTCGAGAATATTAAGCTGTTTTTCTAAACAGAGCGGAAGAATAATGATAAGGGACAGACATATTCGATTATTCGGGGTTAGGTTTTTTGTTTGACTCTCGATCTGTTCGGAATTAAAGGGCTTTTTCCTGAAAAAAGTAAATTCCCCGGGAATTATCTCCAAGGCTGTATGTGTTTGGATATTAAACACAATAGTAGTCGCTCATGGCCTCAGCGGCAGTTTACTCTGCACAGAAAAAAATACGGGCCAAAAATATTCAATTACTGTCGTAATTGAAATTAAGCTTAGATATCAATTAATGTTGTAATTGAACTTAGAAATTCTTGGTGAAATCAATGTAAAAAATAGTAAAAAAATCAATTACTTATTTAAAATTTGAGTAATTGAATTCACAACTTTTGTAATTGGAAGAAAATCAATTAAAAAAGTAATTGAATTGACGAACTCCATACAAACTTCGTAATTGATTTCAAAAATATGTTTTTTCTGTGTGGGTATAGTCAAAGTCAGCAAAAATGTATCGTCTACATATAATCTATAATCTATATATACTTTATCTTTTGATTCTACGGCATTAATAAATGTATTAATGGCTTATGCCAAAGTCATTGATCATCTTTGTGCTGACCTAATAATTTTCCCTTCAAACTGTTTGTAAAGTCTTTTGGCAAATTCAAGTGGTTTACATGAAGTGTAATCGTAAACATGTAAGAACCACAT
Source organism: Hydrotaea cyrtoneurina (assembly GCA_958296145.1). Lineage (NCBI taxonomy): Eukaryota > Metazoa > Arthropoda > Insecta > Diptera > Muscidae > Hydrotaea > Hydrotaea cyrtoneurina. The sequence continues at coordinate 15,235,215 of OY282513.1, read as the reverse complement.
TAAAATTGGGTAATGTTTCTTAAATATACGCTTTAATTTATTGTCTTTACACTATCGCTTAAGCTATTTTATGAGAATATTTCTTTAAAGCCTCCTTAACAATTTTACAGCCTCAAATATTGTATCAGAGTGTGGTCGAATTATCCATGAGACCAGGGCCCAAAAACGGTCAAACATGAAACAATTAGTGTTTCTGACTTTATCGATGAAGGCACATGGCTTCGAACAAACCCCGATCAAAAGAAGGAAACACAACTTAGAGTCGATAAGTTTTGGATGAACATTTTATCAAACTTTCGATTGGCAGAATGCCGTAAAATTGTTGACCAAGACACAAATTAGACTCGGTAAGTTTTGTAATAACGATTTATCAAACTTTCGTAAAATTTTTGACCACGACTGAGACTAAACTGTGCTTGCTCGGTATTCACCTTTCAAATAAGTTCACTGACTGATGAGTGCGAATTTCTCAGTTCTGTTTATTCAAGGAAATCAAGCAGAGATGAAGTATATCACAAGGTTTGTCTTTAGATTTATTTTCTCAGCTAAAAATTTTGTTGAATTATTCTAAATGGGCAAACTTTAACTATTTGGCATAACTTTTCACATCGGCGATTTTTTCTATATAAGACGATTTAATTTGCACTTAAACTCCCAACAAATTGTTGAATTTTCAAACAAACTATATTTAAATCAAATTAGTGTTGTTGTTATTGCTACACGTTTATTGATTTGTTAATCCGAACGCGTCACTTTTTGACAGTTTGTTTTTGTGGAATTGTTTTTGTGGGTTGCGTTCACACGCCGTTTCTCTCGATCGGCAAACGGTTGTGAGTCATTCCGTTTAGTTCCGAAATCACTTTCGATTTGGCCCTCTTAGTTTTTGGCCAACCAACAAATGAATGAATGAATGAAACGCGTTTAAAGAGCGTTAACGCTTTTATAAACACTGCCGAAGAAGAAGAGGGCGAAAACGTTAAATGAATGAGTGTGCTGCGTTGCGTTGCGTTGAGCGTATTTTAATGAGTTCGCGGAAAGATCACTGTGCTTTTTGGAATTGCCGTTCGTCGATCACATGGAGGAGGAACAGCAACAACAATGTGTCGCGTAAGAAGACCGGTTCAATTTTCGGGAGAATCCAGCACGTTGTTGTGTTGTATTTCAACAATGTTGTGATGATGATGATTTAGTTTGGTTTGTTGTTGTGAACTTTTTTTTATTTAAGCCATATGTTATTTGTTTTGATTTTTAGGGCTATGGGCGATGGAAAGGTCGTCTTAATCAATGACACAGACAGACAGTTCATACTAAAGTTATAGACGAAAAACACAACTGAGCTGTGATTAAGTTTGCCAAGTAACGGTTGCGCTTGGGGTATTTTAAAGTTCCCCTTAAAAACAATGACTAAAAGGCGACGGTTTTCTTGGTGTTAATTAATTTATTAATCAATCATCCGTTATAACTCTTTTAGCAGTGCAGCCATTCATTTCCGCTTAGCTTCACTTCCTTTTAGCAATATTTTCAATTTTGAACTTGTTGAAGATGAAAATAACTTCTTTGTGTTTTGGGTTATTAATTATTGCACTTTTTCGTAAACAAAAAGAAAGCAATTTACACTTTTTTTTTGTCGTATTATGAGGTGTTAATTATTTTTTCATACATTTTTTCCATACAAAAACTTTTTTGTGGACACTTTATTTTCCTTTTGTATTAACTTTTTTTTTTATATAAACATTGCATTGATTATATTTTATAAAAAAAAAAATTCTCTTAAATTTGTTTATATATTTATTACAATTCGAACAAAACACTGACGTCTCAAAAACAAGTGCTCACGCGCGCCGCATCAAAGTGTTACTGGCACTTAACGTGGCCACCAGCATCGGTTTAACCATAGAGCCAGAGCCGCAGTCACAGCCACAGTACACACCGCACACACACACACACACACACACAAGATACACACACTCGTACACTGTTGTTGTTGTTTTAATAAAAATGCAAAATCTACACAGAACCCGTGAGCAACAACAACACCACCCATATTCCATACACACGCACACCAAACGACAAAAATAGCTAAAGTTAGAGTTGATAAGAAGGAATTTGCTTAATCCCCATACAAACATTTGTTTTCGTACTCTCCCTCTCTGTGTAGGGGATATTCTCTGTGTTTTCTTCTTCTTCTTTTTAAGTACTTACTCCAACTGTTGCTGTTAGAAGCCAGCTAATTGAAATTTCTCTTAACAAAAATGCTAATATCTCTCTTCTGTGACTCAGGCTTTTGAGACAGTCGTTCACTGTGTGAAGTACCCAATGGAAAAATGTTTATTGGTCCAACCCCACAGCGAATATTCAAATACGACGGACGGGTATGCAAATTTTTATTTGGGGTGCAGGTTTTTTTCCAGTAACGGAACTGTGTATTGCATTCTGCTGGTAAATTGTAATAATGTGGAAATGTACCCTAATGTATTGCAATCGGATGCTACTTGGGGCTAAGCAAATGGCTAACTAACTGAGCCCTCTCATGATAAACGCAAACACAACTATTTAACACTCTTATTCAGGTGTTTGTATTTAAAAGTTGTAGAAGAATTCTTTGCGGACTGTATAGGACGAGCTGTACGAAAAAATACCGACACACGAATGCGTGTTGAACTGAGCAGGACATGGAACGAAACAAGTACTCTTAGCTAGAAAAACATTAATGGACAACTACTGCGGAAATCGGAAACTTCGGTGAAAATACCAAATGGAGGAGTAGACGGATATCCGTGTTTTTGGCATCCCTATACATACATATTTGTCTCATAATGGACCAGGTGATGTTGCTTCTATATCGATGCCAATTCCTTTGCAAGAACGAGCGATCTAATTTGTATACGAATTGACCAATAACTACTATTCAAAGCTGGATCCGCTTTTTCTAGAGAAGTTTTTGCATGACTTCGAATTTACACGATGGATGTCGGAATGCTAGATTAACGAGGTGAAATAGCCCCTGAAAATGTTTGATGGCCTTCTCAAGATGTTGACCTGAGTTGAATGTCTGATAGTCGCACATACTACCTATCACACCAGGGTCATACAGTCCCATTGCACCAATGAAATACATTTATAGCAACAATGAAATAATTTCGTTGCAACATTAAACAATTTCATTACAAAAATCCAACGGTTATACGTAATTTCATTGCACCAATAAAACAATTTTATTGCAACAATGAAACAATTGCATTTCATGGCACTTATGAAACAATTTCAATTCCATTGCAATAATAAAACATTTTCATTGTACCAATTAAAAAATGTCATTGCAACAATAAAACGATTGCAGCAATTGTAATGCAAAAAATTAAAGAATTTTAATGCAACGATGATACATCAATGAAATATTTCATAGTAACCATGATACAATTGTATTGCGAGAATGAAAAATATGTCAGTGCAACTATAGCAAACAATTTCATTGCAACAATAATATATTTAATTTTAAAAGCGAAACAATGGAATTGCACGATTAAAAAAATGTCGTTGCAAAATTATAAATTGTTAATGTAAAAAGGATATAATTTTATCACAAAAATTAAACAAAGCAGTTTTTATCATTTAAGTGACACTATTGAAAGAATGAGACAATTTAATTAAAAGAATGAGACAATTTTATTGCAGAAATGAAAAACAGAAATATTGCACCAACGAAAAAATGTCATATGGACTAAACCATTTCTAAGCATCAATGAAACAATTGCATTGCACCATAAAACAGGTGATATCAGTGTAACAATAAAATTGCACCAATATAAATAGTTCATTGCAGGATTTTAATTTTTCATTCAAAAATTCAGCACAATTTGTATAATATCAAACAAGACGTTTCAAACAACTGTTGTTTGCCGCCACTGTAAATACCGAAATTCCTATGGTCCTTAGAATTCCCACAGTCAAATCGATTGCCTATACGAATGAATTATTTTTCTCTTTAGCAATCTAAATCTCTTAGTTACAAATGGCTCTCTGTCTTCTCTACTCTCTGCTGCAGACAATATGTTTACGTTTCCACAATAGGGGGAGGTCTTCTCTTGTTATTCATTTATTATTGTTAATCTCAACCAACTTTGATACCAACAAGCGGCAGCACACCATCACCCCAAACAAACGACCAATCACTGGGCTCGTACAAACGATTACAACAACACAAAATGCTGAAAATACTTCATGTTTGCTTGTAGGTCTGCCTGGGCAGAGAACAGTGAACGGTGATGATTGGCTGGTGGGCAGGCAATTAAAGTGTGAGTTGCTGTTTCTTTTTCTGTGTAGAATTCATGAGTTCTTCGGTTGTATCGCAAGGTGGCAATTCATGTAAGTGTGTGCGTTGCATTTGTATGCGTCGTACATGGTGTGTTGTTGTTAAGTACGTTATGATATTTTTGGAGCTAATGTTTAAATGGGGCGTGTGTGAATTGTGTGCCTCTACGTTTTTTTCACATTACAGTTTTTATTTATGTTTTTTATCAGATTTTTCGTTTTTTTTCTGTGCGTGTTTTTAACAAATCAACTGTTTTAATGAACAGTTGGTTTTTGTTGCTTCTTCTTCGTTAATTCGAAAACTGTTTGTCGTTATACCGACATAGGTATTACAATTTAACGGATTTTAAACAGAAAAACACATATCGATGTTCCTTTTTGATCGAAAACATTTTCATTTACAACTTCCCTTCACTTGTCTGACTTTCAAATGAATGGCTAAAATTGCTATTGATGTTATGACGTTTGTCCACAGATGAAGGGGTAGACCGACAGACGAACCAAGGGGGAGAATAGGCAGACACAGATTTCCATGCAGACTTTTGCGGTTAATTAATATCTTTTGGCTGAATACAATATGGATTTTTCTGTTTGTTTGATGTGCATGAGTTTGACGTTTCCCCCCTTTCATCTCTGCACTCTATACATACAAACATCCATACACATGTGTGTGCACATCTTCGAATTCTTCGTCGGTGAGTTTCGAATATTGGCAAAACTTATCGATCGTTTCGCTGTTTTGCATGTTTGTAATCATTTTGAGGTCATGTTTAAATTTAATTACCAAAGAAATTGTTTGTATTTTCAGTGTGATTAAGTATTTTGTGAAACTGGCTGCAATACATATGTTTACATAGCTAAATGATATGTACATATGTATGTATGTTTTTGTGGTAAACGTAATTTGCATTAACAACTTGTAATTCCATTGTGAGATTTATTCCCTCCGCAAGGACGAATTTGGATGTAATTTTCGGGTAACCACAGATTTTGATCGTCATAGGGTACAGGAACAGTGGGACACATGTCAATGTCATTATAAACGTACGTACATAAATATTCCATAATTAAATACTTAAACTAAAGAATTGTATATTTTGTCATACGAATTGGGCTAACATTTAAGTATTTGAGTACACTCGACACATATGCTTCGGAATTTCTATAAAATATTCATCGACTAAATAAATGTTTTCATAAATTCAACTGACAAAGATTCATAGAAATATTATGTATAAATTTACACAAGTTAAGTTGTTTAAAATGTTTTTCACAGATTCGTAATTTCATTGTTTTTGTGAAAATTTTCATAGATTTCCGACGAAAAAATTATTTATAAATGTTTTTTTTAGAATGTGTCAGATTATGATGATTTGCTCGATATTTGATCTATTCGGTGTTGAATTGTGTCTTATATGCTATGGATAAGAGACCGTGATAGTTATATAAAGGGTGTTTTCTATTGAGGTATAGAACTTCGAATTGAAATAAAACACAAGAAAATCGTTTTAATGTCCATTAAATTTGGCTTTATTGGAAGGATAATTTTATGCCATTAATGTTTAAATATGATGGGCATGTGGCCGCCGCGGCGGGCTCGAATAAAGCCAATTCTACAGGTCCAATTTCACTGAACAAAATTTTGTGATGAACATCAGCATCGAGATGAATCTCATTTTCGGCCCATACACCAAAATCACGACGCATTGCGGCTTTAATTCTTGCACAAGCTGGATCTTGTAAAGTCGCAAGCCAAGATCTTTGCGCAAAATCTTCCATAAAGTTGATGGACAAAGCTCCAATTGCTGTGCACGGTGGCGAATCGATTCATTCGATTCATGAACTTCGCGAACTGAACCATTACTTTCGAAATAAATTTGCACGATTTGCAAGCGTTGTTCTTTTGTCAACCTGTTCATGATGAAATGGCAAACCAAACTAAATATTAATCACTTGACAGCTGACAAAATGGCCGCCAGTTAAAAAAGTGATGCCAACTTAAAGTTCTATACCCCAATAAAAAACACCCTTTAGTACCGATCTTCAGTCATGAATCCATTCTTACAGGCTTTGGCGTAGGAATAGGGGTGCTGGAACAATTTTGGCCTCCCCCCCCAGAAATCAGCTCTGCAGGTTGCGAAAGAAGTACAATGCACCAACAGCAGGGGCTATAGTTATTTTAACGAAAAACCCATTCGTTTTATAAAAGCTGTTAATAAATAAAAAAATAAATCATTAAACTTAAAAACATTTTCGAGATTTTTTTCTCTGCGAAATCTTCCACAATGTAATCAAAATCGATGTCAGTCATAAGTTTAGATTCAATAGCCATTAATGATAAGGCATTCAGCCGGTTTTGCCGCAGCCGGTTTTGCAGCATCTTATATGATTTTTAACACGTGACAATGTTGAAAATGATCGTTCACCCTCACGATGGTTGGGATCATTGGCGTAGGCAAATCGTCTAGTTACGCCAATGGCTGGAATACTAAGACAAATGTGTGTAACCACGAATGGCAAGTTCAAAAGAAAATCATAAATAATTGCCAATGTAAACCCTGAGTTATGTTGGGACATCGACATCGTTATAATTTTATTTGAACTTTTTTTATTTTAACTTTTTTTATTTCGGAAACAATAAATTTTGTAATCTAATTTTTTTTTTTTTTTATTGAATATTTGAAAAAAATCAATAATTTTTTTTAATCAATTATACAATTATTTGAATTAAAATTTTCGTCATGGTAGGAAAACAAAAGAATAAAATAATCACAGTACAATTTTCATAATTAAATTTTCTATTAATTTTTTTTCTGTTTAGATTTTACTCTGTCGGTATTCCATCGTCGCCGTCGGCCTTGTTGTTTTTAAATCGGACTATGCAGCTTTAACTTTGTCTGTGTTAAGGGCTGGATATTGTACACCATCTTCTATGATTATTCGGGGACTGCTGCATAAATGTTGTTTTCTAATCCTCATTTAATTTTCATCTCCATCCGATGTTAAGCCTGTAAACGATTTTTAGTTTGATGTTTAACTCGGTGCTAGAGTTTTGTAGTTTAGTTGTCCTCCTCTACTCTCATCTTTCTATTTATTATCTTCTTAAAGGACGATTTCCCCCTCGTAATCTAACCCAGCTCTGGTAACGACGGAGCTCTCGCCTTCATGTATGCCTAACGCTCGTATATTTTTTTGGACCAAAAACAGTACATTTCACTGAAATGTTTTAAAAATGCACTAAATCGATTTGGAAAAGCAGTACTTTTCGCAGTATATTTTTTATTCAATATTAAAAAAAATATAAATAATCATTTCCATCATCTGAATACTTTTCATCAGACTCAACTTCTGTGGTTGTTTTGTATTTGTCGTTTAACGCAATTTGACGGCTTTATTGAGATGAATAAATAACCCACCGATCCACCCACCGATCGAAACATAGCCTTCTCTTCATTGCATAATTTTGTCACGAATGTTTATTTTTGAAGTAAATAAAATTATTTTTATTATGTATAGAAAAACAGTAAATTGAGGGAGAAAAGCAGTACGCAGTTTTTGATGTCGAAAAACAGTACAGTACTGCGAAAAACAGTACAGATACGAGCCTTATGTGTGCCACATTCATAGCTTCTCATCTTACCCTTGGCTCATTTCTTGCCCCTATTGGTAAACAATATCATTTTCGGCGGCTTCTGCCACGGAGTATCCAACTCTATTGTTTCCTGATGTCACCGAGAGTGGAAGGGTTCACTAGGACCAATTGCGTTAACTTCATGGTGTAGCCTTGGAATATCGATAATGTATTCAGCTGGTTTTTGTTATCGTCTAACGTTCTCTTGGTGTTGTCATGTGCGTGTCTTATGGCATTGAGCCAAGTGCGTGCGTTCCTTTGTTGCTACAAGGTACAGGTCCGAATCGATATTCGCAGTTGAGATATGTTGTAAATCAAAAACACTAAAATGGAATATAATTCCCATATATGGGCAGGGGCTCCAAAGACATGTTTGCAGCGTTTGGACCGTGTACAGAGGAGAGCTGTGCTGAAGATATGAGATATTAGGGTGTCCAACTCTATTGTCTCCCTTCTACAGAGATGTGTACTCTGTATTAATTTATGGCAAAAAGTCAGTTTGGAAATTTTTGAGTTGTCACCATTTTGTATTTTTTATAGCAGTCGAAAGACTGCACGTAAGATAAATAACCCATCAAAAGGACTTCGATTCATACAAAATTATGTTATATTTTAGTAGATAGACTTATTTAAATGTTATTAAGAAAAAAAAAAATCTTTTTCACATTTTGATACTAGAAAATCGTTTTTTTTTAAGAAAATCATTACTTTTTCTTAACTAAATATTACATCAAATCAATAATAATCGATGACCATAAGAGCCAGAACTTCAGCATCAGCGTCCAGACTTGGGTTTGCATCGAAAATGTCAACTCGCATAAATTACAATGAATGTATGTGTATATGTGCCATTTTAAAAATCACCCGTATTCGCATTCACATACAGTCGGCAGTCTCAAATACATACATATGTAATAACGATAAATAATTCCTTTTCATTTGGCTGGGAAACTCTCGTTTAAAGTGTTCTAGATATCAACACGAACAGCGCCATTCAGGCTGCAAGAAACGATACAAAAAAAAAACTCATTAAATTCAATACGTAATAAAGTTCTAAGAAGTTTTATTTATAATTTTTTTTTTATTATATAAAAATATCCACAGGCTTTGGTTTTACACTGAAAGAAGAAACACACAAACATGTAGACATGTATGTTTATGTACGCATGTATTAAAGAATGATGCATTTAACTGAGACGAATTAACAGTACCCTTACGAGGTGACACTCTTTTTGAGGAAATCTTATGAGCAACGTGTTTTGAAAGGAAAAAGAAGGCACTATAACAATGAGGCCGCAGTGTAATATTCCCATAACCTATTTTTTTTTTATTATTATTTAATTACAATACAAAATAAATTTATATTCTGATTTTTAGTCCAAGGGTAAACCGGGTGACAGACCAAAGCCTCTGGTGGTTAATCGAACCCACAACCCCCACTCTGATAGGCAAGCACGCTACCAACTCTCCTACCGATATTACCTTAACCTATTTACCCAAATATATAACCATTTTAACTTTTTCAGAGTCATGCGGAGTACAATCTGAATAACGAAAGTCTCCCTTGGTTCGTGTTATCATAACATTTTAACCCATTATCGGACTCTCTTCGGTGTTTGGTGCTAAAAACGACCAAATTTACCAAAACATATCCCCCACATTCAAACTTCATGTCAATGAACTATAAAGTAATATTAAAGAACAACCCCGTATTCCAAAAAAAATAAATATAACAGCTTTATAAACCTTTTATAAGAAAAATGTGTGAAAATACAAAAACAATTTTCTCACATTTTTCAAAAAAAAAAAATCAAAGGTTTAAAAAATTGTTATACGTTTTTTTGAATACGACCACACATTTACCAACGGGATTCTTTTGGAATTGTGTTAGTTCTACCGCAGGCACATATTTTCCTCGTCTATCTATAGATTGAGATTGTTGTCTTCAGTAGGTTTTAGTTTCGGGTTTTCCCAGTTCTTCTGAATTTGTGTCGTGACAACAATCCACAAGTGTTTCTAATAATTACCTTTAATTAGGTTTTCCCATTTGTAGCATTGTTTGATCGGACGTCTCTTTATAAAAAAAACATAATAAAAGTACATCCGACGAAAAGGGAAAATCTAAAGACATTTTTTTTTCTAAAAAAAAAAATGAAAAGGCACACCAAAAATAACTTTTGAGTATCCACACATTTTTGTTTTAATTTTATGTTGCATTGTTATCTGCATGATTAAAAATATGCCGATAATATTAGTTTGCCCAGTCATTCCTGCTCTGGCACACGACATACATAACTGCATAGAATATGGTTATTTATAAATAGCTCTCCAGTAGCAAAGATGAGGAGCGATCTCTGACATCATCCATCAACCATGAATATCGTAAACTGCCAGAAATTTGTCATACACTTATGAAAAGGCTACGTTTGCCATAATTAAATGTCTCTATGGCTACAAAATATGTAATCCTGTAACAGGCGCTGTAAATGTCCTGTAGGTCATCACCGATTCCTTAGAGTTCACGATGGAAAAGAGACACGACCAGCTATCTGCACAGCTCGTTGCCAGTCACCTGATGATATCTCTGCTCAATGACAACACATCGTAGGTTACACGACAAATGACGCCAGGGAAGAAATTGGTTACCGAACAAAAAGTCAAGAAAGGATCCCATGTTATGATGAGGAGGGTAAAGTCACCACTGAAGCTAAGAACGTAGCACTCAAGGTCAAGTCGACATGAGCTGTTTTGGAGCGGTATTAAAGACAGGGCATGAAATTCATGCACAATGTGGAACCTCAGCATAATATATCTACTTCACAGAAAAGCAGATGAGACTGTTTACTAGGGTACCCAATTAATCGGGTTTTTGGATTAATCGGTTAATCGTTAATCGTACATTTCAATCTGACAATTAACCGAACAAAACGCAATCAAATTATTCGATTAATCGATTAATCGAATAAAATAAAACAATATAAAAAGAAAGCAGTGTTCAAACATTGTACTTGGTACATTTATTAAAACAAAACAAATAAAATAAAGGTACAATTCACAAATCGTTGTAATAATACAACAAATATATAATATATATATATATATGTTAAGAGATCATATAAGCACTTTATTTAAGATTTAATAATTGTATGTACTAGCACAAATTTTTATTGCGATCTTAAAAAATAATCTTTTAAAAATAAAACGTTGTTTAGATTTTGGTCTTTTAAACGGTTTTTTTCCTTAGTTTTTATAAAAGAAGATTTTGAAAAAGCTCTTTCGCTCATTGTAGAAGTAGGTGAAATTGTTAAAAGTGCATTAAAAAGCCACTCTAATTTGTGTGTTCTCTTCTGAGATTCACCTAAATATTTTAAATCATCCCAAATGTCGTCTCTATGTATTTTACGTTTTTTAGATGGGCACTGTACACTTCTTATAGACGATGACAGTTCTAATACAAGGTCAGTTTCTTCAAGACCACCTACTTCTTCAATTGATTCATTATTGTCCGAAACAACTTGTTCATTATGATTTCCAAATAACCTAGTATACAAGTAGCAAGCATATTATTCAGTTTCGGATTTTGACGAGTATTTAGACAAGTCATCACTACTTGGGAAAATTCCAGATTTTAAATATATTATTAATGTGTTTAATTTTTGGTTTCTTTGGCCTGCAAACCGTGTTTTAAGTTGACGAACTAAGTCTTTTGCAAAACAAGTTTTTAATGTTAGTAGTTTTTTTAATAAAAATCTTATACTACCCTCAAAATCAATGAGAGTAGCAGTATCTTTACCTAATTCTTTTTGGAAAGTTATGAAATTTGTTCACAAATCGCTGCCATATGAGTTGCCACATTGTAGGGGTTTTTCAAGATGGACTGCTTGCCATAAACACGTATGTTTAGCGATTAATCGATTAATCGCACTGGTTTGTTCGATTAATCGTTATTCGAAAAAATGAATTATTAAATTGTTCGATTAATTTTTTAACACGATTAATCGATTAATCGAATAATGATTAATTGAATGGTTACCCTACTGTTTACCTCAACCAACGCTAAAAAACAGTCTCCTGTCCTTTTTAGCGTATTGTATTGGAATTGATTCAACTCAAAAGACCAAATCTATGAATACCCCCAATCTTGGAATAAATTCACCAATCGATACATAACATATTTTCGTCCTTTATACACCGCTTTCGACAAAAGTTTGAAACCATGTCTGCTCATTAGATTCCAGCAAAACATGTACGTCGTTGTTGAATTACTCTGGGTGACAGTAGATGCTCAGCAGGAATATTCAATGGGAAACGATCTCTCCGAAGAGGTCTACGACGAGGTGTCCGCCTCTCGTGCAATTTCTTTAACATTCTGATTGGGGATATTTTAGTAAAAACTGAATTTAAAAAGCCAGGAATACGGACTAGATTATCGGAAAGATGGGGGCGAGATAGAACTTGTATATCGATGGGTCTGACAAAACAAAACGTAATAGGTTATGTTTGCATCAGTAGGTCCCGGTCAGTGAGTATAAAATTACATCGCACACAGCTCAATGATTCGAGGGAATCAGAGAATCCTGCATTGAATGTTAAGGGGAAAAAGTAAACAGTTTGTAGAGCTAACTTAAGTGAAGACAGGACCTTGTAGATGCAATAGTTGCTGTTTGTCTCCCTGTCTTTACGTTGCATCTCTGCTATAGAACCGGTCATGAGTTACACTCTTCCTATATAAAGTTACATTGGGTACATTTATTGTACGTGGAACTTTCTGTAGTTCATAGTTTCTTAGACTTTTCACCTAGAGATTCTTCTAAGAAACTCTCTTTGCTAAATACCGAGACGTAACTAACTGAATGACAAATTTAATATAACATTCATTTATTTGTGTATTTTTATGTAAAGCACAAAAAGACGATAAGACATTTAATGCGACGTTATGAGTATCGTACGTACGACACGACACGGTCAATTATGATTTGTTGGTGATGTCAATTCAAACCAGACGATCGTGAGAAAAACTTTGTATATCGCGCAAACATTGTTTTTTTTTTTTGGTATGCTTTTTAATTAAAAATTATTCGAGCGAAAAGCAAATCTTATCACCTTCTCGTTCTTTACTTTTTTATTTTATTTTATTTCGTTTTTTTTTTTTTGTAACAAATTAGAAATACATGTTGCAAAATATATTAAAACAAAATACATATCATAAATATAATATGCACATACACATATACATTATACAGTGTATGCGTGCCTAAGTATGGACAACAACAACAAATAAAATCGACGCTGATAAGGAGAAAAAATCCCACAAACCAAATATAACAATAATTACGTCTACGACAACAGTTAAGGGAAAAAGTCCACGTACACTTTGTAATGTTGGGGATTTAGATAACTGATAACAATAGATATCTTTCTGGGGTAAGTACAACATACACAGCTTTTAAGGACCTAGTTTCGGAGAACTATCCGAAAACGCTATGCGGGGACAGTAAAATTATACAACTGATTGAATGTGTCGAAAGCTCGTGAGATTCCCACATTAGTGACCAGTGAAATCATATATGCCAACCAATTTGGTGGTCACAGCAAAAGTAGATCACCAATCACGGCGTCCATTGTACGACGACGAGTCAAGAAGCTGTAGCTCGATGGATTAATTTAGAAAGGGCGTAACTCGTACACGCTGAAAAAAATGGCCATTTTAACAAATTTCAGCAAACGAGTTCGCATCAAACATATATATATTTTTTTCCATACCACAAACATTAACTTGTTTGTAGGTGATAAATATCGAATATGTATTTATGCAGTTTTGTGTAATTTTTATTTATTTTTTAATTTGTAAATTTCTATATAACAATCCATCTCATTCTCTCGGTATTGCTTTTATTTTAAAGATCGAAAATACAAAAAAAAAACTTTTCGAAAACCGTTGCAAATACACACTTATTCGCACTCAAATGGTGTAGTTTGTTGAATTTAATAAGTTCGTTGTCTGTTTTTCCCAAACACATTATTGCTTATACACAAATACGTAATATTAATAGCAAATGAGTTATATTTATATCCAAATAAGCTTTGTGTAGATGGAAATAAGCTTTACTTGCTACAAAGACCAAACACGCGTTTTACTTGTGTGTAAACAAAAAAAAAAAGACGTATTTTTTAGCGTGTATTTTCGTAAATTTACTAGAGAAGGTAAAAATATTATAACATTTGAAAAATTTCAGATAAAAAAATTTTAAAAGCAATTTTAAATAAAAATGCACAACAAATTTAATGCTGAAACAATTTTTACTTTTTTCCTGGGTTTTGGTTACTCCCTTTTGCAAAAGGGCAATAAATCCGGTATTTTTGATCACAAAGCCCTGAATTTTTTGTGGGATGTGTGTTGATAATGGTCTACGAAAATATGTAAAAAAACGTGATTTTGAAAAAATTAAGCCATCGAAGAAGAAGCTGTACTTCACTCGTCGTCGTCCAATGGACGCCGTGATTGGTGATCTACTTTTGCTGTGACAACCAAAACAGTCACAACTCAAAATTTTCCAAAACTGACTTTTTTCCATAAATTAATTCAGAGCACACATCTCTAACTACTGCCAAAAATTTTCATTCACATCTCCATCTTCTTTAACTGGAAAACTACAATTATGTCTAGTTTACTTCTGCACAATGAAATAAAGAAAATTATTTTTAGTTAGAACTTTGAGTTGTAACCCTTTTTGTATTTAGGGTGCAATGTCTAAATATCTTTACTCCTATTTGGTTGAATAAACATATTTCTGCTACACACCGAGAACAGATTTCTTGTGATAATCGGATAGTCCGTACAAAATCGCTAGCTGATAGAAGTTAAACGGCACACTCTTTGCTGACGTACACAATTCCGGCCATTTCGAGTCTGATCCCACTATATGATTCATCGGATATCTCAACCGAAGACCTTTACGTAATACATATTACCAATTGGTTCAAATCTGGCAAATCTACTCATGCACTGCGACAGACATTTCTCTTTGGGTGTTTTGAACAAAAACCCATCAACATTATTCCTCCTTTAATTTGGATATATAGCCTAGTCTTTGTTGTTTCATTTTCAGCTCTATTTTATTTAGAGGTCAGGTTTGAACTGAACAACACAGAAACTGTATAAGAATTGATAAGAAAGAATTATTCTTTTTTTTTTTGCTTTTCTTCGAGCGACCAGAATATGCAACATGTTATTTTAGGTTGTTGTTTTTTCGGTGCGGTGCGGTGTGGTGTGTATGCGTTTTGTTTTTAATTAAACTTAGTTCCCACGACATACGAAAAGTTTTCTTTCCTTGTGATAAGACTGAATATTATTTTAAAATAAATACTCGTTCTTACTAATCTAACAATAACATTGTAATAATCGCACAACATTGAATTCTCGAGCGACACACACATTTGCCGGTTGAAATCTGTTCTTTGACTTAATCATGCTGTGGTGTGTTCGGTATATTTTTTTTTGATACTGATGACGGATTTGGGGGATTTGAAGGAGGTAACTAACCCAAAAGTGTTAGGAGATAAGTCAATGAAATATGTGATTCCCGCCCTCGTGGATGAACTTTGGACTGGCATAGTTATTTTAGTGTTACAAAAAAAAAGGGAAAAAATGCTTGTTTATTGTTGATTAGCTAGAGCCCTTCTTTAGCTGAATTACTTCGTGTGTGTAATTATACAAAAAACCCCTTACAAGTTTGAGCAAAAATTTCGTGAGATGACCTTTAGTTGCAATCTGATAATCCTCCTCATCGTGAGGTGCGCCTCAATGAGAATGTGGTTGCTTAGGCCCGGGGTGACCGGCTCAATCGGGTGAGATCGATGTCGAATCAAGTAAAGAAATCTTTCTTAGTGAATTTTCATCTTGGCAGCAATGTTAACAAACAAAATTTGTCATTTATATTAAATAAAGGGTTATTCATTTTTCTTTTTAAAAGTAAACGTAAATAAAACACATATAAAATATTTTTTGTCATAATATTTCTTTTTTATTATAAAGTTTGAACGTTGACATTATGTGTGAAACACTACATCATTTAAATGACCACCACGCGAAGTGTTGCAAGCATGGATTCGTTTGAGGTAATTTTGGACCACTTTTTGTCACGTATTGGGCCGTATCTCAGCGGTAACTTGAGGAATGTTGGTTCTTAAGTGTTCAAGAGTTAATGGTTTATCTGCGTAAACATGGTCTTTCGCGTAGCCCTACAAAACAAGTCTAATGGTGTCAAATCGCATGATCTTGGTGGACCGTTGAAGTTGCCACGACGAGAAATTACCATATTCGCTCGAGTTGTGTGGCATGTGGCACCGTCTTGTTGAAACCACATATTCTCCAAGTGGTATTCTTCAATAGCAGGCAAAAAAAAGTCGGTTATCATACGACCACTACGCTCCGAATTGACGGTGACAGTCGTTCCCTCGTCGTTTTCAAAGAAGTACGGTCCAATCACACATTCGAACCAAAGAGCGCACCAAACAGTGACTTTTTGTGGATGTAATGGCCTCTCAATTCAATTACTTGAGGATTCTCAGAACCCCAAATACGACAATTTTGTTTATTAACATATCCACCGAGTGAGAAATGTGCTTCATAACCATAATCTCCTCTTAAAGCATGGTATGTGGCTGTGCCAGAATCACCATTATTGTAGTCGGTTTTAATAATTTTTACGCTTTGTGTAATAGATAAGCGACAGATCTCAAATTCCATCCCTATACTTTTAAAACCACGAAATAGATAACCCTATATTTTCGCCTCAGTGCCAAATTGTCATTAAAGAGGCTGGTTGGCAAAAATCATATTTACAGGTTATAATATTCAAAAATATGCATTGGTGTTACATAATTTCTACTAAATGGAAATTTATATATTTGTTCAAAATTTTACCAAAATTTCATTGACATTTTGTAATAAAAATGTCCTTAATGAAAATTTAAACATTTGATCCTAATACCCACACGTTATTGTCGAGTGATAGTTGGATATGCATTTTTTCCATAAAATTTATTTAGTCATCGCTCCCGTGCTGGAATAGTACTGAAAAACGTGTCCGTTTATGAGAGCTGTCCTGAAGGAGAGAGTACACTGTAGTTCTGTACTCTATCTTTAATTTGTTGACAATAGGACTTTGATACCTTCACTGGGTTGCAGAATATGACCAAAGCACGACAAGGAGAATGTATATAATTTTTAGAAGTCCTCTAACTCCGAAAATATTTATGTGAGAAAAAAAGTACAATTACGTCAACTTCTGGTATACATAGGTCCCTCTCGATGAGAACAATTTGAGGGAACAATATTTTTTTTTTTTTATCAAATATCGCTTTTTTTCTGTCATATAAATATTTTCGAAAAAAATTATATTTGAAGATATCAAAGTCTTATTGTAATTAAATTAAAGCTGGTGTTCTATAATTGATCTTTATAAAGAGTTGACTTGATACTTTTTGCTCTCACACAAATATTTCCCTGTTTTCCTGTCATCATATTTCGGAAACCAGCAAGGGTATTTAAGGGAGAAACAATTTTCGGTTAACATTAAACGTGAAAGTGAATTTACTGGAAATGTTACTTTCTTGAGTCATTTCAAAAATGAAATATGGGCATTTCCGCCGATCCGTACGTTCGCGACCACATGTTTGGTGTTAATAAATACCAAAATACCATTAAAGTATTTTGGTCACGAAAAAATTTTGCTGTTGCTCAATCGAAATTATTGACTTCCATCTCTTGAATTCTGCTGAATATAGTACAGTGAACTTTCTCATAAGCGGACACATAAGGGACTGAGAATTTTGTCCGTTTATGAGAGAAGTACAGAAGAGGAATGAAGCGGAATGGTACTCCTTTTATGAGAGGTGTCCGCTTAAGAGAGGAGTCCTCAAGGAGAGAGTACACTGTAATTACATCGACAAAAACATTTCATTTGAAAAGTTTTGCACGAATGCATCTAACAACGAGAACAGTGTAAATACGACCGCAAGAGAAAACGTTCGCAGTCGTGTTTACATTTGTGCTAATTATCTGCATCCAGTTCCCAATTTTGTACAATTTCATTGGATTTTAAGAAGAAAAAAAACAACTAAACACAAAGCAACGGATCTCAGCAGCAGAGCAATTATTTCGCGGTAATATTCAAAATCAAATGCTGCTACAATATGACATTCAGAGCCATCTGCAGATTTCCCTGCTATACTCGTTTTCGTGAGAGAGCTCTCCCATCTTCTCGCGGTTAATCTATGAAACAGCTGCTTGTGTTATTGGTTTTATTTGTTGTTGTTGTTTGGGTTTACACGTGAAATTGTGTTTGTGTTTTTTTTTAGCGATATTATTTAGTATTTAAGTAGTTTTGTTGCAAAAATGTTGAGAACATTGAACAGATCTGCAAAATCAATACTTAATGGTGGATTCCAAGTGCAGACACCTAATTTTGTACCGGTTTATCAGAAATTCTATACGACAAAGGCCAAAGAATCGGAGGGAAGTATAAAAATTGGTGATGTAATAAAAGCAATAAAAACACCCAATAACCCCGAGCTGGTTCCTCAAAAATATAGTAAGTTGTACGTTCGTCGATTGAAGCCACAAATCTGCTAATATTTCATTCAAAATTTCAGTTCAATATGACCAGGACGGTTCAATGGAACTTACACAGTCAGCTTTGCATCATTTGCGATGGATGTTGCAAAAAGATACATTGAAACAAGACATGTTTTTGTTGGGCCAGCCTGGGCCACTGAGAAGACAGTTGGCAATGCAATTTTTGGAGTTGACGCAACGAGAGTTGGAATACATTGCACTGAGCAGAGACACCACGGAAAGTGATTTGAAGCAACGCCGTGAAATTAAAGATCAAAGCGCCATTTACTACGACCAAGTAAGTGTGACCTTTGTACTCTTGATAAATTGACTGTGTTCTCATGGAATTGATTGCGTAGTGCGCTGTACGAGCTGCTGTCAATGGCCGAATTTTAATTTTAGACGGTGTTGAACATGCGGAACGTAATGTATTGCCTATTTTGAATAACTTGTTGGAAAATCGGGAAATGCATTTAGAAAATGGCAAATTCTTGATGGCCCCAGAACGTTATGATAAATTGCTTGAAGTAAGTATTGGAGCTTTTCAATCAAAATGCGATTTTTTTTTAAATATTTGTTATTATATTTTGCAGACTTATTCGAAAGAGGAGTTGGATACCTGGGGCTTATTAAGAGTTTCGGAAGATTTTCGTGTTGTGGCACTTGGCTGTCCGACACAGAAATATAAGGGAACTCCTTTGGATCCCCCTTTAAGATCCCGTTTCCAATCCCGCAATGTATCACATTTTTCTTTTGAAGTAAGCAAAAACACAATTAGGGTGTTCACAAGGGTGTCCTAAGTGTTGTAAGTGTCGTACGTACTAAAGCTGTACAACTGTTGTATATTTTTTGTTGATATTTTCCATATAAAAGAATTGTACGACAGTACAACGTTTGGATATATGTTTTGAAATCGTACTAAGGAACAGTGATGGAAGAAATGGTACATTTGTATAATTTTTGGTACAATTGAAATTATTTGGTATTTATTTATTTTTTATTATTTATTATTTTTACATTTGACGTTTGAAAATGTACGTTTCTTAGATGTCAGTACATACACATACGACAGGTTGTTCACATACGTACTATTGTAGGTCTCGTACTTTGTTACAACTTACAACATTAGTACACCTTGTGAATTCCCTAAATATATTTAGGTTGTAACATAACATAACATTCCCTGTAGGGAATCGGCATGGAGTGAGTGTACCCATTATATGCAACATTACTGACTGATTTAGAAATTACTACCCCTATCACATGCCACGAACAAAAAGATCCAACCAGCATACCTTAGACAATAATAACACTACCATATTAGAACAGTGTTCCAAACCGGAACCCAACTAACCCTACTTAGGTTACGTCAAAAGGGTTTGAGCCAATACCAACATAACTGACAAAAACTCGCTGATCCAGAGGAACTCATTAAGAATAGTGATAATATAGAAATGCCATATTCATATATAAAACACATATAAAACAACACCAAAGTGTAAACAAATATGTAGAGTTGAATTCGCCAGTATATTACTCTGTACAAGGCAGGACTACAATATGAAATCTTATCATCCTCTTGATCTAGTAACGATATGGTTATAAGCCTTATGTTTGCAAAATAGAAAGAAATCAATGATCTAGAACTCGAACGAAGAAACTGTACAAACTGACAATATTTATATTGTAACGGCCGTATTCAGAAAACTATAACAGCTTTATAAACCATTGTTAAGAAGAGTGTGTGAAAATTGTTTTTGTATGTTCACACATTTTTCTTAATAAAGGTTTATAAAGCTGCTATATATTTTACTGTATTATGGCATAAAAACATTTAACTACTTTCTTTTGCAGGAAATGCTAATCGATTTACGCGCTCAAGCTCCTAATGCCCCCATCGAAAATTTGAAATCGTTGCTCTCCTTTGGTTTAGCTGTCCAATCCGCTGACTCTTCAGCCAATTTGCCGGACTTTCCTTTGGATAATCTGCACCTTGTAGCTAAAATGATGGTAAGTAATTTAACATAACATCTTAAACTTAAAAATACTCAAAAACACTTTACCATTTTTATAATAGAATTCGAACTCCAACCTCACCACTTACGATGCACTCAACCGCCTTTATCCGTATCGTACATCGCTGAAGAAGGAACAACAGGATCGCATTAAAAACCTGTTGAAATCTTTCAAAATCGATACGATAAACACAAAACCCATCAAAAATATTGTCAACCAAAAACTTGATAATGATTCGTCGCGTACAGTACAATTCCAAATTGATAATGTCGTAGTTAATGTCCCTGGCGGTCATCATGTTAGTCTCACACAAAAACAGAAAGAATTTGTCGATTTGGATCATCAACGTAACATCTTGGCTCAAATGATACAAGCCATTGCTGTTGGAGATATATGTTTGATGGGCCAAAAGGGTGTGGGTAAATATACGCTCACTCAACATTTAATGCATCTCTTACAACAGTCACTGGAACCAATGGTTCTGTATGAAGATATGACTTCCCGAGACTTGGTGCAGCAACGTATTACTACACAAGAAGGTGACACTGTGTGGAGGGATTCTCCTCTAGTGAGAGCTGCTAAAACTGGATCCGTAGCCCTATTGAATGGTATCCATCGTTTACATAAAAGTACTGTAACGGTTTTGCAGCGTTTAATACACGACCGTGAGCTGCAACTCTGCGATGGCACCACTCTCTTGGGTGGCAAACGATATGAAGCCTTATTGGAACAAGGATTAACTAAACTGCAGTTAGCTGAGAAAGGCATTTTGAAAATACATGATAGCTTTAGACTCATTGCTTTGGCCGAGCCTCCGAATCCCAATTCTACGACTCAAAACTGGCTGACACCTGAAATGTTGAGTCTTTTCCTATATTTGGAAATTCGACCCTTACAGCAATCCGAGGAGTATAAGATTATGAAGAAGTTGTATGAGAATATTGATGATAGTATCCACAAGGTTATTGATTTATCCCACATACTAAGAGACTCATCCGATGCCACTTTGCAAAATTTATCAGGCACACTGTCCACTAGGCAGTTGCTGAAGATAGCACGTCGCATGTCTTCCTATCCCACTGATGTATACGAAATTATCCAAAATACTTTCCTAACCAAATTTATGCCTGCTTTACCAAGAGCTGCATTGGAAGATGCTATTAGGCAAGCGGGAATTGAGATGGAGAGCTCCCAAGATGGTGGAAGACGTAAGATATCTGTGGAGAACAATATACTGAAAATCGGGGAAACCGAAATGAAATTAGAAGAGGCCTCGGAGGAGTCTAAAGTTCCTAGTACACTGTTCTACGAAATGCCCCAGCATGTGGCTTTACTGGAGCGCCTTCTCCAAGATTTCCTTATAGGCGATCATCTGTTGTTAGTGGGAAATCAAGGTGTGGGCAAGAATAAATTGATCGACAAGCTGTTGCAGTTGATGAACAAGCCACGAGAATATTTGCAACTGCATCGTGATACAACCGTCCATAGTTTAACTGTGCAATCGACTCTACGAGATGGCCATGTTGTCTACGAGGACAGTCCTTTGGTTAAGGCTGTGAAGAGCGGGCATATTTTGGTTATTGATGAGGCTGACAAGGCTCCTGTCAATGTGACGTGTATTCTGCGCACGCTAGTCGAAAGCGGTGAAATGATGCTATCCGATGGACGTAAAATTGTGGCACCCGGAGACAAGGCTGCAGCGTTGGAAGAAAATCCCGCTCAAGAAATTATTGAAACCCATCCCAATTTCCGTTGCATAGTTTTGGCAAATCGTCCTGGCTTCCCCTTCTTGGGTAATGATTTCTTCGCTTCTTTGGGTGATGTTTTCAGTTGCCATGCTGTAGATAATCCCTCTCCGGACTCGGAAATATTTTTATTGCAACAATACGGTCCTTCAGTTCCTAAGAAAACTCTGGCGACCTTGGTCAATGCTTTTGGTGAACTTCGGCAAATGGCCGACGAAGGGCTTCTCAATTATCCCTACTCCACTCGAGAGGTGGTGAACATTGTTAAACATTTGGAGAAATATCCGAATGAGAACATGTCGGAATTGGTGGGCAATGTTTTAGATTTTGATAAGTATCAGCCCGAAGCTTTGGAACAAGTCACCGGCGTTTTGGCCAAACATGGTCTGTCCATTGAGGCTTATGCCCGCAACGAATTGTATGCCTTAAGAAAGAAAAAGGAAATCCAGTTGACCGTCGAACGTAAAAGCGGTTTGGGGGTTTCCGGACCAAAGTACGGTAAAATTGATCCTAAAAATGAGCCCCATGTGGGAGGCAACACTTGGGCCGGCGGCAGTGGTGGTCGAGATACCGCAGGTTTAGGTGGTAAAGGTGGACCCTTTCGCCTAGATGCCGGCCATAAAGTACATCAATTGTCCGACGAGGAGAAGGATGATATACCAGAAGAAGTGAAAAAGGCAGCTCGTGAAATGAATCGCAAAGCGTTTGAGGAGAAACTCAAAGAGATCCGTATGTCGGCCCATGATCATCAACTGTACGCACAATTTAGTGATCCCATCCGAAAACAGGTTCAGCAGCTCAAAGCCGTACTAGACGCTATGCAGACGAAGAGTAAGGAAAGGCAATGGCAAAAGTATCAAACCCATGGAGAACTGGACGACACTCGTCTCATAGAAGGCATCACAGGAGAGAAGAATATCTACAGACGTAGAGCCGAAGCTAATCCATGGGCTGATCATGTACAGGAGAAACCCAATCGACTTAAACTTGTTGTGGATGTATCCGGTTCCATGTATCGTTTTAACGGCTACGATGGTCGTTTGGATCGGGAATTGGAGGCTGTTGTCATGGTCATGGAGGCTTTAGAGGGTTTCGAGAAGAAAGTCGTTTACGATATAGTCGGTCACAGTGGTGAAGGCTGGGAAGTACCATTTGTCGTTGCGGGCAGTCCTCCAAAGACGGATAAGGAACGTTTCGAAACAATGCGTATGATGCATGCTCATTCACAATTCTGCTGGTCAGGTGACAGCACGGTGAAAGCTGCTAAAGAGGCTGTGAATACTTTGGTTGAAGAGGACTACGACAATTCGATTGTGGTGGTTTTGAGCGATGCCAACTTGTCGCGTTACGGTATAAAACCGAAAGATTTCGCTAAAGCCCTTATGAATGGTGAACCAAAGGTCAAGGGTCATGTGATATTCATTGGCAGTTTGGCGGAGGAAGCTGATGTGTAAGTATTAATCAGTTATTATGCTTGATATAAAAAAATATTTTTATAGCTTTTACTGGACTGTGGAAGATTCGTCATTAATTGTTCTTAGCTAAGGGGCACAGAACTGATATCGAATCTGAATTGTTGTAATAGCTCATCCTCTATCTGCTTTTATCAAACATGTATTTTCATAGTTGTAAGTCGCATTTTTCTCATTTTCTCTCGTTATTTATTTCAGCATTAATTCCCAAATGCCCGCCGGCCATAGTTATGTGTGCATGGATGTCTCAACACTACCACAAATCTTGAAACAAATTTTCACTTCTTCCTTATTGTAATAGAACAAATCGTACCTAACCTATTACTTTAGTCCGTAAGTAAATAATAGTGAAATTAGATGAAATTTTCAATGTTGTAGCTCTATTGCAATAACGTCTGTATTTTTATATTTAACAATATATTCTGTAACAAAGACCAGGATGCATTTATTATTTTACCTAAAAACTTTAACTACCAAAAAGGAAAAAACAAAAATATACATATATTTCTTATATAGTTTATTGAAGTCTTTTATTTACAAATATATTGATTTTATATATAGTTTTTATTTTGTTGGTGTATAACATTATTGCTTAGTCTAGTACCTATTAAATATATGCCAGATAACTTATAAAAAAAAAATGAACAGAACAAAAAAACAACAGAGGTATCTAAAGTATCTACAAATGAAGGGCGAGGGTAGGTGTAGGCTGTGCAAGTAACCATTCGATAGAAGTAGATTGTGTTACAACATGGTACAATAATAAGACATTCACGTACTATGTATATCAAAAATATTTAGACGGTGTCGGTTTTAAATGCATGAATTCTAAAAACCGATTAAAACATATCCATTCTTATTGAACTTTGAGCGCGGCTTATAAATCCACCATTAATCTGTAATGTCACATGTTATATAAACTATATTTTTTAAAAAACAAATAGATTTGACTGAAATTTTGCTCATGTATTAATATGATCAAGACGATGTTTTAATTTTTTTGATTAAACAACTAGTTTGTGAAAATTCAGGATTCAGAAAGTGAAAAAAACGAATTATCAAAATTAGAGATTCGAATGTGCATTGAAACCATTTCTCCACTTTTTCAGCAACGGACTAAAGTATCTAATCGAAATTAAAGCCTGACTTTAGGACTATAATTAACCCACTGAGAGCGGGGTGCTACGACCATTTCCTCAGGATTTATTGTGTATCCAAAAGTGTACTCTGAAACAGTATTTTTTTACCATAAATCTGTAATGGCAAATGCTATATAAACTATATGTGGTTATAATTACTTCAT
The DNA here is from genome assembly GCA_958296145.1 of Hydrotaea cyrtoneurina. NCBI lineage: Eukaryota > Metazoa > Arthropoda > Insecta > Diptera > Muscidae > Hydrotaea > Hydrotaea cyrtoneurina. The sequence continues at coordinate 15,210,119 of OY282513.1, read as the reverse complement.
TTCGACAGCAGAACACGAGCAATAGCAAAATATTTGAAAATTCAAAAAAAAAGTTTTTGACCAAAAAATAACAAAGGGGTTAACCCATCAAAAATTGAGATTTTTTGGAAAAAACTGATTTTGCTGAAATTTTGCTCATGTATAGCGGAACTTAATCTAAACAAGACGATGTTATCATTTTTTAGATTGAACAAATAATTTGGGAGAAATTGGATTCAGAAAATGGGTTTTCTTAAAATAAGAGATTCGTAAGTCCCTTGAAACTATTTGTTTAATTTTTCAGCAACGGACTAAGGTGTCTAATCGAGTGTGGTATCAAACTAAAGCTAGACTTTCGGACTATTATTCACCCTTTGAGAGCTGTAGGCTACGATTATTTTCACAGGATTTATTGTGTATCCAAAAGTGTACTCTGAAACAGTATTTTTTGACCATAAATCTGTAATGGCAAATGTTATATAAACTATTTGTTGTTATAATTACTTCATTTCGACAGCAGAACACAAGCAATAGCAAAATATTTGAAAATTCAAAAAAAAAAAATTTGACCAAAAAAATAACAAAGGGGTTAACCCATCAAAAATTGAGATTTTTTGGAAAAATTTGATTTTGCTGAAATTTTGCTCATGTATAGCGGAACTTAATGTAAACAAGACGATGTTATCATTTTTTAGATTGAACAAATAATTTGGGAGAAATTGGATTCAGAAATTGGGTTTTCTCAAAAGATACGAGATACGAAAATCCCTTGAAAGTATTTATTTAATTTTTAACAACGGACTAAAGTATCTAATCGAGTGTGGTATCAAATTAAAGCTTGACTTTAGGACTATTATTCGCCCACTGAGAGCTCTGTGCTGCGATAATTTTCATATGATTTATTGTGTATCGATTAACGGTTTCTTTAAAAAGGGCCGTGACACCGCCCACTTTTACAAAAAATATTTGGCTATATGTACTAAACCTCAAGTGTCTACCTCTAACGGTCTGTGAAATACCGTCGTTTTGTATTTTGGGGTGTGTAGGCGGGTCCACGCTCCTGTTTTCAAATATACTGTGCATATCTCTAGACCGTCTCAATATACTGTGAAAATTTCAGGACGATCGGACTACAATTGTGACAACGGTTTATATAAAAAGGGGCGTGACACAGCCCACATTTGCAAAACAATATCAGTTCTGTATGTACCAAACCTCACCTTCGTATTTTATTTATTTATTTATTATATTTATTAATTAATTACAATACAAAGTAAATTTATATTCTAATTTTGGGTCCAAGGGTAAACCGGGTGACAAAGACCATTTGGCTTGATTTTTGCAGCGACAGACCAAAGCCTCTGATGGGAATCGAACCCACAACCCCCACGCTGATAGGCAAGCACGCTACCAACTCGCCTACCGGGGCGCTTAATCACCTTCGTATCTCTTATAGGGTATGAGATATGGCCCTTTCAAGTTTCCACATGTGTGGCCAATGCCACGCCCATTTCAAGTTCCATACCTTCACCACCATCCATACAGCTGCATTCTGTGAAAATTTCAAAAAAAAATCGTACCAACCGTTTTCGAGTAAAGTATGCTTTGAAATTGCAGTCTAATTTACAAGAACACACACACAGTCTCACATATAAAATCTAAAACCACTAAACGGTGAGAAACAGCCATTCCTCAATTTTCTGATACCAGGCGCCCAGTAATTTGTAGTAGGTGATTTTTAAATGTGACTCAACTTTAAAACGCTATTACTCGATAACGACTGCAGCGATTGAAATGGAACTTTTACCCTAAGTTAGAGTAAAGGTCTGGCTATCGGATGTATATAGTATGACACGCCCACATTCACGCCTTCATACTGCAATTCAATGAAATCACCTACAAAGCTTTAAATCTTCGCAACTGTTGAGTTTACCTTTATGATTTATGCCAGTGAACTGTAGACTATGCTGTTTTCTAGCTGTTTGTCAATTATGAAGAGTTTAGCTTCCAAATAGAGGAAGTTACAGCTTATTTTCCAAAATATTTACTTGACTGCTGAGACACAATAATTTGTAGCGCAACAAACATTTGTTGAGAAACAAAAATGTTCCTGAACCAGCCAATTCGCAATTTTCTGATACCAGGCGCCCAGTAATTTGTAGTAGGTGATTTTTTAAATGTGACTCAACTTTAAAACGCTATAACTCCATAACGACTGCAGCGATTGAAATGGAACTTTTACCCTAAGTTAGAGTAAAGGTGTGGCCATCGAATGTATATAGTATGACACGCCCACATTTACGCCTTCATACTGCAATTCAATGAAATCACCTACAAAGCTTTAAATCTTCGCAACTGTTGAGTTTACCTTTAAGATTTATGCCAGTGAACTGTAGCCTATGCTGTTTTCTAGCTGTTTGTCAATTATGAAGAGTTTAGCTCCCAAATAGAGGAAGTTACAGCTTATTTTCCAAAATATTTACTTGTCTGCTGAGACACAATAATTTTTAGCGCAACAAACATTTGTTGAGAAACAAAAATGTTCCTGAACGGAAACATCCAATTGGTAATTTTCTGATACCAGGCGCCCAGTAATATGCAGTAAGTGATTTTTTAAATGTGACTCAACTTTAAAACGCTATAACTCGATAACGAATGTAGCTATTGAAATGGAACTTATACCCTAAATTAGAGTAAAGGTCTGGCTATCGCATGTATATAGTATGAGACGCCCACATTCACGCCTTCAAACTGCAATTCAATGAAATAACCTACAAAGCTTTATATCTTCGCAACTGTTGAGTTTACCTTTAAGATTTATGCCAGTGAACTGTAGACTATGCTGTTTTCTAGCTGTTTGTCAATTATGAAGAGTTTAGCTTCCAAATAGAGGAAGTTACAGCTTATTTTCCAAAATATTTACTTGTCTGCTGAGACACAATTATTTGTTGCGCAACAAGCATTTATTGAGAAACAAAAAAGTTCCTGAACAGAAACAGCCAATTCGCAATTTTCTGATACCAGGCGCCCAGTAATTTGTAGTAGGGGATTTTTAAATGTGACTCAACTTTAAAACGCTATAACTCGATAACGACTGCAGCGATTGAAATGGAACTTTTACCCTAAGTTAGAGTAAAGGTGTGGCCATCAGATGTATATAGTATGGTACGCCCAATTTCACTTCTACATATTGAAATTCAATGAAATAACCTACAATGCTTGAAATCTTCGTTTACCTTTATGATTTATGACAGCAAACTGTTTAACTTCCAAAAAAAACAAACATTTATTTCTTATATAGTTTGTTGAAGTCTTTTATTTACAAATATATTGATATTATATAATATATTTATTTTTTTGGTGTATAACATTATTGCTTAGTCTAGTACTTATTAAACATATGTCAGATTACTTATACAAAAAACTGAACAGAACAAAAAAACAACAGAGGTATCTAAAGTAACTACAAATGAGGGGCGAGTGTTGGTGTAGGCTGTGCAATTAACCGTTCGATAGAAGTAGATTATGTTACATGTTACAATAATAAGAGGAACTTAATCTGAACAAGACGATTTTCATTTTTGCGATTGATCAAATATTTTGGAAGGAATTGGATTCAGATAATGCGATTTCTTAAAATAAGAGATTCGTAAGTCCCTTGAAACTATTTGTTTAATTTTTCAGCAACGGACTAAGGTATCTAATCGAGTGTGGTATCAAATTAAAGGTAGACCTTCGGACTATTATTCACCCTGTGAGAGCTATAGGCTACGATTATTTTCACAGGATTTATTGTGGTGCACTCAAAGGTGCACTCTCAAACAGTATTTTTTAACCATAACTCTGTAATGGCTAATGTTATATAAACTATATGTGGTTATAATTACATCATTTCGATAGCAGAACACAACCAATAGCAAAATACTTGAAAATTCTAAAAACAAATTTTGACCAAAAAATTAACAAAGGGGTTAACCCATCAAAAATTGAGATTTTTTGGAAAAAATTGACTTTGCTGAAATTTTGCTCATGTATAGCGGAACTTAATCTAAACAAGACGATGTTATCATTTTTTAGATTCAACAAATAGTTTGGGAGAAATTGGATTCAGAAAATGGGTTTTCTCAAAATCAGAGATGCGAAAGTATTTGTTTAATTTTTCAGCAACGGACTAAGGTATCTAATCGAGTGTGGTATCAAATCAAAGCTTGACTATTATTCACCCACTGAGAGCTCTGTGCTGCGATCATTTTCATAGGATTTATTGTGTATCGATTATTATTGTGGCTGTTAACGGTTTCTTTTTAAAAGGACCGTGACACCTTTACAAAAAAAATTTGGCTACATGTACTAAACCTCAACTTCCTACCTCTAACGGTCTATGAAACAGGATCGTTTTATATGTGGGCGGGGCCACGCGCCTTTTTCCAAGTAGCCTGTGCATATCTCTAGGCCAACTGTAATACATTGTGAAAATTTCACAACAATTGTGACTGTTATCACTATTTATGTAATTGTGACTGTTACGGTTAATATAAAAAGGGTCGTGACACCGCCCACATTTCCAAAACAATATTTTGCAACATATTAGTTTTGTATGCACCAAACCTCACCTTCGTATCTCTAACAGGGTATGAAATATGGACCTTTCATGTTTTGACCGTTTGCAAGAACACACACACAGTGACTGCTACTAATTTCTTAGTCCGAAAATCGCCGACATTTATGTATTCCGTCAGTTAATAAGCCCAGGTAATCTTACCCGGATTTCAACTTAGATTTTCATGGCCCGAAATTTGTTATTTATTGCGTTGTCAAAGAAAATAAGGCCACACTTAACATTTTGTTTCACGAAGATTGAATAAAATATTAATACGCAAGCTTTTCTCAAAGTTCTATCTAGAATCTTAATTTTGGGAAAAACTCATCAGTGTACTTTGCATACATTTTTTGTTCGACTGATACATTTAGGCATGACTACATTTACCTAACTAACTAGGCAACTTAGGGTTTCGCGACAGCATCCCTTGGTATCACAATGGTCCTCAATGTACTAAGTGTGTCTAATATGTCACCGCTATCTAATCTAATAGATTAGTCCATCCATTAAAATCTACAATGACTACAAATTTTTCTTAAACCTTCACGTTTGGTTTAGACTCGAATTTCACCATTTCATGTAAGTTTTGCTTGTTTGTTGAACTTTTTCTGAATTAATCAAATCCAATCAAAGTGAAGTTTTTAATATACACAATTTGATGTGAGGCTGTCCAAAGCACAACAATTGGGGGCTTAAAAGCGATTCGAAATGCATTCATTATTTTTTTAACTCGGACAAAGCTAATACCCGAAAATCTGCCAAAATGCTATTGTTTCTAAAACTTGCATCGAAGCATTTTCAATTGTAGATTAGTAATCTGGGGGGAAAAAAATCGTAACAAATTTTGCTAGACTGCATACTGTACTAAAATGTTGATTATTCCATTCACAAAATCCGACTGACTTGATCTGTTTCTGAATTAAGATCCCAATCAAAAGTGAGTTTTAATAAAAATGAGTATGGTTTCCAAAGCGCAACATTTACGGATCAAAACAATGCACTTTAAATTGCATGACTTTTTGGAATCGACTCGTTTTTCATTTCGTTTGCTCATAATGTTCCTGCCTCTTATTATTGATATTATGTTTCTTTCACATTTTAATTAATCCTAGTCCTCTTTAAATGAACGCTTAATTGCACAGTTCTTTAACGAAAAACAAAAATGTCCATAAAGTTTCAAAATACTTTATAAACATTTCCTGTTTGTGTGTGTGGGTGTTTTTACGACAATACACTTAAAACTAAACATAATTCTTCTTTTTTTTTTTGTTTGTCCTTAAAACCTGAGATCACATACGTACATACACATGCAGAAGACAAATGAAGGATGCTACCATGCTGCGGAAGGGGAGAAGGAATACTCATCCATCGACACATATTTCATGTGACTGTTTCATCCATTGAATGAAACGCAACTTTCCACAAATTCATCATCATCCGAATACTATGAGTTTTGGTTACGATTTATAACCACCCAACTATCATCGGGCACCATATCACCGCCATTGGCATTTGTCTCCGATCTGCCCGGTATACCATCCGTGGGCTGGGATGCGGAACGCATTGTATCCCACTGTTGTGTGATGGTGTTGTACAACTCTATTAGTTCTTGCTAAGGGGATACAATTAAATAAATTCAGTTAATATTTCCCATAAAAAAACAACGAATGTTATTTGTTTTACCTTCTCTTTGATTTTCTGTAAAAGCTCCTGTTTCTCTTTCCTTTCCTGAGGATCCATTTGTATTAATATTCGTTCCTTGATGTCCTGGGCATAGTACAAATTAGTATTGACTCGCAGATATTCCATTGCGAGACGTCGATGTTCTTTGTATATATCTTGTGATTCTGCATTGTCTGGTATGGGATGTTCTGGTTGTAGTTCAGGATCCAACAATTCTTCCAGCGTCTGTCCATTTTCTTCATCTTCATCCAAATCCGCGTCTGCGGTTTCAATGGGTAAATTGGGATTGATTTGATCGACAGACTTGATGATGGGCTTCGCTTCGGTAACCATTATACGTTCTTTACCATCACTTTTTGCTGCAACGATAGACATGTTAATAGAACAATTAGAAATTTCAGTACACAATAAGTATTTAGGAAAACATATCAAATTCATCCTGATAAGTATAGAAAAAATAGAACATAGAAGACATTTGAACATTTCGCTATTTCTATCGAAACTAAATTGATTGAGGTAAAATACCGTCAGTGCGCATCGCTAAGTAAGGAAACGATGGGTTTTGTAATAGCGAAGGCACTTATTTTGTAATTTTAAATGGTGTTTTCATAAGACAAACGTTCCTTTAGGCTTACGTCGTTTTCGTTACACAAAAATAGCTGTGAAAAAATTTGTTGGTGAATTTGTATAAATAATACAAAAAAGGAAAAGAAAAATTGTTTAAAATCGTGTCCCTATACAAATTTCCGAAAAAATATTGACAATGGAAACCCGTCTTGACGGCGGGAAATCGCAAGATACGACAAATATCATGGATATTAGTGAGAAGAGGTTAGTACATTTTCCAGCCTCATTTCTTCATGGAAATTTAAATGCATTTTTTTTATAACTTCACAGGTTTGTTAACAAGAAAGTCTTCAAGAATGTTGATGGTAAGTAAGTAAATAAGGACGAAATGTAGAGACCCTCTGATCGGCTATAGCTTTGCTGCTACCAAATGTGGAGACGCTTCTATCCAAATCAATGTTTTTTTGCAAAAGGATTTTCAACCATTCAAATTGGGGGCGGGTAGTTTTTCCTGGTTAATTTTAAAAATATATGTATAGGGTTATCCATTTCGTGGTTGCAAAAGTAAAGGACTGGAATTCGACATCTGTCAAACTAAGTTGTCAAATAAATTTTTTTTCTTTTCAGTTGGAAGTCTGACATTGACGAAAATGGATCGCTTAACTATCACACAACGCGTAAAAATGAAATGAAAAACCTATTACAAAAATGGTGATTCTGGCACAGCCACATATCGTGCTTTAAGAGAAGATTATGGTTTGTGGTTATGAAGCACATTTCTCACTCGGTGGGTAAGTTAATAAACCAAATTGTCGTATTTGGGGTTCTGAGAATCCCCAAGTAATTGAAGAGAGGCCATTACATCCACAAAAAGTCACTGTTTGGTGCGCTCTTTGGTCCGAAGGTGTGCTTGGACCTCACTTCTTCGAAAACGACGAGGGAGCGACTGTCACCGTCAATTCGGAGCGTTATGGTCGCATGATAACCGACTTTTTTTGCCTGCTATTGAAGAATACGACTTGGAGAATATGTGGTTTGAACATGACGGTGCCACATGCCACACAACTCGAGCGAATATGGCTTTATTGCAAGAGACATTTCCTGGCCGCGTAATTTCTCGTCGTAGCGACATCAACTGGCCACTAAGATCATGCGATTTGACACCATTAGACACCATTTTTTGTGGGGCTACGCGAAGGACCGTGTTTATGCAGATACACCTTTAACTCTTGAGCACTTAAGAACCAACATTCGTCAAGTTATGGCTGAGATACCGCCCAGTATATGCCAAAAAGTGATCCAAAATTACCTCAAAAGAATCAATGCTTGCAACACTTCGCGTGGTGTTCATTTAAATGATGAAGTGTTTCACACATAATGTCAACGTTCAAACTTTATAATAAAAAAGAAATATTTTGCGAGACATGTCGGTTCGATGACTATTTCCAATTAAACTTAAATGAATGTTTCAATTGTTAAAATATTTTATACTTCGCAACAACTTTTCTTAAAGATTCGTGTTTTTGTTATCAGGATTATGTTAACAAAAAATAGTTTTTAAATCGCTTATTAAATTGCATTATTTTATTTGATCATAAATAATTCACCCAAAAAAAATTCCATTTAACATAAAAACTTTTCCAAAAATTGGTCTTAGGGTCTATAGCAGCAAATTAAAATGATACAATATTTTTTATTTGTTTGTATTAACTTTAAAAATCCGTTTTTAATCTAAAATTGTTAGGATTTTTCTAAATGGTCGAAGATTTTGTGTTTTAATTTTGAGTTCAAACATTTTAGCTGACAGAGTAGGTGCTGCTGAGAATTAAAAATCAGATGTGAATTTACTATTACACTGTGCGACAGCCACAATCGGTTTGGGATGAAACCACCGGGGAAAGTTATATCGGTCAAAAAAAGGTCATACGTGTTCCAGCGTTTCGCTGGGTCTCATCTAGGAATCGAGATATATCGATTTGAAGTTATTAAGTATCGTATAGGGGAATTTGTCACGTTTTTGGCTCTTTTGTTTGACATAACTTGAGAACCACTCGTCCGATTTAGCTGAAATAAATTTTATGTGACTTTACGTGAAAGTAATAGGACTTGACACTTTTTACCGTTTTGGATTTTTTATGAATTAAAAAAAAAAAATTTTAATTTTTAGGCAAAAATTTTTTTTTTTCTTCATACATTTATTTATAATTGCGAAACTGTTGCTTAAGTAGGAAAACGGTTTAAGAACAGATTAGAGGAATTGTAATTCTTAATTTTTCTAAATTTGTTTCAGCTAAATCGGACGAGTGGTTCTCGAGTTATGTCAAACAAAAGAGCCTAAAACGTGACAAATTCCCCTATACGATACTTACTAACTTCAAATCGATATATCTCGATTCCTAGATGAGACCCAGCGAAACGCTGGAACACGTATGACTTTTTTTTTACCAATATAACTTTTCCCGGTGGTTTCATTCCAAACCGATCACTGACCCTTACCATTTGTCTCAGAGTGTTATTAATGAATTTAAAGGATGGACTTGTTTTATGTCCTCTGGGAATGTTCGATCGTATTATTTATTCGCTTAGTTGTCTTGAAGTAAAAAATAACTTAAATATCATGGAAATCGAATACAGTTCCGCTGTAATACCTCTCTTTCTTAATATATCGTCTGAAGTAAATTTAAACTAGTGGACAACAATACCATAATATACACAGGGAGTGCTTCCCATTGCCGATTCCTGACATAAGCTTTGCGGATTTTCAGAGAGACGCCTGTCACGGCAGTTATAAATTCAATGCAGTGTAAACCAGGGCTGTGGAGTCGAAAAATTTGCTCGACTCCGAGTTTTATTTACTTACATTTATCATAACATGTTACTCTGGTAATATTTTTAAAATTTGAAATACAGTCAAACTTCCATAACTCGAACCAACATTACCCTGTAGAAAAGTATCCTTAACTGCCACTAGAAGTGCTTCGACTTATGAAAGTTCGAGTTAGGGAAGTTTCAAGGTATGGTGCAAACACACCTCACTGTAATATAGAGTATCGGAATAGTGGACGGAAATACAATTTTCGAAATTTTGTTATTGAACAGCTGAAGTCGGAGTCGAGCAATTTTGACTCGACTCCGCAGCCCTGGTATAAACTGAGACATCAACAACTTTGGAATAACTTTTGTAGAGGTGTATGTATATTCTACTAATCTAAGTAGAATATGGCCAAAAGGGAGTTACTTGCAAACGAAATAAACAATGTGAATATTTCGATAAGACTCCTATGTTAAACTGGTATGTTAAACTAATAGAAGAATAATCGCCTTTGCTCCCGATGCTTTGCATAAGAAAGGAGTATAATACCCCAGAAATTAACTCAAACATAATCTTACGACTAAAATAGAAGTAGTAGATAGGAATAAAAAGAAAACAAAAATAGGTAAATAAACACAAATTATATAGAGGGAAAAAGTAAATAATAAATAGTACAAATGAAGGTTTGAACAAGAGCACGCAAAGAAGAATTTTGCAAGAATTTTGTTATCGAAAATTAGTACGAATGTAAACCTTGATATCAAACTCAGTTTGAGTTTCATTCAGAAGTCCAAGTGGAGACAAATAATTTACGTTAGACCAGCTAAAGTTCTTCTGCGCATTATAAATAGCTGAAATAAATGCATTCTCGTCCAACGATATCCTCATGGTAAATCTGTTTATGACATCACAGATGTAGAGACCGATCGGAGTAACATCTGACTCCTTATAAATATACTTATTGGAATACCGTTTGGAGAACGATTCAAAATTTCTGCCAATACAAAAACGCAAAAATGTCCTTTCAAGTATCTCAAACTCCTTTATTACTGTCGGGGATACATTGAACCATATGGGAAATCCATATAAAATAACTGGACGAATACTGGTCTTGTACAATAACAACTTAGTCTTCTCCGGTAAGTTTCAGATTCCACAAAATTTTCGAAAAAGACCCCAATATCCTACAAGCTTTCTGCAGAACATTACTGGCATGGATATTTAATTTTAAGAGTTTGTTGAAGTGAATGCCCAAATACGTTATGTTATTCTTGACAGGGACCTCCTTTGGGGTCAAACAGATATGATTTGCCTATAATAACCTTTTGATTAAGCAAATTTTGTAGGCAACCGACCTAGCAATGGGCCATGCGTAAGTATGTAGTTCCTTTCAATGTAAATACTTCTTACTATAAATAATCCAGCAGCTGTGTAAATCCGTTTGTTTCAGTGGCGCAATCAAAGTCGTCGAATCACACATTTCCGAAAAGCATTTGAAGATTTCATAAGAAATTCCGCGCACTTTCCACAAGTTTTTTTCTTCTTTTCTCTGTTGTGATTTTATTTAAATGTTGCCACTTGGTTTCCTATGATACCAACAACATTAGCAACAGCAGGCATTTGATTTTAATTAATTTGTACACAATTTTCAACATGTTTTTGTATAATATGCCATTTGATTTTCAATTTGGTTTTGAATTTGAATATTTATTTATAAATAAACTCTTATTAAACATTTGCTGTTTTCACTATGAATCTCTCCCGTCTGGCTCATCACCTCGCGCCACAAGTATAAATGTCGGGTTGGAGGCTGGTGCATACAATTAATGTTAATTAACTTTTTCAACAATTACACATTGATTTTCTTTTTTTGTTTAGTTGTTGTGAATACAACAAATCTCAATTAATTTTGCATGTAATGATTAAGATTTTTTTTTTTGCAATTTTGTCATTTAACGACTGTAGATATAATTTAATTGTTTGTTGTTGGGTTTGTATTCTAGTTTGTTTGAAACAAAAACATACACGCATTTAATATTTTTACGTATTTTGCTAACACTTTGATTTTCCACACACGTTAATACGCGAACGCGACAATATGTGAATATCTACTGAATCTTCAGAAAAATTCAAATTCTATTCGAGGCCCCATCAGCGTCTAACTCTCTGAGAACAGCAACACAAATAATTGCTCTGTTATGTGGCAGACACAAAAAAAAAAAAGAAAAGAAATGATGTTCAAGAATTGCAGAGAGCCAAAGAGAGCAATGATTTGGTTGATACAAATGTCGACAATGTAGCGGATTTTATGTGTTCAATTTGGCGTGTGGAAAATGTTGGCTCAGAACGTTAAGCCCACCCTACACCTGCATACATGATGGTCAAACATTGATATTTTACGTTCTCAGATCAAACATGGTGTTGGTCCAACATGTTTGCAGGTGTATGTTGGGCTTTAGAATAATTATATTGAAAGTTGTGATTATAGTAATTTCCCATTCAGAGGAAGTCGTTCATACTATTGATAGGGTTACGAAATAATTGTGGCATTGAGCTAGGTCGTTTTTTTGCGATGCTTTAGTTTGTTTGATGAATAAGCAGATCCCGGAATGACAGCCAAACAGCGGCTGTTTGTACTTCGTATACTGACGAATAAGATTCATAAACTTCTCTATAAAAAGCATTAACCGTTTGGAACCACCTTAAAACAGTGGGTATACAAATCATACCATGCACAGCTCACTGATTCCAGAGAATTCCCCGTCATTTCCTTCATAGAATGTTAAAAAAAGAAGTTAGTAATATAGACGGAAAAATAGAAAGAAACATAAACGAATTAGAGAACTTTCGAATTACTTTCACTAAAGGATGTCATTGGAGGTAATGACTTTTTACGAGGGAGTGAATGATTTCGTGTGTAAGTGAAAGCCAGACAGAGTTCCAGTAATTAAAATAAAAAAAAACAGTAAATGGGAGAGAGCGACAAACAAGTATCTACCAATAAGTACTTATTTATGCCGTAAGACATTATTATTTACCACAAGGTAATGCAAATGGTAATGCGATGTGCTACCAAATTTTGCTGCTATACTCCAGCAAACATCTCATACATTTGTCAAGGAAAATAATTCCTAATGAAAATAAAGTGGATAGCAAGCTATGAACATTTGTAAACAATTATATTAACAATTTGTGTAATTGTCCAAGAATTAAATAAGTATGTAATTTATACAGAGAATTTCCGTACGGTTATGATTATTAATTTGATAGTGAAGTTTTGATTAAGTTTCAAAGCGTAATTACATTGCAACATGTAATAGAGTTCCAATATTGCTCGTAGTCTGCCTGTAATTGAAAACAATTGAATTTTGCGAACTACAATTTATATTTAAGAGGTCAAAGTCTATTGGATTTACAAAGTACAAGATGTTGAAACTACATAGTACGTCTGACAATAACTAGATTTCGTCTATAGATCACAGTTTGTCAGGCGGTTATTGGAATTAGTAAATTTGTAGCAAAAAAATTAGCCATACTTTCACCGTCAATGGACAACGCCATATAGCCATGATTAATGACTTGTTCTTGCCTGAATTTGAGGATGTTGGCGTGGACAATTATAACCAGAATATATTTTCAGTTCAATTTTAAAAAATATATTTAACAATTTCCAAATTTATTTTAAAAGTCGAACTAAAAAAATTGTTGACATCTCCAATGGATTTGAATTTGTCCCTTTCACATTGGCCAGCCATCCTCAGCATAAATCTTCTTCCAAGCATTAAAATAAATTTGTTTGATGGTCAATTTTTTTTTCGCGGACTTTATGATGCTGCAGAGTTTTTTAAGTATAAAATAATATTTAAATTTTCCTCGGATTTTTATTTTTAGTGAAAAGAAAACAGTTTTCCAAACCAGAAACTGTTGGAAATCTATTGGATTTACAAAGTACAAGATGTTGAAACTTCATAGTACGTCTGACAATGACTAGATTTCGTCTATATATCACAGTTTGTCAGGCGGTTATTGGAATTAGTAAATTTGTAGCCAATAAATTAGCCATACTGTCACAGTCAATGGACAACGCCATAGAGCCATGATTAATGACTTGTTCTTGCCTGAATTGGAGGATGTTGGTGTGGACACGTTGTGGCCTCCAGGGTCGTGCGATTTAACAACACAGGACTATTTTTTGTGGGGTTATGTGAAGTCGCTTGTCTACGCAGATAAGCCCGACACGATTGACGCCTTGGAGGATAATATATGGCGCGTTTGTGCTGACATACGACCCAAATGCTGCCAAAAGTGGTAAAGAAAATGGTGCTCTCGCCGGGAATTTATTTTAGTCAGCCGCCACGCCCACTTGTCCGAAATCATTTTGAAAACATTATGGCAAACTCTGATCATAAATTCTTGGCCGTAACAATAAATTGCGTTAATATGCGTTTAATTTCTTCCTGAAAACCGCACGTCTTAAAAGAACACCCTTTACATTCTCCAAAAAAAAAAACTTATTTTCTAGGCATCCCGCAGAATTAAAGTGAATTCGAAAAGTTATTGTGCAAGTTTTAATTCTGCGATGTTTCTTAACTTTATGTTGACAACACTCTTTTGCTGTATTCTACGAAGTTTGAGTGATTAAGGCACTCCTCTCTCTCGCTCACTTGAAAGAATTACAAAACATCTAATTTGTTCATAATTTTGTTATGGTTTAACAATCTGTTTCGATCATAACCTACACCATTATGAATTTGTCGTTACATGTTCGTATCTGAAGATCATTCACTTCTCTTCATCCACGACATAAGCATGGCCCGATGACGAATAACAAACAAACAAAAAAAAAACATAAATTGGCATTATTCCTAAAACTGGCCTTTATAAGGAGATGAAACCAATAAATTATCAACAAACAAATAAAGGTAAATTCACTTTTTTTTATTTTTAAATGAAATAATTTGTATTTTATGGGAATTCTGTGAAAAACATTGTGTGGCTGATGATTCCACAAAAATAAAGATCAAACAAAAAATAAAGCTATTTCATTTTAAAGGTATTTTATCCAGGAGAATTGGAATGTAGTGAAAACTGAAATTTCCAGGAAAATTATATGGGTCATTCAACATGGGTAAGTATGTTCCCACAGTCGCGGTGACTGATAGAGTTCGTTAGAATACTTACAACGACCTTGTGGAAGGTGTGTGTACGGATGTTTGTGTGACATTGATATTTGAATCAGCGTGTTAACAATAAGCCTGAGATAATTCATCATAAGGAATGGCCGTGACTCATAGGGCAAGCCCCATGAATAGATTACACTCTACAATAAACAAAAATTCATTTTACCCATTTAAATTAAATATGACATGGGATGTGAAAAATACATTTTTTCAAATCGAAATCGTTACAACTAGAAGACCAATTTTGATTAAAATGAACATATGAATCCAATCAATAGGCCGATCGCATTTTCTATTTTAGTCATATCGGCCATGATGTGATAATTAATGTGCGCGCCCTTGTTACACAAGAAACCCAAACCTTTTTTAAATCCGGGTATGAATAGATGGCAATTTATCAGCGGCGGTTTTACCTCGCCACATGTCGTGCACAGCTCACTGACTTCATAGACGTTTTACGTTCACATTAAGGGAAATATGTAAGTTAAAGTGTTTAACTGGAAGCAATGAAAAGTTACGATCATTTAGAAAAAAACCAAAACATTGATACTAAGAAATGGCACGACGTTAATAGAACGAAAAATATATACAAAAAATGTTTTTCATTCTATTAACGTCGTACCCATGAGAATAAGCAACAAAGCCGATCTGGATTTCTTGTTAACAAGCGGTAACACCTGAAATCCAAAATTACCAATCATGCAAAAACCCAAAATAGCGTTTTTGATTGATTTTTGTAAAATGGCCTAAAATACATGTCTCTGCTAAATTTTAATTTTTTTTAGGTGATTTCCTAAACAAGTAGAATGTTTAAATTTTACAACAGTATTTGGCTCCTTCTGTGAAGTTATGAAAATGCTTGTTAAGTCATTTTGGATTTCTGGTGACGCTGGTCACAATCCGTCATCATCATCAGACATCCTTTATCAGGCTAATTAGTGAGCATGCGCCGACGGCAGGACAATTCGAAAAGACTAAAGTTACATTTTGTGATCCCCTAAAATGATATAACATTAAAATTTAAATGCCAAATTTAAACATGACAAAACCCGCAAGGCTTTGTGGCTGTCTCCAGCATTGTTTCTAAAAGAATTTTAAATATAAACCTACATAACCGTGAAAAATTGTTTATTTTTACCTAAAATTTCTAAAAAAAAATCTTACTCAGAATATATCGTCTATGTAGAACATAAACTGATCATCTACATTTTCATAGTTTTGAGTTATAAGGTGTTTTATATAAAAGTTATCATTAAAAATCCAATATTTCGATAACAAATATTTTGAATACCACAATTTGTTAATTATTAAATACAATATTTTATCCACCAAAAATTTATGCATAAGTTGTATACTGTTATATCGACAAAAACCTTAGGTAGATAATGATGTTTTCTTCACAAATTTTATCGCAAACCTGCAGTTAGTGAGTTATAAAAAAAAAATCTTAGTAAATAAAATAGATATGCGCATATCGATAACGCCAAAAATTAACAATGGAAAATTATGAAATAAAATGCAATAAACTCATTTTTCGCAAAAGTGTAGTTGGTGACTTTTTCTTCTAAATAGACGATATTTTCAGTTCAATTTAAAATAAAAATATATGTAACAATTTACAAATTTATTTTGGTAAAGTCGAACTAAAAAAATAGTTGACATCTCCAATGGTTTTGAATTTGCCCCTTTCACTTAAAATAAATTTGTTTGATGGCCAATTTTTTTTTTCGCGGACTCTTATGATGCTGCAGAGTTAGAATAGAATAATATTTAAATTTTCCTTGGTTTTTTATTTTAGTAAAAAGAAAAACAGTTTTCCAAACAAGAAACAGTTTTTTGTTTTGAATTTTACAGATTTCTGTAAAAAATATATATGGCAGCATGCGCCGACGGCAGGACAATTCGAAAAGACTAAAGTTACATTTTGTGATCCCCTAAAATGATATAACATTAAAATTTAAATGCCAAATTTAAACAGAACAGAACCCGTAAGGCTTCGTGGCTGTCTCCAGCATTGTTTCTAAAAGAATTTTAAATATAAACCTACATAACCGTGAAAAATTGTTTATTTTTACCTAAAATTTCTAAAAAAAAATCTTACCCAGAATATATCGTCTATGTAGAACATAAACTGATCATCTACATTTTCATAGTTTTGAGTTATAAGGTGTTTTATATAAAAGTTATCATTAAAAATCCAATATTTCGATAACAAATATTTTGAATACCACAATTTGTTAATTATTAAATACAACATTTTATCCACCAAAAATGTCTGCATAAGTTGTCTACTGTTATATCGACAAAAACCTTAGGTAGATAATGATGTTTTCTTCACAAATTTTATCGCAAACCTGCAGTTAGTGAGTTATAAAAAAAAAAAAATCTTAGTAAATAAAATAGATATGCGCATATCGATAACGCCAAAAATTAACAATGGAAAATTATGAAATAAAATGCAATAAACTCATTTTTCGCAAAAGTGTAGTTGGTGACTTTTTCTTCTACATAGACGATATTTTCAGTTCAATTTAAGTTTGGCCAGCCATTCAGTTTGGCCAGCCATTCTCAGCATAAATCTTCTTCCAAGCATTAAAATAAATTTGTTTGATGGTCAATTTTTTTTTTCGCGGACTCTTATGATGCTGCAGAGTTAGAATAGAATAATATTTAAATTTTCCTCGGTTTTTTTATTTTAGTAAAAACAAAAACAGTTTTCCAAACAAGAAAAAGTTTTTTGTTTTGAATTTTACAGATTTCTGTAAAAAATATATATGGCAACAGTAGCTGTCCAGCGGATTAAACGTACGAAAGTTCAAAACTGCAAAACATCGACTTAACAACCTTCTCAGCTCAAGACTAATCCGCGAAGAACTCCTTGACAAAGTCGGCGACGAAGAAATTGATAACCGAAAGTGGCCAGAAAGATGATATCAATGATATCATTAAGGAGCCTAAAGCACGGACATGTGAAGAAAGCAACCCGTAATCATAGATGATGGTGTTCACCCGCCAACCCGGATGAGTTCAAAGCAACAGTAACCCGACTTAAGAACAATGACATCGCATAAGCCGATGAAATACCGGCAAAGCTGTCTAAGACCAAAGAAGGCGATCTGATAAGTGCGACCGAAGAATCGTGCGGAGAATTGTTGGTAGTTCTATTTAATTTGTTACATATTGTAATTTGTTCTAATTGGCCGTCAGGCTTTAAATTACAAAATGGAAATAAATTCAAATTCAAATGCAGTCCACAACCAATGATAGATGATAGTGTTCAATGTTCACCTGCTCACCCAGATGAGGTCAAAGCAACAATAACCCGACTTAAGAACAATGAGATCGCAAGAGGCGCTGGAATACCGGCAAAGCTGTCTAAGACCAAAGAAGGCGATTTACACAAAGATAAACGTTTGCGGCAACTGCTAGGAAATAAGTATCTTAACAATATTGAAGCCCAAAGTCCACAATCCATTTTGTTCTGCCGTTAGTCCTCAGACCTTTTTGTAGAACGAGTGTTTCTGTTGTCTAGTGACTATGAATGGATTTTGGTTTTTATCTTCATGAAAATGCGCATGGATTCATGAACGTCATATAAAATGTTTTCTAGCACCACTATTGAATTTTGTTTAACATTCGTATGCCTCAATTGTCAATTTGTATGTGGGATCTAAAGCGAACAAGTCTTAATGACGTCCAAATGTTCTACACGTCTTGTATATCTTGTGATGGGGCAAATAGTCGGGGATGACTACATATTTCGATGGGTCACTTGAAAATCATTTCACATACAGCATTATCGACCGAACGATTTTGGACGACCTTCAAGCAACGGCGCACAGTGGCAGGGAAGTGATTTCCATGGGCAACATATTTTGAGAAAACCCTTTTCCTAAATCAAATTTCTCCCAAACTATTTGTTTAATCTAAAAAATTAACACATCGCCTTGTTTCAATGAAATCTATTTTTTTCCATATTTTTTTAATTTTACAGTTTTACTAGTATTGATGAATTGTGCTTTCAACATGATATTGTTCATTTAATATAGGTCAGTGATTCTCAAAGTGTATTCCGCAGAACTCTAGGGATCGACAAACAATTTAGGGGTTACGCGTGGAAATTTTGAGAGTCCACCTTCGGATACACAATAAATACTGTGAAAATAATCGTAGCCTACAGCTCTCACAGGGTGAATAATAGTCCGAAAGTCTACATTTAATTTGATACCACACTCAATTAGATACCTTAGTCCGTTGCTGAAAAATTGGACAAACAGTGTCAAGGGACTTTCGAATCTCTAATTTTGAGAAACCCCATTTTCTGGATCCAATTTCTCCCAAACTATTTGTTCAATCTAAAAAATTAAAACATCGTCTTGTTTAAATTAAGTTCCGCTATACATGAGCAAAATATCAGCAAAATCTATTTTTTTTTCAAAAAAATCTCAATTTTTGATGGGTTAACCCCTTTGTTATATTTTTGGTTCAATTTTTTTTTCTTAGAATTTCCAAAATTTTTACACTTGGCTGTTTTCTGCCTTCGAAATGATGTAATTATAACAACAAATAGTTTATATAACATTAGCCATTACAGAGTTATGGTTAAAAAATCATTTTGAGAGTACACCATCGGATACACAATAAATCCTGTTGAAAAATAGTTCCAAGGGATTTTCAAATCTCCAATTATGAAATCATTTTCTGTAACCAATTTCTTGCAAACTATTGGATAAACAATAAATCCTGTGAAAATGATCATTTGTACATAAATATCAATTTCGTAAGTGGTTTGTTTTTTCTTTTAAGAAAGTGTGACCCCAGAATCTCCAGTTTCAATTTGATCATGAATCATTTAATTTTTCCATTCAAACAACACGATTCGTACAAAATACAATCTGTAAATTTATTCACTCGAACTTGTCGATTCTTTGTAATTTCTTTCGATGCTATACAATGTTGTCTGCAATGAAAATACTCGTGATTCCTCGAATTTGAAATTAAATTCATTGCGATGTACATATATACTGTATTTTATTGTACGAATAGTCTATACTTTAAAAAAAAAAAAAAGTTTGTGTACAATTTTGTACATCAACAGACATCAGCACAGATGATCGTATTTAAAGATTTTTATTATGGCCGGGCGTCACAATGACTATTGACGCGTTTGGTTTCTTTCTCATTAGACTGGGCACTCACACTCACTCTGTCGATCATACAGGCTAAGAGTGTTGGTCAAAATGGGCCCCTTTTTGCTTAATGTTTCACAAAATCCGGAAAAGCTGTAGAAAATCACAACAACAACTAAATCACTTGAGAATGAATATATGAACAGCAACAACAACAACGAAAAAAAGTCAATAATGATTAATGATTCTGGTATGTACACACGGCGTTGCCTCTAGTGAAATGAATCCAATCGAGACGTTGCTTGATCTCTAGAAAAAGGTCGTTCCGAGGAACGCCAAATAAAAGATAGCCAAAAACGTTCACATCTACGACACTAGATGTAGTAGGGGATATCCCCGATCGAACATTCACACACCCATTTGTCAATCAGTCTTTGGGTTAGGAACTTTTGTAAAAGCAAAAGAACGCCCCAAAAAAAAAAAAAAAAAAAAAAAACACACTCAACAATTTTGATCCGTCACATGATGTTCAGCAATTTTCCCTGTGTCGTAAAAAAATATTCACTTTTAATGCCAACAAAAAATGTATGGTTTTTTCGACGAATATTGTGCCACCGCTAACGATCTCTGATTTTTTGCTTCTTCTTATTGTTCTCAATAAAAAGCCTTAATGCCTGTCTGTCTGTCTGTCCGTCCTCTACGAGGCGTATGAGTATTTATATTTTAGAGGAAAAGTTTGTTTTCTTGCAAAGCGGAAAAAGCCACAAAAAAAAAAATAATAAAGAAATAGGCAAAGAAAAAAAATCAAAATAAAAGTGAAAATGAAAACGATTGTGATTGTGGGTATGAGTCATTCAATAGTATTCATTTTCATTCGATGATGTGGTTTGGTCGCAACGAGAACATTTCTCAACCAAAATCACAATGTCTGCGCTGCTCACAAAGATATGAACTATAAGTTTAGTTTTGTGTTCTTAATTTTGATTACGATTAGACTTTAATTTAATTAGTACACAAGCAATAATTTGTTTAAGGGCTACAATGGCAAACTACACATGACAATCATTCCACAATATCCGGGATATTAATTAACAGCCCCAAATTATTAACAGCCTCGCATGTAAAGAATTCTTAATTAAACGACAGACGGTAAGAGCTATGAAAATCATTGACTAAACCATGGTTTAAAACTGGAAGCTGGACCAATAAACCGAAATGTTGTTTACTAATAAGTTAAAGTAAAAACTATCAATTTTCGGCTAGGACTGAGAGATATTTTCAAGTAATTGAATAAAAACGGATAATTGAATGCATTTAAAAAATGTTTACAAAGTTTACGACTTCTCTTAATTTATGATTTAAGGGGAAAGTAATTGTAGTACTGTTTTTTTTTTAGTTTTTCCCATCTTTTTTAATTCAGAATAGATTTTCAAAAATAAATAATAATTTCGGATAAGGGAGGACAAAGAAATCCTACGACGAATAGAGCGTGAAAGTAAAAAACGACTTATTGACGGGCTAGGATTGAGCTATTATTTTCAGGTAGTAATTGAGGTGAATGCTTGCTTAGTGTCTACCAATATGGTTTTCGGAGTTGTAGAAGTACCTCCATTTTAGTGGAAGTACATGCCCTAGTTATAGGTAATATTTTGTACTGCCTAGAAATATTTTGTGGGACTACAAATAGGATTTTTAATAAAATTAGATTATGTATCAACCGATTAGTTCGATACTTATTTTCTCTTAGACGGTTTGACCATGTTACTCCATATGTAAATCAATTCTTGGGTTGCTCCTTATCGGTCTCTTCTGTTATTTTACAAAATTTATAAAAATCAAACTCCGGCTTTTCTTGTTGACTCATTTACATGTTGTCGTTCATCGCGTGCTAACCAACTAATCTTTCCCAGAGGGGATGGTCATATGGACACGTCCTTTCCAGTTAGAATAGCCAGATTGTTCCATTCACTCCCCAGTACATTAAAAATATTTTCACTGAGTAATAATAAATACCGAAAAAGACTTCTTCAATATTTTTCTTTAACTTCCATTTCGTAATCTATTTAAGTATAAATTAAGAATAAAATTTGATTGTTTCATTCCTCCTTTTCCAATACTGATGTACGTTTTATTTGGGGGACTCTGAGAGAGATACCGATCAAATGCGAACATTCATTCAGGCACATAAGGCGAATATTGAGAGGGAGCAAAAACCTACACCAAGGCTTGGAAAATTTGTTTATCCTGTTACTATCGACATGTGTTTGGACCACCCTTTATTTGCTGATCAACTCCATTGACTTTTGCAGCTATTTCCGTCATTGTAATTCATCGAAAATGATATTTAACACAAACAAACGTTTGTGCTCCGATGACTACAATTGCAGTAATTTTGCCGAATAACTCTTACTACACTTTTGTAACGCAACGAAAATTATTGTTCAGAATTGTTGTCATATATAAATGAACACGTTCCTCCATCGCTGTAACTGTGGCCTTAATGAGTCTATCGATAAGGCCTAGTAATGATTTCATTCAATAAGCCATTTTTCGAAAATAAATTTTTATTGTATTTAGAAATACAAATTTGATTGTTTCGTAGTCTGGGAGATTTTTTATAATAATTAATTACCAGGAAAAAAGAAAGTCTCTCTAAATAACGATTAAGTTGAGAAAATAAACAAGAGAACATTTAACTACATTGGTAAGTTTAGATAGTTGCCAATATACTCCTAATCGACAGAGAAATCACATAACTCTTTAACGAATGTATTCCTTGAGGCCCACTATTTTCTATCTCGATTTGAGTCATCGTATCTAGACAGATAATATGTAACCACCGAATTTAATGATTCTAAATGAACTATGCATTTTATAATACAATTTCAGCAACAGTGTTGCGAAAAATTATTTTACTTTTTACGATTTTGTTTTTCTTCTGTGCCGCCGTCACTTTATTAAGAATCATACATAGCAGCCATGACAAATGATTTAATGGTCTTTGGAATGCCACTGCGACATTGAAACAGCTAATCCATTTTTCACTTGAAATTTTCATTTCAATACGTACATCATTAACAATTAAAGATGAAGAAGAAGTGAGAGACAGAGAAAATAACTAAAACAAAGTGTCACCAAACTAAAACATAAACAAAAAGTCTGCGCTCACGAAAACTTGTAATAATAAATAATAATAAATTAGAGAATACTTAAAAATATATTCAGTGGTGTTCGTTCGTTTTGTTGTATTTTTTTTTTTCATGAAGTCTAGCGCGCCGTGTGAAAATCTGCCGAACATTTATTTAAAAAAAAAAAAGAAAAGAAAAATGATTACACTCATAAAAGTTTAGCCGCATCATTTATCAATATTTTAATTGAAATTTATGGCAACTCAACACTTTCAAATCATAAATTTCCGATTAATTGTAAAATAGTGGGATTTCATTCGACAACATAAACAATGAATACATCTTTGCCTGATGGAGGGACGTCTTTTTTCTTCTTTTTGGCCAAATATGATCTGCGCAATCGGCCGAGGCCGAGCGTGTGTATGTGTGACTCATTTCAATAATATTTTTTCTCTTTTTTTTTGCGAGGCAGAAGATGAAAAATATTATAAAAAAAATCAACAACCAGACAGACAGACATAAACAAATACTGAAACAAATAATAATAATCATAATAATGTTTATTTAGCCGTTGCGCTTCTTCGTCTTCATCTTTTGTTATATGACACGCACTGTATATTGGCCAATATCCACGGTTTGGTACAAACGCGGCACAACACCAACAAATTAAATTAGAGAAAATGTTTAATGATGCAATTAAAAAATATAAAAATTGCGAGCAAAAAAGTTTATTTTTACGAGCAACCAAAAATAACAACGAAAAATAAAAGGCCTCCGATTGATATTGAACGAATTGTAGAGAAACTACATTTTTGTAGAACGAAGAAAGAGACAAACGATTTAAATAAGATTGTTATGAAGGTGTCATTCGGAGACAGTAGACATGGGGTATTCAGTAGTTTATTACAAAATAAATTCAAAACCGCAGCATACAATTCAATATTTTCAACAAGATTTAAATGAAAGATGTAGGTACTGCTGGTTTAACTTCAGTTAAAGCGACCGCACTGCAATTAATGGTGACATCGTTTCTGATTTTTTTTTATGTTTATGACTGCATTCCAAGAAGAAAAATGATCGCTCTTTATGCGGACTTTGGGATTTATGTCCCTGTGGCGTTAAGTCCGGCCATCTGTAACATTCTCCACCTTCGACTGAAGAGAAAGTGCGACATTTTCCCACTAATTGGAAGCAAACGAACTCAAAGTCTGATCGTAGGGAGAAGACACTTTTGTTTAACAAAAGAACTCAAATGTAACTCGAATGGCCGAAACATTAAAGACACATACTTAGCTGCATTTATTTAACTTTAGAAAAAATTTGTATTAATATCAGTGATTGATTCGCAGTGATTTGGTTAAGTGATGTTCAATTTATACATTCAGCATTTCTGAATTTAAAATGGTTTCCGATTTTAAATTAAATAGTTTGTTTTAAACATCAACTGTAGTCTATTGAATTGCACATGTAATAAATAAAATTTGATAAACTTAAAACACGAGGATAAATTTAATATTCAAAAATATATAGCCAACAGTAAAGTTAAAAGAAGCCTTTGGTGTGGTATCAAAATTTTGCCTAAATCTGTCTGAAAATTTGTGTAGACTTCTATGTAGATGATAAAATTCGCAGTAATATAGACTAGGTCGAATTAAATAATGAACACCGATTTTTTTTTTCAAAGCGCATTAACTTCTTGTAAATAGGAATATGATTTTTGCATTGTAGCATTAAACAGAGCACCTCTTTACAATGGCATTTTAGCAACTAACCGATCAGAAATAGATCAGCTCGCACCTCAGTCGTTTAAAGCCTGGCCAGACGCTGAGAGAAAATATCCCTAATTTACGTCAGACGCCGACTACACGGATAGAATTGAAGGTGACTAGTATGAGTTGCCGTGGTGTGGTAGGTAGTGTGTGCGACTATCACACAAGGAAACCCAGGTTCAAAAACGGGTAAGACCATCAAACATTTTTGCCAGCGGTTTTCCATCTTGTAAATGTTGGCGATTTTACGAGTATGAGGGTAATCTCTAAGCCATGAAAAACTTCTCTAGAAAAACATTAGCCGTGCGGAGCCGGCTTTAAATAGTAGGTCCCGGACAGTGAGTATACAAATTATATCGGATCACGGATTCGAGATAAGTCAACTGTATACGCTTCGGATAAGCTTTTAGATATGGACTAATTTATATGCTTTATGCATTAGAATATAGAAATGAAATACGAATATATTTGAATGAAATACTTGAGAATATGTTTTAAATTATACTGGTCGAATCCTCTATACCGCCCGCTTAATTGCCTCTATTCTTAGTAACCGTTCTCACTTATTTGCATTAATTTCTGATTCTGATCTTATTTTCAAATAAAAATAGAAATTATTTTATAAACCTAGTTATAGTTAAACATATTCGTATAATTACGCAAATGAGGTAATTAAACGTGGTCGTTTAATTACCATATACGGATAATTACTCAAAGAGTTTTAGGTAATTAAATGGGGTAATTAAACAGGGTCTATTACATTTCAAATTTCGCCTTTTGTTGGACCGGATAATATCGTGGCAGTAGGGTACCCATAAATTAATATTCATTCTCATAATATTCGTAATAAGAAAAAAAATAATAAATATAATTACTCACAAATGATCAGCGGTGCGTATTTTCGTGAGATATGTATATTTAGCACCGTTTTTAACAGCATGTTTTATTTCCATTCACACCAAGGTGGATGTAAAATTCTTCACTTTTTTTGCTTGGCGTTTTTTTTTTTTCATTTTCTGTTCGGCTAATAAACATTAAACGAAACAAAAAAAAAAGAAAATTGCTAAGAAAACTATGTGTGTGTGTACATATTGCAATGTAATAGTTTTGTATTTTTTTCGCTGTCTCGGAAATATGATTAATTAAAATGATTCATAATCATGTGAAAAAGGTACAGGGTGATGCAAAATATTTTGAATTTCTAATAATTTTTTAAATTTATGTTATTGTCATTTTTGTATGACTATTTTATGAGGAATATGAATATGGAAGAACTTAAATCGAATAGCCGTCCATAAGAGAGAATATACTAGTCCTGATATGTTTAGTTAACAATTATTAATTCAAGTAAATCGATTTCAATTGGCTTCCACCTTTGTTCATATTTAACAGTTTATTTGATGACCTCTTAATGTATCGTGTGGGAAGTTTTACATTATGTACAGGTTTTCTCAAAAAAAATCCTTAGCTCTTTTATTCAAATCGGTGATAATACAACGGACTTATCTCTTTAAATCATTAATTAATTTATTACAACTTCTTGCACAAGTTTCTCCCCCTTCCCGTTACGTTTTGTGTGCGCGCCCCAGTAAAAAATCCGAAATTATTAAAAACGTTTTTAATGTCTTTATGCTCATTATGAAATATGGCCGCAGCACTAAAAGAAAATCACGGGGGATTAATTTTGTTTGACATTAAAAAACAAACAAACCGAAAAGTAAAGAAATAAAAAGAAAATGACACGTGTGTCATTCACTTTTTAACGGGGTGTATTTCTGGGAAAATGAGAGCACAAAAAACGAAACGAAAACCATAAAATTAAACCAAAAACCAAATCAATGAAAATCGTTTCATAAACAAAACATTCGTACACATGTATTGGAGGAGGGGAAATCGATCGCACATATGTACAGAAATGTTTGTTAAGATTTGGGTCAGATGTGTTGGAGAGCAAACAAATAAAATCGTTTTCAAAATTTCATAAAAACGATTACGCGAGCTTTTTTTCTTCTTGTCCACATCACATTCACCCCTGAAACGGGCAACAACGAAATGAGCTTCAAATCAATATACGATTATGTCGTGTATATGAGGGTTGTATGAAAAGTTTCGTTATTTTTTAAATAAATTTAAATTAAAATAAACTAAACGGGGAGGAGAGTCTAAATATAAAAGAAATAAAAAAGTAACAAGTACCTATTTTAAGGATTGGTTTTTTATTTATTATTGGTTCCATTTTTTATGTTACACGATTGATTGATTTCCTCAACTGGCCTCGCAGTAGTGCAGCCTGTCAATCCAATTTTCAAAGGTCACGGTTTCTGGCTCTATCTCACGAATGGTTTCGTCTTAAGGGCTTGAATCGTTAATGGATTGTTTGCATAACATCGGCACCCCACGCAAATAAATCCAATGGCGTCAAATCGAAGCTTCAACGTAAAGAATTGATATTGCCATGATGGCTGATGACATGGTTATTGAACTGATTTTAACGAGGTTATTAAGCGGGTTCTATTATAATATTACTTTCGATGCTCTGTTTGAACAATTTTACATTTCGCCTTTTGTTGTAGCGGATAATATCGTGGAAGTTGGGTACTCAATAATTAATATTCATTCTCATAATATTCGTAATAAAAAAACAGAAAATGGTGCATCCTGCTCACCATTAAACAAAACGATCAGGTGCATGGACCGATTCATATCATATGATAGTGACTTTCTGTCGACATTTCGAGCAGGAAAGAGCTCTCACTTTCAATATCTATCAAAAACAACCCATTAGATGCAATTATGTTTATACTTTTGCTAAATTTTCAAATAGCTCAGAAATAAGATTGTTTACCACACATATCAGATGACCCTCGAACACACATAGTGTTGCAGATGTTTCTTGTGAATGTTAGGATACGAAGAATATGCAAAATTGTTGTTCCCATATATACCATGTAGTTTATCCGAAATACATATGAACAACATAGTCGTATATGCCAATGGCTTATACAATATTCTCTGATGATCTTCAAGATACTCTCGTACAACTGTGATACAATTTAAAATAGCAACAACAGGTGGATCAACAGCGACGAGTACACCGTTTGGTTCTGTCAAAACAATTTGTCAAGAATATTTCGCCTGAATAGCAGCGGCATCAGCATCAGTATCACCAGTGAAAACGGCGAAATCATCGCTTAGATCAGCTCAACACAACAAAACGAACAATCATCATGCACAATTGTTAATGAATGCAATTTACAATAGAATTTTTCGTGTGTTATTCAAGAAATATGCAAATTGTTTTTGGTGTTGTTGCGCTCAAAATATGATTCTAATTTTAATTACCAATGTGGGTTGACAGTGTACAAATGAATTGAAAGATATCTGTCACAAAATCTGTCACAAAAAAAAGGTGAACAAGCGGGGTTGGGTTGGTTGACTTTTTTTGTTCTTTTTATTTTGTTCGATTTGTAATTGTTTTGAATATTTCCATTAGTGCGTCATGGCTTTACACGTAATTGTTTTTGTTTTTTTAAAAGGCGTTTTAGAAAATGATAGAGCCCAATTGAATGTCGGCACATCAGAGAATTGTGTGCTGTAGACAAATAAGTTCAAGTTTATAAATGTTTCGAGCTTGGAGCACCTTTTACAAATATCAGACCTTAATATTGACAAAAAGTTTTGTGAACAATCAGATGTAGTCCAGGACACACTTGGCTAAGTTCTGCAAATCACATACATATGCCAAAGCTAGACGTTGTAGGGCCGAGCGAAGTCTAAACTGCTCCTATCGAATCGAAAGCGTCTATTCTATAACAAGTGTAAATCCGTCACTGAAGGTAGGAATGTGACATACAGGGCGTCAATTGCGCATACGGCTATGCGAGGTGTGTTGGAGTTGTACCGAGAGTTGAGGAGCTAAGAAAATCGTCTATTCCGATTAAACAAATGGAGAGACGGCTGTGTGAAGAGATTGCGATCTATGGGAATAGAAATGACGAGTTTGAAAGCAACATTACTTCAGCTTGTTAGCGGCTAAAGAATCATGCGAAGAAATCAATGCTGGTGTGGAATATCCACCCCTAACCCAGATTATGTCAAATCAGCTATAGTCAGGGGTACAAATAACAATTTCGCAGTATACTATGCGTGATTTACAAAAACCTTTTGGACCTGCTACCGTGAATAATTTTCATATCCACCATCGGATATATTGGGCGAAAGATTAAAGGCCCAACCTGATGAACTAATC
Source organism: Hydrotaea cyrtoneurina (assembly GCA_958296145.1). Lineage (NCBI taxonomy): Eukaryota > Metazoa > Arthropoda > Insecta > Diptera > Muscidae > Hydrotaea > Hydrotaea cyrtoneurina. Next base: position 15,181,023 of record OY282513.1, on the reverse strand, counting down.
TTTAACATCCACCTAATACTGAAAAACAGATATGAGAAGCAAAACGAAAAAAATTGCAAAATAGGATACATTAGATTAGGTAAAATCAGCAATAAATAGCCAGGGCTACAAATAACAATTTCGCAGGGCATACCGGGCACCAGATGACAGCTTATCCAGCAACTTCTTCAATATTGAGACTGAGACACAACATTAAAATCGTTGGATTAAGAGCGGGAGACGGACTGTTGCTTTATTAAGAATCGCCTATTGGTTTGGCGGTCTGAATAGAAAAAAAACGTATCCTTGCATCAGACGGAGAAATTTCACTTGAGGAAGTGGAAGAATTGGTGTACCTCCACTCCGCCATTAATGAAAAACAGGAGTATCAAAATACAGCGACTATACTGACAGGGCCAGGTCATTGGAATGAATCCAACGGATGTAGCCAGAAAAGCGTTAGACGATAACCACAGAAAGGGAATACCGAGACTCCAGTGTAGAACAACGTGGAAGAAGACATCAAAATGTTTGGTATCACCAACTGGAGAATGAAGACATAAACCCAAAGTGTTCAGAAATCTTTAATTAAGCCGAACATGACCAACAACAATTTTAAAGCCATCTTAAGTAAGTTCTGCTAATTGTCATTTACAAATTTTACCATTTGAAAACTGAAAATTTAGAATATGACTAAAATATTTTACACCTCCTGAGCGAGGTCTTTCTACTGATGAGAGTACAGTGTATTCTCTCCTTGCGGACACCTCTCATAAAAGGACACCTTTAGCAGTACCAATCCGATTCAGTCCTGCTCTTTACTTCTACACTGTATTTGTAATTCAGAAAATTGGCAAAAGAAATAAAAGCATAATGCAGTTTCCTTCGAAATGACGATAATGATAATGAAAATTGGGGCTGGGGACAGTGGGGGCGTGGCATCGAAAAACGCCCCCGCCCCTTTTATTTCGACAATGTAGTTTTTGGCGGCCCATGATGGGGGTGGCGTCGACAAATCCAATACTCAATAAAATATGAATTTTTTGTAAAAATTCACTTCACCCAGAAATCGCGAAAATCTATATTTTTTTTTTGGAACAAATTCGCTTTTGCCTCTTATGTATATGTATACCAAGAATAGCGGGCGTCCGCGCGCGATTTATTTTTTATATTGTGTTATTTTCTTGATTTTCCTGGATTTGTCAACGCCATGCACATCAAGGGCCGCCAAAATTAAATTTTTGAACTCGTGAGAACAATTCCTTTCATTTGAGTACAATATTGTCGAAATAAGTGGGCGGGGGCGTTTTTCGATGCCACGCCTTCCCACTGTCCCCAGCCCCAATTTTCATTATCATTTTCAAGATAACTGTTTATTTTGTTTTTGTGTTGTCCCCCCATAAACTGAAGTTTAGCCAAAAATATTTATCAAATTTGATTCTAACAGAGCTTTTTCTAAACATTACTGGAACTCTAGATTCTGCGAGGACTGCCAAATTTTAAGTCTGTGTGTACTAGAAGCATTTTCCAAATATTCCTTAAAATTATTTCTTTTATATTTTTCAATATGTTGTGAACATTTGCTTTTCATTTTCTCATCTTCACAAAAACAATCTCATTTTGCTAATATGACACATCGCAATTCTTTGCGCTTGCAGTAGCATGACACAAAAGCTGTTCAAAAATTCAAATTGTAATGAACTAAAGTGTAAAATTAAAACACCATTTTTTGTTTTCTTTTCTTTTTGTTGACGTTCTCGTTTTCTTTGATGGGGGGGTTGCTTTCTTGTTTGCGTTTTATGCATTTTTGCAAGCGAAAAAGACATCTGTTGAATGTGATTTGTGAACCAATTTTTGCATATAAAAATGCAACAATTTGATTTAAATTTAAATATGTCTGCATTTATGGCAGATGGATGAAGGCGATGCGGAGAGAGAGAGAGAGAAATTAAAGGAATAGAAAACACACACAGAGAAACAAACTGAAGAAAAGAAAAGGCTATACGAGTAGCAAAACAAAAGTTGTCATCATCGTCTGAAAATAAAAACGGCCCAAATCTCAAATAAACACCATTCATCCAATTGACCGCCCGACCAAACAGTCAGCCAACCAGCCAAACAAACCATCAACAATTACAAATTTTTAAATATTTTGTGAATTTTATATTCACATTTATATAATGGTGGTCGGCATATTGTGTCGATCAAACGATTTGAAACGTGTAGGAAAAAGTTTGAAATATTTTTCAGATTTCTATGACACAAAAAAAATAGACATTTGAGATTTATTACACAAAATGGATGTCGGAAGATTATTAAAATGTACCATGAACAAACGTTCCCACCAGTAGACCTCCGCAGTGTGTGCGACTATAACAAAACTAAACCTAGGTTCGCATCCTGGAAGTCCATCAAACATTTTTCAGCGCCTGTTTCCACCTCGTAAATTCTGACGACTTGACGCGTATGAGAGTAATCTCTAAGCCACGTAAAACCGTCTTTAAAAAATAAAAGCCGTTTGGAGCTGGCTTTAAGCGATAGGTGCCGGTCTGTGGGTATACAAATTTAATCGTGTACATCTCACTGATTCGGGAGAAGTTCCCTGTCGCTTGCTTCATTGTACTTTAAGAAAATAAGTAAGTATGTTTTAATGTTGGACCAACATATTTAAAAATTTATCACATACAGATCAACAAATACGGAGACTTACCCCCATATTCATAAAAATTTAACAAACCTTTGTTAAGAAAAATGTGTGAAAGTTGTTTTTGTATTTTCATACATTTTTCATAACAGTTTTTTTAAATTTTAAATCTGAAAATGTGAAAACTTTTGAAAAATGTTAATGTCTCTCTGTTGCTTCAGAAAAATACGTAATCAAGTTAACGCTCATGCAATGGACCAATACCTTCAAAAATGTATGACATACAGATCAAGAAAGACGGAAAGACTTTTTTTTCAAACATTTTAAAGTCGGGAAAATATACTTTTTAATGACCATATGAACAATTTCTTTCAAATGTTAGAAACAACTAAAAACAAATAACAATTTGTGTGTTATTATTATGTTAATAATTCCTCTGTCCTTGTCTACAACCGATTGTTTAAAGAACTCAAAATGTTTGCTAGATCAAAAGTTATAGAATTTTGACCAATGAGTACAGACGAACCACTGTGCAGCGGGAAACTTCTCTAAAATCAGCAAGCGGATTACAATATAATTTGTAGACTCACGGATTGGATTCTAGGGTTTTAAACCGTCTCCGAATGGTGAATGCTTTTTCTAGTCATTTCTGTCTTACTCGTAAAGTCGTAAAACGGCCGCTTTTCTATGATCTTACCAGATTATGAGAGTGGGTTTGTTCTCACAATACTTATTACACCACGACAGCTTACGACCATCGAGACATCGCCAATAACTACAGATACCCTTGAGATCCGGGAAGGCGGGCATAACTCAAAATTCGTAATTATTGACCTGAGAGTTACGAAATATTCTCCTAATCGAATACTTGCAAATCATGTTATGGATACGACTCAATTCACATTATTAACGGTGTAAATTTCAGTTTAAAAAAAAAAAGTAATTTTACATGAAATGGCGTTTTGAGTTATGAGATTTTCTCGTCCTACCAACTCTATCCAACAGATACATGTGGACGATCTCGAGGAAGCGAAAAATTAAATTTCCCCCCAAGGCTAAACAGTTTTTTGTATTTCAATTTCAAAAACAGGGCACAAATATTTCTGTTAAAATTTTGTGATCTTCATATAATTTATTCTTAACAGCTGCTAATTTTCGTACCAAATCAGCTGTTTCGGAGTGAAGAATAAAATATACGAAGGCAAATTGTTTTTTTGGTATGTTCGCTTTTCTCAACGAAACAGATAATTTGGTTCGAATTCGGTTTCGATAAAATCCTGTGTAGCAAAAAAGCCCACATATTTTCGCATACGCTTAGTCAATCCAGAATATGTTTTATATCTGAATATCTTCTTCAATACTATAGAGTGAAACTAAAATGCATTCTGAAAAGGCACTCATTTCGCCAAAATAAACAAAAATATATTCATGAAATTCTATAAAATAGAATAATTTACGATAATATGTTCCCATGAAAAACGCTTGACAGTATTCATCTTGAAAATCTTCAATATTAATAATGGTTTCTTCCCAATTTTCAAAATGCGTAATCTCACGATCACTAAAATGTTCATTTAATTAATGTTTCGTTCAGTGGGTTTTTTGCATTTGAAATATGTTTGAACGGACATTGTACATACATGCACGAGTGTATGTCCGAATATAAATAAAATGTTCTGCGTATTCGATGCGTCAGACATATTGGGCGGCCGGTAATCAATGTTTGGTGGTGTTGCTTGGCTGTCGCCATTTCGTCGAGAAATTTTGTTTATTCTGCGTAAAATAATCATCAACCCCGCCCCGCCATCAATAATCCACATCTTTATCTGGTCCATCATGAAGAAAAATAAATAGTGGTAGTATGTATAGTGTTTATGTATAGGGCACATGTGTCTTGGATATATGTGTATGTACATATACAGACAGACATTGATATATATATATATATATAAATCTGCGGACATATATAATACAGACATTATGATGACTCATTTGCATTGTTAACGATTTAATGACCGATCGAGCGTGGTCACTGAGAAAATAAAAAACAACTCAGGGTCCCCCATAAATTCCCCTGACGAGTCGGCGCACAGTGGCGTATTTGGAAAATATTTGCGTAAGAATATACATATGTTTTCAAAAACAAAACTGTTCTAAGTGTAAGAATTACAAAGTATTGCAATTCATGACGGTTACGCTGTGAAGACCCAAATCGGGAGAAGTTGGATAGTGTCGCCTTTCGACATCTTGACTTTATTTATTTGATTGTCAATATATTACCCAATTATATTTCCTGCTGCATTTGTTCTTCCTGTCTTTATTTCTTCATAGAGTCAAAAACGTGCTTTGGAAGACCCGGGTGGAGACAGGACAAGTTGGCTCTCACTTGCCCTGTCTCGGGTCTTCCATCAACAAAAACATCAGAAAAAAATGTATGTAAGGACGACAACTGACAGCCAACTAAGTATTGGGCAGAAAATATTAGGCAAATGTTTGGTAAGAATCCGTAATCGTTACTTCAATGAAAACAATTATTTAAATAATTTAAAATGTCAATGTTATTTAAGTATTTTTTTCTGGATATTTCAATTGCATTGAACAAGTTTTTAATCAAACTAATTTTTCGCTGTTTCTACGTGGGATTTGATGCGCAGCGGCGGCAGCTATAGATTTTCTACGAACGAGACACAAATTTGCTGTAAGGGACATAAAGACATCTAGAATTTGAAGACCTACTACTACTTCTGTAAATGGATTTAGGTCGACAGTCTTTGCTTATGTTTGCGATCAGTGACCCCAGAATATACTGTGAGAATGTGTAAAAATTCCTTCGAAAAGTCAGGGACACTAGGCACTAATTATAGCGAACTAATCGATCTGGCTGCTCAGAGACACCATGAAAGAGCAAGTTGTGTTACGACTTGGAAAACATTCAGCCCTATTGCGGGAGTCAACGTCAATTTTGTGTTTTCCTATGGCCTTTGTCGACTACTTTATGCAAATGGTCGGTATTGCTAAATAAATGTGATATTAATATTGTCTTGAGACGACTCTGTTTTTTGTCTTCATGATTTTTGTCAACGCCTTGAACAATTTTTAAGTGTTTCAAAGTAAAAAAGAAAACAATACTTGCAAACCAATTTGTAAAACATGTGGATGAGTTGGAGAAAAATCCTTCGCTTGCAGGTCAGATTCAGGTAAACAACTAGCAGTGCCATTCCCAAGTTAAAGTCGATTCCATTAATCAGCTGGTACAATCCCTGGTCAAAAATCTCAATGTTGCTGAGAATGAGGTTATTTACAAAATGAATGTTGATCAGATTCCGTCTTTCAATTAATATGTTATTTTATTTCACTGCACATGTATTAAGGCTGTTTTATTCACTTTCAATCCTTTTAAAGATATAACAAAAATTTACACATCCAGGGAAAAAATTACTTTGATTTTGCCACTCAATTTTAATTTGTAATTTGAATATATCTGACTCCTGTCTCGGTACTCTTTTTTCTTATCTTTGATTTTGTTTATTTTCTTTATCACTCGAAGCGGAATCAGTATCAAAAATAAAAAAGATTTTCCCACAAAAACACCAAACAAAATAAATAAACAGACTCAACCGCTAGAGATGATTTATTCAATTTCAATTTATCGATAAACAGTCGTCGTCACATTAATTCTCATTGACAAGAAGTGAAGATAGTTTTTGTGTAGTAATTATTAAGACAATGCATTTTAAAGCCACCGTCGTTTCGTGCTCTTGTGTTTTATTTACATACGACTGACATCTGTCATACATTTAATTTCAGCAAAATCAAATTATATTTTGTGTTGAATTTTTTTTTCCAAATTTTAAGCTCTGGTTGATTTGTTTTCTTTTTTTTTGACATATTACAACGAAACTTCAAAAATATTTACAAAACAAAACTGTCTAGTGTAAACCCCAGATAAAATATGTAATCAAAATATTTCTAATATTATTTGAGTTAATTTGGGCAATTGTGGTTTTATTCGACAGGAGCCAGATGATATTTACCTCGGATGTGTTAAAAACATCCAAAACTACATTTGAAAATCGATTTGGACACGTTATATTTTTCTTGTTTATTGTCCGGTTGAAGATTTATTTACGATTTGATTTTAAAACATTGAATTTGATTGATTACATTTCTATCTCAACAAGTAAAAAAAGATGTAGAAAGTTGATGAGGCAGTTCCCTTTTCAAGAATAAACCAACACATTGTTAGTCGTGGATTTACGAGTTTGATATGTGGTGAAGTCAACAAGCACCTGAGCACGAATCGAAAAAAAAACATGTCAAATTCGATCAAGTGTCGGGGAACGGAGGCTGTTTTCTTTGATTATCGCGGAGTCTGAATTCTTCTCAAATGGTCAGGCGGCATTTTAGAAAGCAATTTTGGTGAAAAATCATCAAATTTGCTGTTATTATGAATGGTTTTCTGTTGAAGATTTCAATATAAACGATTTAACCAGAAGTGTATTATTTCAGAATATTTTCATTGAACAATTTAGGATCCTTTTTTTGACAGAAATATAACTAGAAATTTGATAAAATTGGAAATTAACAGAACATTTATAAATTTAATAAAAACAAAAATACACTTTCATAATTTCCAATACTGTTTTTATTTACCCCAATGTGGGTCGACGGCGTGTGTGAATGTGTCAACATACAATTTCGTGTGATATATATAATTCTTTGTATATATATATATATTTATATATTTTGTTGTTTATTTTTATATTTTTGTTGTGAATGTTGAATGACATTTTGAGTAGATTTTTTAAATATTTGTTTTCAACATTATATTTTAAATGCTTCGGTTTTTTTTTATAAAAAAACAATTTTTGCACTTTGTCGAAAGATATACGGAGGTATAATCGTCTAATAATGACTAAAATAAGTTGCTACTTTTAGAATAGTGTTGCAGAATTTATGACAGTAAACGATCTAAAAAAGAGTAAAAGCAAAAAAAGAAAAACAGGTGACACTGTCTCAACAGAGTTTAAGGGGCAGATGTTTCCTCGATGCAATTTAAAATGTGATATTTTTTTGAATTGAAAAAAAATGATAACGAAAGTAATATTTCCACTATTTTCGCAATGGGTAACTAAGTGTTTTTAATTTAAAATTCCATACAAACTGTGATTAGGATTAACTGTTGATTAACCAGGCATGGACACAATGGGGTTTAGACTTCGAATTGGGTTAGAAGTTTCCACAGATCATCACGTTTTCTCAAAGATTGTCTTGTAATGATTGGACATAATGGGACACAAAATCAAACTTGTGGGCAGGGTAACACTAATACACACAAAACAATTTACATTTTAAGCATACAGTATAAGTCCATTTACCCATATTGTTCCAGTTCAATGAAAATGTCAGTTCCTGGGCAGCCACTTTGAAGCTCTACTGAAATATCGTGTACGAAAAAAATTATACAATTTCGTTTCATTAACAGTACATGAATTTCGATTCCTTCCAGCAAAAATTTATTCTTTTTTCTTCTTTTTACGGCAAAAGCGTATTTATTTATTCGACACAATAATATTTATTAAAGTTTATAAACGGAATCTCAAAAGAAATGCGCGTAAATATAAACAAACGTCGTCGTCGTTGTGGTCGATCGAAGCGTCGCGCTGTTGATTTTAGATCAACACAGTCGTGTAAGACGAAGGAAACGTTGGCGGTCTCACGCCTAAAATTCACTATACCGCTCTAAAGTGAGGCTATAAACGAGATCGTTATAAAGAATGAAAATAAACAAACAAATTTTCAAAATCAATTGAAAAGGAAAAAAAATAGCAGGAAAAAAACGTGAAGAAACTAAACGGAATGAAAAACGTCGCAACAACGCGAATTCGTGCAATGATTGTCTACAACTGAGCGCAAACATTTAAATGTGATGAGGAAAACATTCGCACGAACCCCAATACCCCAGAAAGAAAGCAACAGCAACTAAATGCGACCCAACAAACAACAGCGCGAATAAAGGACGGGCAGATGGACGGATGCAGAGGCAGACACAGAGACAGGCGATGGCACAAGGCGGGAATTACTTGAATTTACTACAGGCATGACGCATTCATCGGCATTAGTAAAATACAGCATCTAGAACTAGACATGAAGACGTTTGTCGAATGAAGCCCAAGCATTTGTTGGCGTGAATGCGACAAGTCAGCGACGGTGTTACCAAAAATGTGGAAAGAATGCGTCTTTTCTTATTCAAAAAAAAAGCAACGCACTTTTTTGAGCGTACATACATATGCCCATATGACCGTATTTTATTCAATTTTACATTTTGATTCAACAAAGTACGCGGCTGGCTGAGATGATTCATATATTTTGGTTTTCTTTTAGGGGGTGAAATCTCCTGTTCCGCCTCCTTCTCATCAACGCCATCGTTTATGGTTTTTTTTTGCTGGTTGTTATTGTTTTTGTTGTTGAATTTTAATTTATTTATTAATTGTTGCACAATTGCATTCTCAGTCCGTCCGTCCCATCATTTATAAATTACGATGCATCGCTCGCAGCAACGCCGTCGGCATACTGAGCGTATGAGTAATGAGTAGTAGTGCTTTGCATTGAATATTACAATGATGATGATTTGCATTGGATTTTATATTTGATAACCACATGTTATCGCATTTTTATTGCTTTGTATTGGAATATCTAACTACAATTGAAATGGAATGATTGTTGAAGTTCTCGAAACACACCGGCTTTTCACCACATCCGGATTATGAGAAAAGACAATAGAAATTTGGACACTACAATAAGATCGAAACATATGATCGAAAATATTCCGAATTTTAAAAATGTTCTAAATTATCGGACCATCTCCATCGAAACTCTGCGCATCAAAATCCGAAGAAATTGTTATGTATGTCTGCTATAGATTTAGGATCCCTTTACTCTTATTATAATAAACTAATTCGAAGACGTCATGTCAACCACTGTGCATCGGGTTTCGTGAACCGAATAATTTTGCAAACCGATTAAAGCTGGTCGAGTATCTACACGATTGATTTGAATTTGAAAAAAAAATGTAAATAAAGAAAATTCTTGGCATACAAATCAATTGCAACAATAAATAGGGAGAGTGAGTGAGTGAGTGAACAAAAAAATTGAGTTTTAATTACAAGCAATCGTACGTTGAGAGGCATTCCCTACAAATGACAAATTTAAAAGAACTATGCCGCCAAAATGTTGCTACCCTCAACCCTACACAGCTCCCTCCCTCATATTTTCTTCGGCTGCCGATGATTCATGTTGGTGATTTTGTTTTCATTTTGATTCGATACGCGATACGACGTATATCCATTAATTATATCGAATAATAACAGAGTGTTTTTTGGTAAGGTGGGTGTTGGTTGGCTGGCTGATGGCGAGTGTTGTTAATCTTGCAGCAGTTTTTCACGATTTACGATCATACATACTTGTAATTTCAAATATTATTGTTTTATTGATTTCAAAAATGTTATGTGCAATTAATTTGTTCAACTGTCTGTTTGCTTGACCATTTGTTTTTATTTAGTACAAATATTTTCTTTGCTTTTAGTTGGTGTGAAATATTTCCCCATTGCGTTGAAAAATTTATATTTCTGTTTTGATGTCTTTTTATTTGTTGCCGGCGAAGTCATTTTGTTTTAGACATTAAGCAGTAGTAGACTGCTTGTCTTTTTTATTAAGAGATTATACTATTATTTGTCTTTTGTTTGAAGAAGAAATGAAAAAGTGTCTGCAAAAATGCAATAAATTAATTCAATTGAGAATGACATAAATCCTCCTACCAAGAAAAAAGGAAACAACATTTAAACGAAATAGCATCGGCATCATCATTCTATTTGGCTTAAGTTTTGGCAACCTCGTGTCAGCGTAAATGCAGTCTATATGCGGAAAACAAATATGCCGAGACGAACAATGGGTATGGCACTTTGCATTTGTATTAGCTTCAGAGTAATTGACGAGATACATGTTTTGACAACCGATCAATCCCATGTAAAATTGTATACATCTCTCAATCCATTTAAAGATATAATGCCAATTCCCCACCCAAGACCAAGTCACGACGGCTGGAGGTGACTGCGACGATTTGATATGTAAATGGAACTCAGAATATGGAGATTAGTCAGCCTATTGACGATGTTGTGATATGACTCAACAACAACCAATGCGTAACGACGTTGAATGCCAATTCTCTAGTCTAGACGACGTCAAGATAGAAATTGACTGGCTTAGAAATAACAAGACTACAAGTGCCAGTAGTCTATCGACAAAACTGTTGGATCTGAGTTGGTAAAGAGACAGACTTATCTCTGCATATGGGTTGGAAGAACGTATCAATGATGGGTATAATAACAGTTGCCTATGTCCTTTTTACAAGAAGAACCCACTACGGTGGATAAATGTATACAAGTTTTTATATGGTACATACGATGTACGTTTCTCACCGCAGTCCCGCAGTTCCCTATTGAAGTCAAGACAACAGTATTCGCACCAGAGAAACCTTCATGGAAAACATATGTCGACCACGTACAATATCGGCAACGAATGACATCACCGCAGCCTAACACATCAAAATACAATGACTGAGCTGTAAAGGACGAGTGAGAAAGTGCACTAAGGATATAAGAGAAACGCTCTTCGAAAAAAAGTACGAGGACCTGTTTGCGCTCGATGACAAACTGAGGGTCGGCTGTATACCGACATTACCAACAAGACTAATGTGCTGTCTAGGAGATGTGCGAATGGACAAGAATGCTACGGCACAAAGCCGCTCAGCGAGCATACAAAACTGTTAAGTAAGTAAGTTGTAATATATAAGTCCTAGACTTGTCGTTCCGATTACCAACTCCACCGATATGACACAATTCTATTCAGAGCACATTCTGCGCCGAATCACAACATGACCTAATATATTTTACTTCTAAAGTCGTAAGAGAAAATAAGTAAAAAAAAAGGAAGTGTGAAGTTTAATGTTCACGGCAAATTATGTGTAGAGTTTAAGCCATCTATGGATACTTAGGGGAGAAAGTAACTTCTGCAAGGCTGTCACTTTTACAGTAGTTCTTGAAACCCAAAGATCAGATTTTAACTCAAAGATAATATCTGAATATAACAACTTCTATGACATCCCTCATACTCCTTTTAAGTTTCAAGTAGAACCATCTCAGAATTCCGGAATTTGAATCTATCCATTGATTCTATTAAACCTTACTGTTCTATGTAATGTTGGTCAGAAATACAGAAGTCTCAACATTAGATCCCTTTATTTATTTTTTGTCCAATCCAATAAACTATTGATGCATTTGAAAAGTTTCATGTCATCAGCATACAGTAAGCACTGAGAGTACAACAAACTGGTTGAGATATCATTAATAATGCTATATGCGAATGATACTTGTTCTTTTGTTATAAACGTGTCTCTTAATATTAAAGCTTTCTTTACATTTATCGTTTATAAGCATTTTAGATTTCGATGTCAATATTGACCTCATTTGGGCTTTATTTAATAACAAAATGTATTAATTGGTTGTGAACAAAATATTACTGTGAAAGGGAGAGAATTACTTCTTGTCTTTGTTTTGAGTTTAATTCCAATCTTAAGTGTGACGAAAACAGTAAAAACATGCAAATTTCATATTCCAAAGTATCCGTGTTTGCGTGGCTACAACTTTCAGATTTTATGACTGGTAAAATGTTACAATAGCAACGGAAATGCCAAATTTGCTGATTTTACAAACTGTGCACACGAAAAATTTATGAAACATGAGTTGGGGCTTATTCTGTAGACAAAGTTCAAAATTTTTGAAACAGTAAAAATATTTCACGAGAAACGTTTATTAAAGATTTAAAACTGTTTATAATTAACAAATTAGATAATAATAAATTATTCACACAAGCGCTAGATTAAAGTTATAAGTGGAATGAATGTCACAAAGATATAAAAGTGATGTGGCTATTTACAATCAAGTAAAAACCGTGTGGCCAATATCGATTAGCCAGGAAAACCATTAATATTTAAACCATGAGGTTATGGATATGGAGGCTATACTCTAAGGAAGTCGACAGAAAATATAACGAGGATTTTGTTATCCATTAAACTAGAGGGAAATATACGACGAAAATGACTGGACCTTTAAGTATGCATTTACACCAAGATTAAACATCAATTACTGAATTCCTATTCGAGAATATTACTCATTTAGGTTAAAAAGGTATTGTGATTCACCAACCTCACGCAATTTGTACTGCAGTTCGACGAAATATTTATATTTATCTATTTATAATATAAGTAACAGTCTTGAAATCTTGTAACTTACCGAAATTACTTGCGGTATCGCCATTATTCTGAAGTTCCCAAGCATTCTACAGGTGCAAACAAAACACAACTCAATATAATGATCATAACAACGGTCACACAAAACACTTACCGGATCGACATCAACCTCCAGAGGCGACATTGCAATATTGGCATTTTCTAACATACTGCTGCGAATAGTTTCGTAACGTTTCTTTGACTCTTCCGAGGCGGACATATTAAATGTTTCACCAGAATCAGGTAGATCATCAGGTTGATTATTTGCCGCTTCTGTCTCCTCCGGTATTACATCCCAACGTATAGAATCAATATGGGGTTGCAAAAAGGGATTTGTGGGAGTGGCAGATGAAGAACAGTTGCTACCACTGCCTTCTGTGCCTCCAGTTTGACGTGTTACTTGGGTATTTGAAGTGCAATAACTAGGTGAGTTGCTACAATCACTAAAATCTAAAACAAAACTATCACCAGTATTTCCATTATCATTAGGACTAACGATCTGCAAAGGAAAGTACTATCAGTATGTGTAATTACATATTTGCTAATTATAAATACCTGTTGATTTTTAAATTCATATTCCAATGCCTCATCCGCTCCGGGGAAAGCTTGCACCAACTCATGCATTACTTCCACAACCAATTGCATGGAAGGTCTCAAGTCTGGTTTGGTGGCCCAACATGAGGTCATTAAATTCTGTATTGGCTGAGGCCACTCCGTTATGATGGGAGGTCGTTCCCCCTTGTGTATTTTCCACATTATAGAGTATGTATTGTCTACATCTTTGAAAGGCTTCTGTCGTGATAGAACCTCCCATAAGACTATGCCCCAACTGAAAATATCACATTTTTCGGTATATTTAGAACCCTCGAACACTTCCGGAGCCATCCAAGCTGCTGACCCCTTATTATTAGTCATTAGTGTTGATTTATCGGCAACAGTTCCAAAGTCGCATATTTTCAAATGACGACCTTTGTTGGTAAGCAGAAGATTGAGTGGTTTTAAATCACGATGAATTAAAGGCTTCGGTTTCATGGCATGTAAGTAGGCGACACCCTAAAATGAAGATAGAATCATTTTAGTTATGTTGTTAAATAATGTGTGATGAATTTGTGACTTCAATTGTTTAGATACGTATTACTGTAGATAAAGTCATATTACCATCATGGGCTATACAGTATTTCAGTTATGTCTGTCGGCACCTTTGCTCTAGTTAATATAAAAACAGTCAAAATTTTAAACAATGTCATATATTTGAATAGGCTCCTCCAAAGGAAAATCTTTTCATATTTCTACGAAAATACTAGACATTACAGGCCCAAACACAAAATACCAGCAAACACCATCTATCTTGTACACGAAATGCATTCGCGGAAGAGATTATGTCAAAAGGAACCCTGGACAATAGATTACTGAGAAAACAGAGTATCAAAACATTCAACTACCATACATGAAGTTAATCAAATAGTTACGAAGAGTTTCGTTAAGAAAAATGTGAAAGTAACTGCTTTTGACTTTTAATTTGCATATGGTTTCTGAGAAGTGTTCAATTTGTCTCATCTACTTGCTTAGCTCATATGACCTAGACTTCGAAAGAGTGTAAGCTAGGTTTTATTTGTAGCATCTACGCGAAACCTTTCTAACTCGCTATATGAACACTTCTCAGGCCAGGTACATCTGTCGTATGTCCTCATTTACTCCGTTAAATGGAGGACTTAAGAGAAAACAAGTGAATATCATCACAAACATATAATTAATGTAAATTATGAAAAGTAATGGCTACAGTTCAGAACCTAGCGAAACTACGAGGAGAACACACTACTACAAACACCTACCCCTAAGGAACAAACTTCGCACGTTAGAAGTACTATTTTCTGTAGATTATAGTGCTTCCCTTAAGATAACTTTTAAGGCGGTTGAATATGACGGTTTTACCCTCAAGTTTTTACAGATTATTTTCCCCGATATTGGTACTTATGTGCTTGACCTTGTTAATGCAATTATAAGAACTTCTTTCTGAGTGTAAAGTAACCAAAGTTGTTCCAATTTATAAAGCAAAATACAATAATGTTAATGACTACATTCTAATATCGAATACGCCCATCTTCTTTAAGATGGTTGATTGATATACATTCACGGCTGCACGATTCTCAGTCTGGTTTCAGACGATTTCGTAGTGTCGTTCCGCAAGGTGCACTTTTGTTCGTTCTGCATCTGAATGATTTGGTTGACAATATCGGAACTTATTGTATTCTCTTTGCATATGCCGATGATGTGCAGTTGTTTTTCAGGGCATAACATATTCTGGGATGTGAAGCATGATAGAATTGATTTTACAACCTCAATTCTGGAAAATTGGAAAAGGGTTAAAGGACTTTCCATAAATATAGATAAAACTAAAGCGATGCGTTTTGGGGGTAGTTTCTTTATTTGGTGTTAGAGTTGGTTTTGTGAAAAGTATTCAGTGTCTTGGTTAATTTTACATTAAGAAAATTATACAGTTTGGAAGGAAGGTGTATAAAAGGCAAGTTCTTCTTATGTAGTAGACAGCGGACTTAACACAAGACAGTACTCCAGTGACTCTCACATAACCTTTCAACATTTAGTCTATACATCATTATATTACTTTTTATAACTCTAATAGAAGGGATTCACACTGGATCCTATGGGTTTCCGAGTGGGGGTGCATCTGTTTAATTCAAACTCTATAGGTTTTGTAATTGTTCACAAACGTGTATTGGGTAGTACATTTAAAGCTTAAATGGGACTTTTTAAAATTTATTTCTAATTAGTTATGTTTAATTACCTCTATTTCTTTATTATCTTTTTTTGTAGATTTTTTTATATAGCGATTATGTTCAAATGAGTCAGTTTAATATTATTCAAATTCGTTTATATGTTTATAATGTTTTTATTTTTGTACTGTAGTCAATTGTAACCATATAAGGCCCCTAGGCTCGGTTACTTCATGAATTTAAATAAATGAAATAAAATGAAAACTCAGACAAGAAATCACTTTTGGAAAACCGAAATGAAACATCATATTGTGTATTAAAGTGCCAGTATTTACTGACACCATTTTATACATGAATGATGATGTATTTTCGTTGCTTTTCAAAGCAAAACAAAGCCGAAGTCATTCAAACAATGTTTCATTGAGTTTATTATGGCGTCTCCATCGTACTAACTACAGATGTCTTTACACCAGCAAAGTGTAATAGGAATTAATGTAGATACTTTGATTTTTACAATACCTTTGTCGTCTTATTTATTGAAATTTGATCAACAAGAATCTTTTTGGAGAAATTTACAATTAAAAGGACAACAATTTTAAAGTTTCCGTAGGGTATACGCCAAATTGGGTAAAAGTAGGTATTGGTTTCACTAACTAATTATTGGGCAGACTTGGGAAATGCTTTTATTGATCAAATTTTGCTAGAAATACAAAAAACCTCCTAAAACCCAAATTCTTTATCATATTTTTCAAAAATACTTTACACCATAAGCTTTCGAAATCAGTTTTTTTACACCCCAATATACACGAATGTAAAAAAATGTTACTACTTCGTTACTCGAATTCAAGTTGATATAAGTGTTTTGATGTATCAAACGTGTAAGGTTACTGGGTCTGCGATTATACACAGAGTCACACTCAGATCAGCAGAAATAGTTTCGTCTTATAGAAAATTCTTATTGTGGAAAATCAATTCCAATTGCATTTAAATTATACCACATAACAAAGATAAAGACAGTTGTAGCAACAACATATGTATGTGTTTGCTGGTATAGATATGCAAGCTGTAGATATTATCAGTAAAATCGGTTTAGTTGGTATGCGCAATTTAATACTTTTTGTCTTTTAATTTAATGTATGAACAGTTTAAACGTTGTTTGCTGGCTTCCCCCTCAGTGTACCTCTGTAGACGATAATCGAAACAAAAATAACACTTCAACTTATCGCTTTTGTTCTTTTCCTTATCTACACGTCTAACCATCATTTATGTTCCATTATTCTAAACAATGTAATACAAATTTCATGCGATTTTTCACTTACCTCTGCACACTGGCGCGCCCAACTCATGGCATGTGCTTTTGCATAGTACGGTTTGACTTTGCCATGTAAGAAATCGTACAACGAACCGCCTTCTGCGTATTCCATTATCAAATATGTGGACATTTGATTCAGAGCAATACCATACAGAGCTATAATATTCGTATGCTGGACACGGGACAGCTGTTTGACTTCAGTTTCAATGGCTTTCTGTTCGGCTTTGGGTCCGAATTCTTTCACGGCCACATAGCGATCATGCCATACGGCTTTGTAGACCACACCATAAGAACCATGGCCGACTTTCTAAACGAGGCGGAGGTATAGAAAGGAAAAGGTTTATTGAATATATATTATATAAGATATTTAGGATGTGAATGGGGTCGGGTTAGGTCCCGCCAAAAGCAAACCTCTTTAAAAGAAATCTCAGAGAAGTCAACACTGGGACACAAAAGACTAAAACCGCCACTGCTAAAAATTCCCTGATTTAGTGGCGGCGGCGGCAGATCTAAACTAACAGCACCCTCTGTAGAGTTAGGTGTCCCGGTAGCAGCGGCGGTGGAGCATGTCAGTGATGTTGCTGTGGGTGATGCTGCGGACGAGGTTGCATTCTGTTGTTCATCGGTCATTGTTCGTTTAATTTAACAAAAAATTCCGATATTTTCCAGTTGTTGTGGATTTTCTATTTCCGTTATATCTACCAAAAAATATCACTTCTTCTCCCCTGATCCACAAACAGTTTTTCTTTTCATTTATTTCAGTGGTCTGGTGTTCTCTTCTAATGCGTATTCTTTTATTTTCACCGACGTTTGCTTCATGTGTTGTTATTTGCCGCTGTGGTTCTTGTTGTTGTTGCTGTTTATTGTTGAAATTACATAATTATTGCCAAAATTGTGGACAAAAATATTGTTATGGACTTTTATTTGTTTTTTTTTTAAACGTTTTTTTTTGTGTATTTTTGCAGGAGAAAATACTTTTGGAAAAAATTCTACTGATAATGAAGAGCTGAACTGAACTAAAACAGCTGTACGTAGCAGCTGTTGCTAACAGAGCGATGGCAATCCTGGTAAATCCAAAGAAACGGAGAAAACAGCTGTAAGACGAGAGGGCGTTGCTACACTGGTCGGGTGGTTGGTGTCTTTGCTTGAAGTTAACAACTGGCAAGAATTCCAAATGCTGCCGCAATAAATTAATCAGGATATATTTTGGATTTAAAGTAATTAGTTAAAGTGGACTGTAAATTGACTTTTGAAATTGACACTTCTTTCAGTATATATTCAGAGTATTTCAAAAAAAGAAAGATCCTTTATGTAATACCGGTTTGAAATTATTCAGAAATGAAAATAATAAATTCATTTCGTGGTTTAAATGATACAAGTTTAGGGAAATGTTTTCTTTTTTACTTAGCATTATGAATGATGTATGTACATTATTTATATTTTTCTTTCTGCTGACACACTTCTGCCAATTGAGTCCATAATTTATAAGGTATTTCACTGATCCGCTGTCATGATAACCATTTCTCTATAATCGCTTCGGACACTTTGTGAAATCGGCTTGAAAAAACATTCAATTCGGTAAAATAGAGGGATTTTACCTACCTGGTGAATATCTATGGGAGCCCTCCGTCACAGTCACAGTTCGCAAAACTGAAAAGTTTCCGGACCGTGTTATCTCTCGAAGAGGTGATCACAATTGGCCACCGAGATCTTGTGATTAAACACCGTGCGACTTCATCCTTTGGGACCAGGTGATAGATAAGTTATACGCCAACAGCCCAGCGTTGATACAAGAACTGAAAATTTTTTACTAGATCAATTACTACAGACTTGATGGAATTTGATTCTGGACCGCTTTGTAACGTACTCTTTGCTGTGCTGAGAATGTGGTATCCGTAGTCGAGAGCCACGTCGAAGCTGCGATTTGAAGACATTCGACTGTTTTTAGACTTTCTGTCCCTTAAGACAAAAACATCGAGCAAACCGTTCAGAAACCGACTCCGGCCCATAAGCTCTTTGAAAAATGGCTAATAAAAAACGAAATGTGGACTCAAAAAATCCCATACAAAATGCGTGGCGACCACGTGAATGTAAGCGTGTTCCCTAAATAATGGAGATGTTTTTCAAATAATCCATTTTTTTTTATTTAATGACATTCGAATTTTAGGTGCCCGGATCCTGCTAGTTCCCTTTAGTCCCCCAAAAGAAAACAAAAGCTGTTGGCAAATTCAAATTGACCCAACAAAAATGTAGCACCGTTTTGCCGTCCAACACAAGGAACCGGAAAATGGATGGATTAAATTTCAATAAAATGAAATGAATCGAAATCTAACAAAAAGCCAAAACTTTTTTTATTTATAGCAAATTCTACATGGGTAAGGGATAGAAAAACTTTTAACACAAAACAAAAAAAAAACCTTCAAATGGCCCAAAGTGCTGACTACTCCAATGACCAAAACAACAACAAAAAAATACAGCAACACTCAGGGAACAAAAGGGGAAAAAGGACACCATAGAATTGTTTTATAATAAGTACACACGCAGAGACACACTGGATAAGGACATCAAACCCAAGGGCTCTCATGATGGGATGGGTGGTTACGAGTAGAAATAAACGCAACTACTATTCTCGTTGCCATTTGCAAACTAACAAAACAAAATATTCATATGTCATCGCTATACGTAAGTACCCGTAAGTAAGCAAGTAAGCGTAAGTATGTGAGAAAAACAAAAGAAAATATTTTTTTTGCATTTGCGTAAAACAAAGAAAAGCCAAATGAATTTCCACAGCCAAGCGGACGAATGAATCGACGCACATACTCGTACATTTGGAGCTCACTGCTAAGTAGACCTTCCAAAAGAAACAAAAAAAAAAAATCTGTAGATTTTTGCTATAATGTAAATGCATTTATATCCTTCAGAGTATCCTTTTCCCCAACCTCTGCTGGCTCTGGTATTTGTTCTTATTGTAAAAGTAAACGAGAACGACAAAAACCGTACGAACACATTAAACAAAGGAAGCAACACATTTTAAGGTCTTTCAGATTAGGAATTGAGGGTGGCGGCATAAGAGATCCCAACGCCCATGTGGATAAAGTAAAGCATGTAAATGCAGCAGACGTTAAAAAAGAATTGCAGTAATCATTCCTGCCAATAACAAGAAATTTGTTTTAAATAAGAATGTTTTTGCCGTCGATACAATTTTGAATCTACCAAGATCGCAGATTGGACCGAGGAAAGGGATCATAATTATGATCCCACGGTTGTACATGATATAAATTTGGCAATAAATCTGAAATTTGCAATTGCATTACACAGACCTAGCTGAAGTGTGTTTGAGCTTAACCCATTCATGGCCAAGATATTTTTTAAAAAACGTTGTATATTTTATAAAAACGGGGTCCTGAGTTCGAATCCCTTGACATTTTTACCTCTATGAAATCCTTTTCTCTGTGCCATATGCCATCGTTGGCTATGAATGGGTTAAGTCTGGAAGATGGACCTAGTGGGGCTAACCATAGGTGAGTTATAAGAATCGAAGTTGGAATCCTCGGTACTCAAAAAATTAAATAAAGATTTTAAGTTTGCGTGGCATGTTTCTCAGCTTCCCACTTATGTCGGAATCACCTAATCTAACTCCATGGGTTACAGCCGAAGAATACGCTACCGGACCACTCACGGACAGGGTTATCAAGTGGACATCAAGTGCGCCCCTAGGAGTTTCCCCAGCAAAAAATATCATATTTATAAAGACGCCTTCGACAATCAACAGTTTTTTTTTGCTTTTTCAATAAAATCTCCTGATGATGCTGGAAAAAAACCGTCGAAACATCGAGAAAAAAGATAAAATAGATTAAAATTATTTACATCGCCAAACAATCTGACCGGAATTAGCCCAATAAAAATCGAAACTAAAAGATACAAATTATTTGAGACAATGCCTTGTTTGGTAGATCCCTGCAAAACTAGTACGAGTTTGCAAAATGACTTGGACTGGCATTCAATCCTCAGTAGAAATAAAAACCGATATCGACCTCTTCACCGCTTCACAAGTGATCTTAGACAGAGCGACAGCTTATCATGGAGTTTCTTAAATTTTTTGAAGTAATCGATGCAGATGGATCTAATTCATGATAAAACTTTTGCTTGCTACTGCCTGAGAGACGTCCCAGCGACAATAGGGGCTGGCGATTGCAGCGCCGCCATCTATAGAAATAATGATGTCAACGAATGAAGGATTGAAGGATCAAGAACAGAGATCGCTCTCGCTGAAGTATAACAACGCTGTACAACACTTTTATTGCATCTGTGCTTCTTTTTGGCACTGAAAGCCGATGAAGCGGAGGTAGAAAATTTGTAAAAAAGCAACAAAATATAACAAAAAATTATCAACTTTGGAAATAGTTGAGGAATATAAACGCTGCGGTAGGCGAGTTTCGTAGCGTGCTTGCATAACAACGTGGGGCTTTATATTATATCACCTGGTATTTCGGTAGCTGTCACTTTTGAAGCTTTTATTCTTTGACATTTGACAAGTAGAATACACGCTTCAACAACGCATTGAAATTATTAAAATTCGTTAAAAAAAAATTGTGAAAATCTTGCAGTCACAGTTGGCAAAACTAAAGATTTTTGGGTCGTCGTACAGCACCTAGCGCAATACAGAAATTGATGGAAAACTTCGAGCTGTTGAGACAATTTAGTGATGTAAAGAATAAAACCCGTGCAACTCGCTCAAGAACAACTGAGAATATTGCGGCGGTAGCCCAAAGTGTTGAAGAAAACTCAGGTTTGTCCATTTCTCGTTGATCTTTGGAATTGGGCATTCCATAAACGTGACTGTTTGGTGCGTTTTATGATCCGGCGGTGTCATTGGACCTTACCTTTTCGAAAATGAGCTTGGATCAACAGTTACGGTGAATGGATTGCGCTATCGACAGATGATAAACTATTTTTTATGGCCGGAGTTGGATGATAATGATCTGGACAACGTTTACTTTCAACAACAAGACACAAGCAACGAAACCATTGCTCTTTTACGGGCAGACCGTGTTGTCGCTCGAAGAGGTGATCACAATTGGCCACCGAGATCGTGTGATCTAACACCTTGCGACTTCTTCCTTTGGGCTACGTGAAAGATAAGGTCTACGCCAACAGCCCAGCGTCGATTCAAGACCTCAAAGATAGAATTCGAGGGGCTATCGAGGATATAGGGCAGCCACTTTGCGATTTGGTTATGGACAATTTAATGAAAAGGATATGGTCCTGTAGGAGTGGTCGTGGTGGCCATTTGGCTGATGTTGTTTTTCATTATTACCGGCATACCTTCCTATTTATTATGAAATAAACATCCGATCATTTATCTCAAAAAATGCCATTTTTCCTTGAATGCCAAAATAACACCATTTGTTGTAAAACCCTGTACAAATTCAGTTTGAATTGTAATTGATAATAAATAAATAAATTTCTGGAACACATCCAATTCGATTATTTTTTATATCTTAAAATAAAAATCGCTCTCTTTTTGTATAGAACCCAAAAATGTTTACTAGATCAAAAGTCCCCGACTTTTGGATGATGGATTATATTCTGGATCACCGTGCGAATTAATCATTATCGGAAGTATCGCCGTGGAAGCAGATTGGCCGTCACGATGGCGGAACTAAAAATGTCCCTCCTGCCTCCCTCCAATACCCGTCTTTCCCATCTCTAACACAGTGCATTGCATTTATAGGGGGCATCACCTGAGTGTTAGTCAAAAAAAAAAAAAAAATTGGCACTGTGGGGTCTAATGCTGATTACGTTTGTACATACCAATATATGTTAAATTTTTTCTGCACATTGCACTTAACCCGGATGTTTGTGTTCTTTTGTTGAAAAAGTGCAACCAAGTGAAGAGATTTTTAAGTTCGTTTGTCAAAGTGTTGCCACCAATGAGTGTGAAAATGGCGCACATTTCCCACTCTCACTAGTCAAGGATGGAGAATGTTACGCCGAAGAACAGCTGATGTCAAGTGACAAACTGGCCATTTTTGCAGCGACACTGGCCAGATCTGACGCGAATAATGACAATAACTTAACACATATTTCTAGATTCCTT
The DNA here is from genome assembly GCA_958296145.1 of Hydrotaea cyrtoneurina. Lineage (NCBI taxonomy): Eukaryota > Metazoa > Arthropoda > Insecta > Diptera > Muscidae > Hydrotaea > Hydrotaea cyrtoneurina. Next base: position 15,157,911 of record OY282513.1, on the reverse strand, counting down.
ACGATGTGTGAAGAGTTTTTCAGGTTCTACATTCTTGCCATTATTTCTCTACAACTTACACTGGGCTCGTTTAAACGAAGCTGAACCTTGATAATTTTCGACCATTCTATTTTTTGTTATTTACCTTATTTTAAAACAACTGGATTTTCTCAAGTTCGATTGTCAAAGTATTGCCTCCAATGGGTGGGGAAATGTCGCACATTTTCCACTCTCGCTAGTCAAGGATTTAGAATGTTTTCTTCTTTCTGCAAATATCACTTTGTTTACAAAAACACAAATCGAAAGACGCGATTTTTTTGTTATTTTTTTGGTTTTAATGTTTGCTTTACTTTTTCACCGAAATTTGTTCTCAGAGGTTTGGTGCAACATTTTTTAAATACACTTAAATTTGTTCGTCTGTTTGCACAAAATGTGCGGCATATTCGGGGTTTTGATGCACATTTTTTTAAATGTTACACCATGTTTGGGTAAACTTTTTTGTACAAATGAAATCACCATTAGAATGATTTTAATTCCATGGCCGAGTTCATTGCAGATGCTCATTAAATGCATCCTTGCTACAGAAATTCGGGAGTATTTTAACAGGCATACATAGCTCGATCTTCCCAAAACTAAACGATCAATAATATGCAGCATTTCAAGATGTTCATTGTCCATTGCATGATTGAGGGCATGATGTGTATATAAATAATGAAATTGTTATCTTATCTAAGTGAATTCAGTGTTTAAGACATTCGTACGCAGGGCTTCTGTCAATATACACATATTTCTATATGTAAGTTAATGTTGTTGTTTTCAAGTTCCGACATCCATTTCAAATGTATGTAAATATTTAAAAGGAACTCTCTTAAGCAGCGGATACTGCTTTGGCAAATGACCCCGTCGCCGCACACAATCCATTCACTCACTCACTCACCCATTCATTCAACCGACAATCCATCCATCTGTTCGTCCATCCATCCGTCCAACGCAACACATCCTCCCCTCCAACCCACGGCCCCCATCCCCCCTTCCCGGCGAACAACCAGATGCCATTGCGGATGTCTTGTAATGTAAAAATGTGTTTTTGTTCGTTCGTTCGTTCGTTTGCAGGCATGGCAAGAAAAAGTTTTAAAGTTTAGATTTATTTGTGGGTCGTAATTTCGTATTCGCATTTTCAGCATCCATATCATTATTTGCATATGTGTATGTATGTTGGTATGTGTGTGTGTGTGTGTGAACAAGGAAATCTTATGATGCAATGTGACTGGGAATGGGGAGTTTGTGGGGGTCACCCATATGTATGTTGAAACTTTGTTTTAATTTTAATGTGGGTCCTTTTTTGTTGGGCCCTTTGCGCGCCATAGAAAGTGACTGATGTAAAGTTGTGCTTGCTGCTGAAGTAGGCGGCTAAAGCAAAGTAAATACTTGTTTGAATATCCATCCGTATGTGTATGTGCGTAAAAGATAAAAGGATATGCTCGTATTGTTTTCCCATCTGTAACCCATTCCCATTTTTCCCATCCATACAAAGTAGAAATGAATGTACTCTTGCACTTAACGATGGACAGTGGTTGCAACTGGACATGGCTGCGAGTCACCGACGAGATTGTACGACTGGCCAAAGAAAAACACTTTTGAGGGCTTTTGTTGACGAACATTTCTCGACCTTTCGTTGTCGCCCGACTGCTTTGTAGAAAATAGATGTTTCGAGAAACAATAAAGGTCATGTAGAGAAACAACTTCTTATAGCGCTGATCCGCCAATCCTTTGGGAAGGTAGTGAGAAGCCCAATGTAGACTTGATTCAATCAGTAGTGGGTCTCCGTTTAAAAGGGTTTGCGTAGGGTCCATGGGCCACGTCGTAGTATTTTTTAATTTTCGAAAAATTTATTTTATTTATAAAAATGCAAATATTAAATTACGCCTCAGCGCCAGCAACTAATAAAAATTTACATGACAATTTAATTCCATGAATTTAAAAATAATTTAAATCAATAGGGACTCTCCTTCCGAAGGGTACAGGGATAGGATATGTTAGCCGAATGTAGGAATGATGAAATCAGTAGTGGCTCTCCACTTAAAAGGGTTTGAGTAGGGTTCATGGGCCACGTGGTAGTATTTATGGTTGGTTTACGTGGCGTTTAGTGGCTCTGTTTCGAATTTTGTTACCACATCACTCTGAAACCGACTGTTGTCATGTTTAGTCAGATTGAGGAATTTAATAAGGCTGCTCGGATACATCATCCATATATCATCTCTGATTGTATTCGGGCCATGTTTTCCTTGAGATTCGGCATGAATCTAAAACTCTCCATTTGGAGTTAGCCTGTGACAAGTAGTGTTGAAAAACGCTTCTCTTAATGGACCCTATTGGTACGGATACGTGTACTGCGTCGAGTCTAGAGTTGGTAGATCCGGTCCATCAGCTCGTTTGTTCCCGTAGAAATTCCTGTGACCAGGTATCCACACTAAGGTTACCGCTGACAAAAGACTAAGTATTGCCAGTATCTCCTTGCATTCCTTCACCAAAGCCGAGGAGGTCACCCATGATTTTACAGAGAGTAAGACAGCTTGGCTGTCAACTCAAATACAGATGCGTCCAGCAAGATGTAGATTCATTAATAGCACGCCGGCTTTCTTTTATGGCAAAAACTTCTGCCTGAAAGACATTGGAGCCATTCGGGAGACGGTAGTAGTGTTGCAGGTTGGCTTCTCTAGAGAATATTACCGAGCCAACATCGCAATCCATTTTGGAGACATCAGTGTAGACTTTCACGTCAAAGTCAGAAAGAGGGTCCCCTCGGTTCCATTCCGTTCTGGAAGGAAAAATTGCTGTGAAGGGCCGACTGAAGCTGAGATGAGGGGTCATATAATCTGTGGTTATCTTAAATTCGTCTGGAATGGTCTTTTCATCTGAAAGGTTCAATGTAATCCTTCGTAGTAATTGATCGCAGCAATTTATCCATTCTATTTTTAGATTTACTATCAAATTAGAATTTGATGTCCTTTCTAGTCACTGTGCCGACAAATGTACACATAGGTATGTACGTATAATGATATACATGCTGAAGTATTTTAAATAATTTGAATTTCCTTTAGATTGAAGCGGCATCGTGTGTCCTACGGAGTATGTGTTGCCATAATTGTTTTTGGGTGAGTGTTGGACGGAGCGATGAGTGTTGAAAGCAACAAATCCTTGTTCGAGAAGTTTCACATCACAAAACATATTCAATTGTGTGAAAGTGTATGTGTGTGTGTGTGGAAAATAATCAGGTGGTGTTGTTGTTGTTGAGATTTTGGGGTCAATATAAGGGTTAAGTTGTCATATCATCGAATACATATTGTCAGGATTTATTTTTCACATGTTGTTCTTGTGTTGCCATCGATTCACGGGTGGGTTAACTTTCTTGACAGAATGTATGGAAATTCAATAGATTTACATTATTTACAAGTGATACTTTGACCGTATTTCTTTTTCTTTTGAAAATCGTATACGGGAAATAGTGAATTATTTGCCAATTTGTTTGATGTCTAAAAATGTGGTCCTTTTCTTTCCAAAGGGGTAGCGTGACAAATTGCTAAGGTGGTGTTATCGGTTGAAGGGGTGGTAGATTTACAAGAGTTTTGTTTTAATGCATTGAAGTTACTTAATCTGCGTATTATGAAGACATTAAAAATTAACCACACTAGATAGTCCAATCCGGAGACTACACTCGACTCATAACTGAGGCAAATAGCCGACATGGTAACTTCAATCGCCAGGCACTGTAGCATGACTTACAATTCTAGAAGGGAAGTGGGAGTTTTGATAGCGTCTTTCTAATGGATACTAAAGCGCCTCGGTAGGCGAGTTGGTAGGGTGCTTGCCAATCAGCATGGGGGTCTGGCTTTGGTCTGTCACTAAAAAATCTAGCAATATGGTCTGTGTCACCCGATCATATTAGAATTAGAATTACTTTGTATTGTAATTAAAAAAAAAAATGGATACTTGGAAAACCCTTCACAAAGTAGCTACACACAAATGACAATGGAAGTTGCAACAGTTACAGTAATCTTGGTCTTCATAAAGCAGGAACTCAGGAATGACAATTTAATTTGCCTTCTCGTTCGTCTGGGAAAAAACCGTATAAGAATGCGGTGTTTGGGTTTCGACTTTGTAACCCCCTTGAAATATTAAACTCAATATAAATTGTATTTGTCGTAATCAGGTTCTAGATCAATTATTATTGAAAAATATAAATATTTATAATGGTTTCTGGATCGCGTATAAATAATATGTATTCTTGATCAGTGTAAGATCATCTAGTTGTAAGACCATCTATCGATTTCTCTCTACCGGGTAATATTTTGATAGGACGAATGAAAAAAAACTGCTTCTAACTCCTCAGATATACATATTAGCGAAATCGGTTCCAAAGATCCCCTTCAAGGGACTAACTCATATTCTGACATAAAAAGCGGTTCCGTTGCGTATTTTTTTTTTTAAAAATTTTCTTAGGAATCACAATATAAAGTCGTTTTTAATATTCGGTTCAGGCTCCATGCTAGGGAACAAAAATGTGGAATATGAGTTTCAAAATTAAATGGAATTTTCTCACGAAATGAGATTTTGTTAGAAAATCGAATTTGTATTTTTTTAGGTTGATGAACCCATCTGATATTTTCCCAAAACCAACCAACTAATGTAGACGGCCGTGGTGTGGTTGGCAGTGTGTGCGACTATCACACAAGTAAATCCAGGTTCAAAGCCGGCTAAGACATTTTTCAGCGGCTCTTTTTCACCTTGTAAATGCTGGCTCCTTTACGAGTAAGTGAGCAAATCTCTAAGCCATGTAAAACTTCTCTAGAAAAGCATTAGCCGTGCGGAGCCGGCTTTAAACATTAGATCGCGGTCAATGAGTTTAAAAATTATATCGTGCACAGCTCACTGATTCCAGAAAAGTTCACCGTCTGTTCCTTCATGAAATGTTAAGGGAAATACGTAAGTAACCACTAAATCATTGGTTAAAAAGACAGATTAAAGTCAATATCATCATTTTAACTACATCATTACTTTTTTTTATACTTTCTGTCTAAACTGTTTTACTTAATTTTCTCAAAAGAAAATTAAACAAGCAAACAAATTGTCTAAGGTAAGGTTAGCCTAGGTTTAGACGAGAAGTCCTCATGTCCTTGAACATATACATAAGCCAGTAGTCAGCTTGTTGTGTGCTCTAACTATTTCGTGTTCCGTTATTTTCGGAACTCAGTACTATTGACATAATCCTTAATTGCTTTCCAGCCTGCGCCCCTAACTTGGATCAAGTCTGTTAAAAAGTCATTTCCCAAGCAATGGGTTCTATTGTTTGCGAACGAGGGACATTCGCATAGGAAATGCTCCTACTACTCATATTTTGTTTAGATGCGCTTGTAAGGATACCTATGATATTACCAGTTTCTGTTTTGATTTTATACTCGTTTGGTTCACCCGACAAGATTCGGCTCTATGAAAAGTACCCCACATGAAAAATGCCCCAAAAAAATGGAGAATGCCCTAAATGGCCAAAATGAAAAATTCCCCCAAAAGCGAAATATGAACATTTCCTCAGAAATTTTAAAAAAATCCCACAAACAATTTATGAAAAATTTTCCCATGCAAAATCCCCCAAGTATTATGAAAAATACCCGGAGGCGTGGTAAATGATTTACATTTGTTTTTAAAAATGAAAAATTTCCCAATTTTTTAATTTTTTTTTGGTATTTTTCAGAGTTTGAATTTTTGTCGTTTTCCGAATGGTTTCACTATCTCTGTAAAAATATATACATTTGTTGGTCTTGTCTTAGCGCTAGGCCAGCTCACACAATCTGTAATTGCTCGGATTTCCTGCCTTACTTAACCCCACACGCTTTCAAAAACAGGATGAGCAACGGTAAAATTTCAGACACACCCACTGCCCATGTTATGAGATTAAAATTTGTCTTATGTATAAATGTCGAAATAAGGATCTACTGAACATGGAATGAGATAGGTTGATACTGTCCTAAGTCGTCAAATGGTAAAAAATATTACCAGTGTTCAGAATTTAAAATGAGTCTTTTTCTCTTTCCTTTTGTATGTATAGGCAATACTATTATGGCACTTCAAACGTGTCACTATCAGCGGCCTGAGCTGTACTCGCGTATACATTCAATTGGACATCGACGATCGCACCCTTCAAGTGGTTCACTATCAACAGCCTAAGCCACACACACATTCAGTCGAATGGATATTGATACTCTAATACTGCATGGGGTTGCGATGCGCTGTAACAAATGTTTGCGTCTGTTACATTGTTATGTATTTTTTGAATCTTTATTCGTCTGTAGTGTATTTGTATAAATGTGTATAATTTATTGGTTCGTTGTTTGGAGCATACGATGTAGGTTGAATAGATGCTGTCAGTGCCATATACTAGACGTATTATCAAATTCTATTTCATTTAAGTGAGTGTTTCGGTTTGGAGAATAAAATCAGTGTCTGACAAGCACTCAATGCGTAACGAGTTCTATTTCTGATATTAGGTCTTTACATTTGGTCCTTCGAACCGGATCCTCTTTACAACCATCGTGTGTCCATTTATGGCATGTTCAGGGAAATGCGTACGATGATGGTAATACAAATTCGGATCATTACCTAGTGGCAGCGAAGGTCAGTACCAGACCGAGAGTCGTACATAGGTGGATACATGCATACAATACAAAATTGGATTGATGGGATGAGGTACGGTCGAGTCAGTTGTGGTGATATTAAGTTCTACTATTAAATGGCAAAGTCCAACCTTTTCAATAAAAGCAGAAATTTTTAAAAAAATTGGTAGTACTTTTATTTTATAGGTGATTCAAAAAAAAATTTTTTTTTAATGGCCCACCCCGTATTTACAATAGAGTATAGATAAAACAAACACGAGTTGCCAACATTTTCAATAATTTATCATTTGATAAAAAAAGTTGTTATTGCCCTATAATATTTAGTACACATCTGATATTCCCCAAACATTAAGCGCTTTCTTTACTCTGAACATATGAGGACACATTTTAATTAATTCAATTTTCTTTGAATGTCCATACATTTTCTGCATTTTAACAATTCTAACAAATTTATAAAATACAATTACACGTCCGACCATTATCCGTGCTGCGACCTTTTGGTTTCGTTGTCACTGTTAAATCTATGTATAAAGTAATTGTGATCCCGACTATTATAATTGAGGATTTTACGTATTTTACAAATTGGCTCAATTGGAATTTTATCAAACATTCGCCTTCACACCGGGCACGACTTAACGGATGTAACATGAATCCGAACACCTTCCGCTGCCACCGAAAAAGAAAAGCCCACAAAGAAAAAAAGGAAGTGCCCACAGAAAGAACAAAAAAAAAAAATAAGCAAAGATGGTAGATTTACCCAACGTTGAATGGTTCGTAACTTTTACCACCATATGTGTTCAATTGTGGACACATGCGAAAGCAATTCGTGTCCACACCCAAATAGACAGACAGACCTTCACATGTGAGTGTAGCCAACCGACCATCCATCCACCTCCCTTTTCAATCTCCCCCCACAATGCGAAACGATTCTTTGGAGGAAAATAATAATTGCTGCTATGGCTGCCACGGCTGCTGCTGGTACATATCAATATTTGTTTGAGAGAAAAAGTGACCTTTTTCTCCATACACTTCCTTCCATTTCCCCCACTCGGAGCACGCCGACTGTGGGTTAATGGTCATCGGAGATATTTGTAAGGGTATCATGGCTTAAAAATTGTATTACACCTCAATAACAATACCAATACATGGACTATCATTGTGATGAGGACAACAAAAACAACAGCAACAACGGAACGAGAATGGCGACAACGATGATTGCGATTGTGTTGTTGCTGCTGATGATGGTGATGATGAGACTTACAAGGACACCGCCGCCAATGTTGACCATTATATTACATGAATCTATTCATCCGGTTTTTGTCTTTGTCATTCTTTTTGTTTTCACTCTCACGATATATGAGGGAGGTGTGGTAGGTTTAGCTCAACATTGACAAAATCTAGGAAAGGCGTTGCTTTTACACATGTGGTCCTAGGAATCAATTTTACACCCGCAGATTGAACGATTGACATTTCACAAAATTCCAACTAAATTTCTAAAAAGAAGTTTTTTTTTTTTAAATTAATAAAAAATGTTTTTTTCTGCTCAGTTTATTCGAAATTCCGACTGAATTTCAAAAAAAAAAGGTTTTACTGCCTGTTTCCATAAAACGAATTTTGTTTGTTCGTTACAAATCCTCAATATTGGAAGCGTTATAAAGTAGGTTTCAGACATTATTCTGGTTTTCAAATATATGTTAGATATCGACAAATGGAACACAAGTCCTAAGAATAAGCTCTCATTCCTGGCAAGAATCCATTTTATTGCCCCTTCAATTTTGACAATTTGTAACGAACGAACAAAATCGTTTTATGGAAACAGGCAGTTAATAAAAAAATGTGTTTTTCTGCTCAGTTTATTCGAAAGACCAAAGATTGACTTATGAGAAAATTCCGACTGAATTTCTAAAAAGATTTTTTTTGTTAAATTAAATTTTAGGCTTATTTTATTGGAAATATCAAACATTCCCATTTTTTATTTCATCCTATCTTTCATTTTCTGAATCTATATTACGAATGGCTTGTTCGACATCCGCCTTGAGGGTGTGAATGGATTGTTCGATACACCAGAAAAAGTCTAACAGAGTCAAATCGCAGCTCCGAGGAGGCCAATTGACCTTGCCGAGACGTCTGATAATAAGATTACCGGATCACAACCGATCAATTGTCTCGTGGACTCCATGGCAAGGCGTGATATCCTTCTGTTATCCAAAAGTGGTCGTTCTGAAATCAAAAATCATCGGCACCCCAAAAAATTGATTACCATCGTTAACCGCAATTGCAGTTCCAGCAGTATTTTCATAATCCTTACTCTCTGAGGGCATCCTTGGCTTATCGAAGTTCGCGTGTGAATTTTGCGAAGCCCAGATACAGTACTTTTAATTCTAAACTGTAGCTATCGAAATTAAAGTGGGCTTCGCCAGAAACGATGATTTTTCGAGCAAAGTCGATGTTAATTTCGAAATGAGAAGCGATAAGCAAGCGGATTGTAGTGTCCCCCTCAATTACTGAGTCAATAATGCGGGGTCTTTGAGTCAGTGTTCACCGTGCGACAATGGATAACGCAGTGACCGTGATTGTTGTCCACTACCATGCCAGGTTGCTTAGGCTACACAGAATTGACTTTGAAAATACGCCGTATTTCCCAGTGCTTAATTTCGTAGATATTATACTGATTTTTTGTGATAATTCAAGCGGGAAAAAACTGTCACTCTCAAGACAACACAAGGAAACCACTAGATAGGACACCAGCTCTAGCATTTTTGGGTGTGCCCTCTACCTGCATCAGATCATGCGTTGACACTGTTGCTGTTACAACATCATTGATGCCTCCCTCGTTTTGTGGCTTCATCACGTCCCCCTCGGTAAACATGTGTGTGACAAGTGATGCGTGTTTCGTTGTGGCACTCCTTAAGTGGTAAATTTTGTGTCCTTTTTGTAATGCCACGTTGCTGTGGTTGTTGTTGTATCTTCTCTGTCGCTGCGGACGATGTTCTTCATTTGCTCTTCATTGGTTTTCCATCGAAATGATATGTTCGTTTTTTATTACTTTTGTTTGCAAAAAAATGAAAATGAAATTTTCTTCATGCTTAATTGAATGGGTCAGTTTTCTTTTTGAGTTGAAGTTCCTCATGGCATAAGAAGAGACCCCATTATAATGATGACACTACTTGTGTCACTAATGTTGCTGCTGTTGTTCTGGCAATACGTGTTTTCCTTTCGGTCTGTTTTTTTTTTGTTTATTTGTGGGTCCAGGCGATTTCATGTGTGCTCCCTAGTCGACTTGTTGTTGCTTCTGGCAGCATATTGCTATGCGTATCATGTGTCCGAGCGCAAAAAAAAAAAGAATTGTTATAGAAAACTTAAGTATCTAAAGGAAATTTATATCAATTGAATTTTTGAACTTTACCAATAAGTGTTGTATTTTGTTTCTAGTTTGCCATTTCTTTTCCTTCTTCCCGACGTTTAGCCGTTTTCGAAAGGACAGTGGACGGGTTGAGGGAAAAAATTCATATGCACTCGATTCTGCATGTGCGAAGAATAGAGAACTTTTCATTTCGCAATTATATAACTACAGAAACGATTACAATAGAATATGTTCAGAGTTTGTGCAGCAGATAGAAATGTAATTTCGTGGTAGTCGATTGTAGTCAAACTTGACTTGTCGATTCTGGCAAAGAGACATGGAACCAAATCTATGATAAAAATTATGTTGTTCCCAATGTCACCTTCTTCAGAACAAGGAAGATTCAAAAAATACAAATATAATAAAACATGTCGAGTAATCCGCCTTTCCTATTCGCGATACATTTATAATGTTTGTCTGGGTCGTGCCTCGAGAAAATTCCAAAGAAGCGAAGTATGACATTTGTATAACATGTTTCGGAAGGGCTTGGCAAATTTTTCAATTTTAAGTCGACCACTTTATCTGCGTTAGAATTCCTAATTACAATACAAACTTGTATTACTTAATTGGAGTAGGACTTCTTGCAACCACCGGCTATTAATTTTTAATAAGTTTCAAATGGTAATCGTTCTTGAACTGATATAAAAATATAAACTTTGACTAACGTGTTGTCACTGCCAAATATTGAACCCGTCAGGAAAATGCGGCCGACCCTAACCCATACTCTGCAGAATTATTAAGGCTGCAAGTATAGATTGTAATGTAATATCGGTCAAGAAATATCAGAACATTAAATTGAATATTCCGCTATTGATTTTACTAGACAGAGGAAAAAACGGCCTCTGTAACACATTGTCCCAAACATATTTTGCTGGCAACAGAAGCAAGAGCATCTCCATATTATGTTTGGGCTAGCAGCAGTGTTCCCAAACATATATATTAGGGTGGAGTGAAATTCCAAAAAAAAAAAATTAACCTCGGAAAGAGATGTAGTCTGGGGTCCTAATGAGGGGAAAAATAAAGAAAACAATTTTAAAAAAATTTTAGGTGTCGGGCCACTCCCTCGAAATTTGGAAATTATCGCTATTTTGGCGTTGATTTTAGAAAAATCCTAAAAAGTTTTATGTCAATAAATGTTTGCAATAGCGTAAACAATGAAATAAGGGCATGAACAAATTTAAAAAAATTGTTCTCATTGTTCAAAAATTTCTAAAAGTAAAATAAGTCAAATCGTCCCTTCTTCAGAAAATTGACTGAACAATGAAATCGCCACCAAAGCTACAAATATTAGTCGATTATCCTCATATTTGCCTCAAATACTTTTGTTTGGGCACAGAACAAGCTCAAACTTTTAAATTTCGAACAAGTTAAGTCATTAATTTTTAGGATTTTTCTAAAATCAACGCCAAAATAGCAATAATTTCCAAATTTCTAGGGAGAGGCGCGACAGCTAAAAATTTTTTAAAATTTTTTTCTTTATGTTTCCCCTCATTAGGACCCCAGACTACATCTCTTTCCGAGGTTAACTTTTTCAAATTAAAAAAAAAACATGTTTTCACTCCACCCTAATATATATTTATTGCATGCAAACATTTATATGATTGTTTGTAATAATATATATGATTGTATGTTAACATGTATATATTTATTCCTTATGAAGCACACTATAGTGTTTGATTCGTCTCTGAATACACATTTTTCACAGAACAAGACTTTAAATAATAAAACTCCATGATTTGCAAGTGTGCCCATTTTTAATAACCCACCACTGAAGTTTAAAAGTTACGGAGTTGTCAAACTGCCCATTTACATTATCAGCTTGACACCTAGGACAAATATATTGCAATTTGAACTCCTCTTCCGAACGAGAGTATTTAACGAACAGTGTTCTTAACATTTTAATCACCATTTCGACACACTTTCCAGCCCACTGTACGCCAGCCCATAAAAATTGTCATTTCGATAACGTCGCCAACAGAAGAAAAAACCCAGAAATTTCCCAAACATTAAATTTGACAATGGTCAGCCGTTTTCTTTTTTATAGACTCTCCCCATTTGCCCAGCAACAATAAAACTACCAAGGGAAAGTGAACATTATTAACATTATTTGCCGTACGCTTTGGTGAGAGCAGGGGAGGTGCGGCGGTCCTGAGGCCATGATAATATTGGTAATGATGTCCTTTTTAACAGCAGCAGCACACACAGAGGCAGATAGACAGACCGACATATGTAGGTATTTTATTGCCAAAGGTTAACAGGAGGCACTGACAAAGAAGGAGACAACAACGAACCATGGCCAAAGGTGAGGGCGGTGGAGTGGTGAGCCTTTAAACGATGCTGTATAATCATTATGAATTCCAAACACAGCACAACGATAACTTTCCGAACAGAGAGTGTCCTTTTTTTCGGCGATGGTGGCTGGCTGGTGGTGTCATTGCAAATTTCCGTACACAAAAAAGAGGCTTTTTTTTGTTTTCTTTCTTTTTTGCCATTGGAATTGTGACAAATTTAATAGCGCGGGTATTTGGAGTATTAGAACGTTTGTGTATGAGCGGCCTTAAATAACAAATGGCCTCTCCCCAGTCCGTTGGCCCCTTAAGTAGTATTCCTCCTTCCCCCTACAGCTCTTTAGATGTGTAATAAATTGTAATGGTTTGTTTAACTGATGTCCAATCAATTGCTAACAAAACCAATGAAGTTTGTTTTTTTTGTTTTCTGTTGTTGTTGCTCTTATCATTGTCAATTGTTTTTGTTGTTGGCTGTTCGTTGTTGTCAGAACTGATATTACGCGTTTACAATTTATTAGCGTTTTGCGAGTAACGGTGCCATTGCGATTGAGGGTGAGGGGGACTTTTGGCAAGCCACCCCTTTTTCGGTTGGCAGTTTTCCTTTAGCAGTTTGTGTTTTTTTCATCTTCTATTTGTCATGTATCGCGCGGCCTGTGTTGAATGTTATTTGGCAAATTACTTAAGTCTATTAGTTGCGAAAAAAATGTGACTTCTCATTTTTTAAGGGATTCTGTTTTTTTTTTTTGTTTTTGCCGGTACTTATTCTCCCTCGTTTTTATACTGCTGTTGTTGCTACTGTGATCAATGAAAACAAACCATAAAACGCGGTTACAGCTCCCATGTGTGTAATCTTTTCTACAGATGTATCCGTATGTATGCCGATGTAGCTGCCACCACGGCTGAAGGATATGAAAGGAAATCGTATCTTATTCTGCTTCATTGTATGGGGTGGCTATGCGAATATATATATGTGCCTTGGTGTTTGGCACCACAATGAGGAAATCTTTAAATTCATGTTTAATGTTTGTCAAATTTTTAAATGCTGCTGTTAAGTTTACTGATTTGCAAAATTGTAATCAGACCTATGTTTATACTCCGATTGACTTGATTGAGGACATCACGGTAAAATTTGAAGGAAATACTTCCCAAATTGTATTGAGTTATTATTCAAAATAATAAATGCGAAGCTCTTTAGAAAAAAGTTAAATTCAAGAAGCATGACAAAATGTCCTGTACCATGAGGTGCTCAATCGTGAGAAGGGAATTCCGAACAAATACACAAAATACAAGTATTCCCTAATAACAAATTATTTATCAAATTCTTCATAATAATACGAACTTTACGAAAGTCTTTATGAAAAATATTAATGAAGACAGTATGGTAAATAACAAAAAAAACGTAAATAATTGGTTCTGCAAAACCATTTAAGATAGCACGACGGCTCATATATATATATACATATATAGGGTTATCCATTTCGTGGTTTCAAAAGTATAGGGCTGGAATTCGGTATCTGTCAAACTAAGTTGTTAAACCAATTGTTTTCTTTTCAGTTGGAAGTCTGACATTGACGAAAAGGGATCGCTTTACTATCACACAACGCATAAAAATTATTAAAACTTACTACAAAAATGGTGATTCTGGCACAGCCACATATCGAGCTTTAAAAGAAGGTTATGCTTTATGGTTATGAAGCACATTTCTCACTCGGTGGGTATGTTAATAAACAAAATTGTCGTATTTGGGATTCTAAGAATCCTCAAGTAATCGAAGAGAGGCCAGGGACATCCACAAAAAGTCACTGTTTGGTGCGCTCTTTGGTCCAAAGGTGTGATTGGACCTTACTTCTTCGAAAACGACGAGGGAACGACTGTCACCGTCAATTCGGTGCGTTGTGGTCGTATGATAACCGACTTTTTTTCCCTGCTATTGAAGAATATCACTTGGAGAATATGTGGTTTGAAGAAGTCGGTGCCACATGCCACACAACTCGAGCGAATATGGCTTTATTGCAAGAGACATTTTCTGGCCGCGTAATTTCTCGTCGTGGCCACATCTACTGGCCACCAAGATCATGCGATTTGACATCATTAGACTTTTTTTTTTGTTGGGGGCTACGCGAAGGACCGTCTTTATGCAGATACATCTTTAACTCTTGAGCATTTAAGAACCAACATTCGTCAAGTTATAGCTGAGATACCGCCAAATATGTGCCAAAAAGTGGTCCAAAATGACCTCAAAAGATTCGCGTGGTGTTCATTTAAATGATGTAGTGTTTCACACATAATGTCAACGTTCAAACTTTATAAAAAAAAGAATATCATAAAAAAAAAATATTTTATATGTGTTTTATTTACATTTGCAAAGCAAAATAGATAACCTTTTATATTGGATGTGGAAAATAAGCAACCCTCTCCCACGTGCTAATTGGTTGACCTGATAATCGTCCAATTCCTATAGTGTATAGATGACCTCATGGCATTACGCATACGAGGACTTTAAGAAATAAGACTAGAAGACCCGTGATTGGACTTAAATTTTCCATGGAGGTTTTTTTTTTTCAAAAAAGGCAGACACGAGTTAACCGGATACCAGGTTATCTTCGAGTGTGGTACTTGCAAACACCCCAGGCCTATGATGAAAATTGTGATCATTGTACCTGTTTCTTCATAGGTCTGGGTGGCTGCAAAGAATCTAACTTGGAGGAGGGGGTCGGATCGCTGGACAGAGAACATTGAAAGAGTTTTAGAAGTGAATATGTGGTAGTTCAGCCTGGTTGGATCATTCAGTGTGAAAGCAGGCGGGCAAAACGGCTGCGATTTCCAGATGTCTCACCTGTATCCAAAAGGTATAATGTGATTAGTGGTAACACGGGACCAGAATATCATATTAAGGTTGTCAAAGACAGCCTCCTCGGTCATCGGTATAACATTTCCCAATTTCTCACAGATACGACGGGTTCTCAAATTCTCAGGGAGATGTCCACATCCCATTTTTAGCCATGTCGACTGGTTATTGGGCCACATCAAGCTCGCCGTCTTGAAAATACGTTGTACTGAATTTAGTGGAAAAATCGAATTCTAGACCTACTAGATTAATTGGTTTCTATGGAAAAAATAATGAAAGGATTTTGTGGTTTTGAATTTGTTACAACTATACCGTTAAAGGTAATAGAACATTTTAATTTTTTTTTAATAATTTTTTTACGAGGAAAATTAATGAGAGAATTTTTTGATTTTTTTAACCCGTTTCGAAAAACATGAATTAAAATTTGTTTCAGCAAAAACAGTTAAAGATGCAAAAAAATAATGTAATGAATACAAATTTGTAATGAATAACAACTATTTGTACAAAAATGTTCAAATTTTGTTTTTCCAAAGAAAGTTTTTTATATATTTTTTTTTTTGGGACGCATGTCCGAAAACGAATTGTCCTGTTTCTTTAAAATACATTTTTAAAAAAAAAAAATTATTTAATTAATATTTGACAAGTAGAGACTACGTCATTACTAAAAATGGAACGATACACGCTTCAACAACGCATTGAAATTATTAAAATTCACTACAAAAATGGTGAAAATCGTGCAGTTACCGTTCGCAAAACTAAAGATTTTTGGGTCGTCGTACAGCACCTAGTCGGACCGCAATACAGAAATTGGTGGACAACATTCGAGCTGTTAGGACAAGTTAGTGATTTGACGAATAAAACCCGTGCACGTCGCTCAAGAACAACTGAGAATATTGCTGCTGTAGCCCAAAGTGTTGAAGAAAACCCAGATTTGTCCATTTCTCGTCGTTCTTTGGAATTGGGCATTCCACAAACGTCATTACACCGTATTTTCCACAAAGTCTTAAGGCTTATAAAGTTCAGTTCATCAACAACGTCGTATCTTTGCTGAAAATGATCCGGAATTCCATCGAAAATTCATCTTGACTGATGAGGCCCATTTCCACCTCGGTGGCTACGTCAACAAGCGAAATTGTGGCATCTGGGGCTCGGAAAACCCAAGAGTTACTGTTGAGAAGTCCCTCCATCCTTAACGTGTGACTATTTGGTGCGGTTTATGTTTTGGCGGGGTCATTGGACCTTACTTGTTCGAAAATGAGGTTGGATGAGGTTGGTGAATGGATTGCGCTATCGGGAGATGATTGATCTGGACAACGTTTACTCTTAACAAGACGGCGCTACGTGCCACAAAAGCAACCAAACCATTGTTATTTTACGGGAAAGTTTCCGGATCGTGTTATCTCTCGACGAGGTGATCCCCATCCTTTTGACTTTTTGGTGCGGTTTATGCTCCGGTGCGGTTTATTAAAGTTATTTTTTTCAAGAATGGACTATTTGTGTTATTTTACTTTTTGCAATTTTTTGATCATAATTTTTTATTTTTTTAAATTTTCCATTACCTGTTCTTGTTCGTATTAAATTAAAAAAAAATAAATTGAAATGAACTCCAACATTGAGAAAATATCATATTTTTTTTCTTTATTTTTCCTTATTAATGGTCGCAAACTACACCCTATTGCATTTTGTGTTTATTTTTTTTTGCAAAAGAAATTTTCTTTTT
The DNA here is from genome assembly GCA_958296145.1 of Hydrotaea cyrtoneurina. Taxonomy (NCBI): domain Eukaryota; kingdom Metazoa; phylum Arthropoda; class Insecta; order Diptera; family Muscidae; genus Hydrotaea; species Hydrotaea cyrtoneurina. The sequence continues at coordinate 15,141,005 of OY282513.1, read as the reverse complement.
TAAATACTAACATGTATTGAGAAATGTTGCAACTGTTGATACAACAAAAAATAATGACATTGAACCTAATGAAATCAATATTCATACACACGTAATGGCTGATGCAACTATTTAATCACACTGTAAACAAATATTACATATATCCAGAACTCCAGAATGTGAATAAGGACAATATCGGTTGCAGAAAGAATTATGGATAAACAACGCTGATGATCGACCACTAACTGATTCTAATTGGCTTTGGCAAACATTTTGGCTACATTTTCCAAGTCAAAAATATTGGTTTCTGTAACGCAGGGGACATGTGTAAATTACACATAATCCAAGTCAAAATGACTATTAATACGATTTTATTTAGAGCATACATTGAATTGTCTTTGTAGAAAATCAAAATTATAAAACATTCTAGCAATGATATACTATGAATAACGTTTTTTTTTCTGCGAATCTATTGCTTCCTCAGCTTTATTCTTCCACCTATGAAGAAGATTATATTTTCTTTTTTTTCATAAATGTTTATTTATGGCCAATTAAAATATAACCTAAAAACACGCATCGCCGTCCTCAAGTGGTAATGCCCGCGCACCGACTCTTTTGGACGACTCTCGTCTAATATTCAAGTGTTACAAGTGTGGCCTAAAAGCAATTTTAATGGTTCCGTTTACAACACTTTTTTTCTTTGCTCATAACAAATTGCCTCCCTCCGTCAGCGTCTATGGCCGCCTGTCTCGTTCTTTGTGAGCTGTCGTTCTGGTTTCTCGTTCTCGATTCTTTAGCTGTTTTTTTTTGTGTCGTTGTTGTTGTATTTATTTGGTTCTCTATTTAGCGCCGGAAGTTCTAAAAGCTCTTGAGCTCAGAAAGCGGGTGGAGAATGAAGCGGGCATTTGTTGACACATGCTATGCGCTTTGAGAATAGGGTTTATCTTTTGACGCAAACGGCACTGTAGCTCCGTTGGTCGCCGTTCTTGTTGTTTTTGCAGCAATTGTAGTCGTATTGTTCGAAATCCTTGTGAAAAATATAACAATTATTTTTCATTTGTTATTTCGCTTTCTTTCACTACCACTTCGGTTGCTGCTCCTTCTCACATTGTTCCACTTTATTTGTGTATGTACGAGAGTTGTGTGTGTGTGTGTGTGTTTTTTCACAAGTTTTGTTGATTTTTCTTTTAATTGTTGCGGATTTGCATTCTGACACATTTGTCAACCTCAGCAACAATGACAAAAGGGTAACCAACGTTTCGTACATCGGGTTATTTACACAGTGTTCAGAAAATCAACATCAATCCGTACAAAGGAACATGATGAGGATGACGACGACGACGACGATGTGGATTTGAATGTAGATGATGTTGACGATGACAGCAAGTGAATAAATGAATCAAGTGTGGCATAGCGTCTACGTATGTGGCATGAATGAATGTCCTCTATTGTGTCGCGAGTGACATATATTAAGTTGGGAAAATATACTGCAATTGTTCGAGATCAGCTTAATTGACTCGTGTACAAAATCCATGTGGATAATCTTGTATTCCTCAAAACCTTACAGTCCTACAAGAAACAATCCGGTGTCAAACCTACATAACGTGAGACAAGGTGACACCCCATGTGCCAGAAGTTGCCGTGAATCGGTGGGTGAACCGGCAATCTCATTATCAACAAGTTATGAGATTGAGGTGAGATTCTGCACGCCATTGAAAGGTGATCAGAGACAAAATTAAAATGAACCAAATTTCAAATCTTTCTATAAATACTAACCCCCTGTATTCAGAAAAATGTATAACAGCTTTATAAAACATTCTTAAGAAAAATGTGTGAAAATTGTTTTTTGTATTTTCATACACTTTTGTTAACAAAGGTTTATAACGCTGTTATACATTTTTATGAATACAGGGGTTATATTACTTGAATAAAGAAAAAAAAAGATTTTTATACATGAGGCATTTTTTTTTATTTAATTTAGTCCTTTTTGGCCACTATTAAATTTGCCGGACATTAATTAACCCGCAACAGATTGATCATCGGCCAGATCCTCTGGAGGTCGAGGACAAAAGTCGAACGATGAATGACTCAACCGCGATCTGGCGACGATTTGTGAGTGGGGCCAAAAGACCCTCAAATGCATAACATACCAACCTCGTAAATGTTTACAACTCTTTCAGAAGTCCTCCGTTTTTTTTTGTTGCTCTCAGGTGTTTTGGCTTGTGTGAATGCGGCTTGTGCGATTGTATGTGTGCGTGAGTGCCTGCCCACTATTAGACAGTTCATATGAAAAAGTTTGAAATCTAAACGTCATTTCCCATTGTCTTACATTTCGGTATTCATCTATTGTCGTCGTCGGTATTGTTGCTGGTGCTGCTGTCGCTTGTTGTCATATTGTGTGTATGTGCGTATGTTGTTGTTTTTTTTATCAGTTTTATTGCACGTTCTTAATATTAGACGGATTCACTAAGTGACATGTGTCAAAACTAAGAATATGTACGCGTAAATATTTCAGTTAATACAAAAACAATAACAACAACAAATTAACCCTTTTCTAGAGTAGCAGCAAATGTTTTCTTTTGAGTACAACTGTGTCTAAGGGATGTGTGTGAAAAGTTCTGCTCTACATTTTGTCAAGTGCTCGTATATAATTCTCAGCTAATGGTAATTTTGGTTGTTGTTTCAGATAGAATAATATATATTATTCTTCTGAGTACTTAAAAAAGTATTGAAATATATGTGACATTTGAAATTTCATTCATGTAATGAGAGTAATTTGAAATTTCGCGCGGGAAACCGCACATGTGGTCAACGAAGTCTTGAAATTATTTAAAAATTTACATATGAAATGTTTATGTGCTAGACTAACTATGAGTATAATTGAATTATTTTTTTAATTGTTATACATGGTTCTCCGCCTAAACTACGCCAAACTGGAACGATACACGGTTCAACAATGCATTGAAATTATTAAAATTCACAACAAAAATGGTGAAAATCTTGCAAAACTAAAAACCGTGTTATCATTCGAAAAGGTGATCACAATTGGCCACTGAGATCTTGTGATTTAACACCGTGCTACTTCAAGACATCAAAGATAGAATTCGTGAGGCTATCGAGGACAAGGGGCAGCCACTTTGCGATTTGGTTATGGAAAATTTCAGGAAAAGAATATGGTCCTGTAAGTGTGGTCGTGGTGGCCATTTGGCTGATGTTGTTTTTCATTATTAACGGCATACCTTCCACTTTATTATGAAATGAACATCCGATCATTTATCTCAAAAAATATCATTTTTCTTTGAATGCCAAAAAACTATCTGTTGTTGACTTGAATAGACTTTTTTTTTTGAAACGTCAACTTTTTAACTTTTACCATAAATCGCTTCACAACGAAACAACGCGCAGAATCTGTGAGGCTGAAAATGGAGAATATGTAGTTGTTTTCACTTAACGTACATATCATCGAAAATATCGTGTCCCAGAAGAACCATCCTTCCTTCGTATCGAGTTTTATCGACTACGAGACAGTGGCCGATCGTCCTCGTTCTGTTTATCATTACCCAAGACATTCCAATTAACTAGTGAAATGGTTTGTAATAAATCTGATTTTTTATAACAAAATGTGGATAAACCAGAGGACGATTTCACACTCTCTGAAAGCGTTAATAACAAAATTGTCTCATTTGGCGAAAGAAGAATTCGTATAAGATCCCTGAGGCTCTATTGTATTACCCAAAAATGTGATTATTTGGACCATTGTTGGCGCCAAAACTAAAATCATTGTAGAATATTTCTTCAGAGAAAGTAAAACTGTCGTTGATAAATCTCTGTCCAGCAAAATTTGTGAAAAAGGTATGGACGGTTATTGTTTGTTTTTGTGTTAATACTGTTTTTCACATTTTCTGAAAAATTTAAAATTTTGAGTTGTGTCACCTTTGAAGCGATGTGTACAATTTGGCTCAACCTGGTTTGAATAGCTTACTTTTTGGAAAAGGTTTCGAAGTGAAACACTGGAAAAATTCGGGTTTTTAATTTTGTCGTATTTTAACCACAAGTTGATCAGTAAAAGGCATTTTCTTAGTCATCATTTCAAAAGAGAAGTGTTCGAGCTTTAATTTGATGAACAGTCGAATTCGGTTAAGCGGAAATTAATAAAATCAAAAAAATTGTTTCGAATATACAGGATTTTTAATAAAAAGGACTTCGGATAATTGAACCTTCTGTCATTTAAACGAACTGAGTATATACTTTAGAAATTGTTCTATGAAATGTAGATAGAAACTTGTTACACAACTATTAAAATACATGTATGTAAAATTTTAATTGAATATTAATGAGCTTGATTGAAAATAGTCACTTATTTTCATTTGGTTGAGTTGTCTTATTCTATACATTATTTTTTGTCACCATATTTGTCTTAAGCAGTGTTCGTATCATATAAGTTCGTGTTTTTGCATTAAAAATGTGTTTCACAAAAACGATTTTTCAATAATGCGGATTTTCGTTTAAGAGAAGTACAGTTCATGGGAAATCACCCAGGACAATATTAAGCATTTTTTTTCAATTAAAAGGAGTGCGCTTATCCGAATTCGACTGTTAATAAATCATAAGTTTTGAATTTTTTGTTTCTCGTTTAGCTGTCACATATATATTTTTTGGGAAATGTTTACATCTAACGTTTTTTTCAACTAGTGCTTCTTTCGTTTTCGATATTTTCGTTATGGGGCCATGTTGAATGAATTTTTGTTTACAAAAATTGAAGAGGAATATATTGGCAACATTTGGTTTCAACAGGACGAAGCTACACTCGATGTTTTGCGCCCTGTTTTTGAAGATCGCATTATCAGCCGCAGAGCTGATGTCGTTAGGCTACTGCATGGCCAGTCGAGACAGCCATTTGAATGAAATTATTTTCCATTATTAACTGAAAGGATTGTAATTTCAAATAAAAAAAAAAAGGAATTTGAAAAAATATCCAGTAGTTTTTTCTTATAGAATTTTCAAAAAAAAAGTTATTTGGCGGACCCTGTACAATAAAAAAAAACGTTTCATAACTTTTGAAAGTTCATTGGAAAAGTGAAAACTAATGATGCAGTTTGAAAGATGGTAAGATTGTTTGTCCCTTAATTACCTTGGAGTAGTGAGTAATGGACTATTTATTTGTACATGCCTTAGAGACTATTTTGTTACTCGTAAAGTCGCTGGCGTTTATGAGGTGGAAAAGGCCGGCGAAAATGTTTTGATTAGGATATGAACCTGTATTTGATATGCGAGATTCATACACACCATTTACCACACCATAGTCACCCACGCACCCATCACCTTAGTTGAACTAAACTGTAGCCAGTCGTCCTGTATATACGAAGGACTAATTTGATGAGTAAACGGACAAAATGAAACAAGAGAGAGTTTGCAAAGATCTAAAATGATTTTAATTTCACTCGAGAATAGTGGAAAAATAACTAAAATCGACCAGAAAAATAGTGGTAATATGAAAACATCATTTTGTTATTATTTTTTTTATTGATATTTTTCGTTGATAATTTTCCATTCCATTTGAATAGGGACGTAAACAAACAAAATTTCCGAATTTGGGAATTGGAAAATCTACATATGTCTATACATGAATATAACTATTTCGATAACGTGCTGATCTTTGGTTTAACTTATATGTATATTGTTTTCTCCAGGACATTTTTAACTAACTCGGAAGAAATTTAAATTAATGAAAACTTAACTTTGCCCGATTTGAACATGCTCTCCTCTGTGCAATGAAATATCCCAAAATAACGTAATCGCTAATACACAGAAAGCAAAATGAAATTTTAAATTCAAGCCGAATATTCTTAATTTGAAATAATATTCTTAAAACAAGTATAATTGAAATAGTTTTAAAATCAAGTACACAAATTCTTATAATGAGAATAAATTACTTGATTTATTTAAACAATATTTGTTTGCTTTACTGCTTGTCGTTTTTCGGACTGTGCGCTTGTAAACAGTAGTTCTCGTTTAATTACGGAAGACTACAGCACATAATAAATGATTGGAGAATAAATCATTGAAAGTAGGTGCCGATGTATTTAAGTGTAGTTAAATACTTATTAGGAAAAGTAAGTCGAATTTGAAGTGCGGTAAGAGAAAAAAAATCGTAATACCATTTTTGATAGAGAAATCTGAGGCCGGATACAAATGTACTCTCTCTAAATCCATTTCGAACTCATCCTATTATGAATTTATTATTCTTGGAACAAGAATATTGTGATATCAACTTAATCTAAATTTTTCTTAAATCAATCTCAATTTCCGATTATTTGAAGTATTTATTTTGGGTTAAATTAATACAAGCGGTCTACACATAAGTCCATTTCGAACTTATTTCTATCCTATTATGAACTTAAATCAGTCCTAGCCTATACGGGCTCAACTATGGATAAAATTAAAAATTTCGAGCTACAAAAATCCGTACACAAATCAAACTTTTCTAACTTGGTTTATAGAAAGCCGTACTTACCATTATTTTGACACCGCTACGACTTAATTCAAGTACGGATTACTTAATTTTTTTTTATGAGTGTAAGAAAATTTTTCAGGAGAGGGTTTTTTTTGTGGTCAAAAAGGCGTGTGACTCATTATTATATAATTGAATTTGCTATATCTTTGTAAATATAAATTATTATTTTTTAATATTTTGAAATTAAGATCTTTGGACAATTTTCTTTCGAATTTTATTTAAAAACGAGGTTTGAAAAAATGGCTTTTACATCTTTTTTGCGGTAACGACTCCGCATGTCCTCTGTGTAGGTTTTGGCAATGGTCTTTAACGGCTACACAGACTTATACATTTTCTTTATCTTGGGTATGAAAAGTGTTCTGTAAGTAACGCTCTCGATGCAGTTAACATTTGTCAGGGCATAGATATTTTCTACTTGATGTGTTCCAACGTCGAGTGCTTCTAACTATCAGAACATCTGACATTTTTCAGCTCCCGTTTCCTACTCGTAAATGCCGGCGGCTTTTTAAGTATCAGAGTAATCCTTAAACCGTCAATAGGTCTCGTGCTCAGCCCACACACATATTTCTCTGAGATTCGAAATTTTTACAATCACATTTAAAACACAAATGGCGAAACCTTTGTATTATATTTATTTTTCATATAATTTATATGGAGCACTCCAATCGCCAAGAAATTAATATGTTCACTGTAAAATGAATTTAAATGTTTAACAAAATCCAAATTTTCAAACAAATGCCAACAAAGAAGCACCAACCGCTGCAGCCGACGGAAAAGTGTTGTATTTATTCATAATTTGTTTACACCGCCAACGTAGAAAGGACAAAAAAAAAATGGCCGAAAAAAGTCATAGACTGAGGACGTCGGATAAATGTAGAAGAAGAATAAGAAGACGAGACTGAGACTTTCCAATGCGATGGCGCATACAATTTATCCAGAGGATGTCATACTCTGGAAGATGTGAACAAATCTCAGACTTATGTACCAACAAATGCCCCCTATATACTAAGGAACATTTTAGTATATGGTTTATTTGTATTTGTATTGTATATATTGTTTTTTAATGGTCTGTGGAAGGTGAGTGAAGGAGAAAGAGATTGGTATACATTTTAGCATATTTTTGGTGGACCACGAAACGTTGTCAGTGGGAGACCATTCGCGTTTAGCCGCAATGAGTTTGTTGTACTTTAAAGAAAAAGAAAAAAAAAATCTTGAAAAAATGGCAACAAATTAAAAAGAAAACGTTAAAGAATTGCCAAGAAGAATGTTTATAAATAAGACCGCGGCGAGGGAGAGAGAGAAGAAAGACAAAATATGACAAGAATTTAATTAAGTTGAAAGGAAGGACCTTGAGGGACCGAAAGAAGGTTCACAGCTCGGTGGAAATTGGTTAAGGTGAAGAAGCCATTTTAAGTTTCGGGATATTGTTCAGAACGTTTGCCATTGGCCACTGGTGGTGTGTCTTGAGAGTGTGTGCGTGTTTATGTTATGAGTATTTTTCGTAACCACAAAATGTGGTTACAAATATTTCTGTGGTTTGAATATATAAAACCGCAAAACACCCTTGTGGTGGCCCAAATGGTGGTAAGTGATTAGGTGGCGGCAGTGGTGGTGGTGGTGGTTTTATGACTCTTCGAGAAGTGAGGGATGCTGGCGCTGGTTCGATCCGAAGACTCCGCCTTACACACATGTGGTTTATTAATCGATGTCTATGACAAATGGAGAACATCTTTGTGTTCTACAAATTTCAAGTAGGAGGTCCTTTACTCTCGGAGAGCAGTTGGAGTCTACCGAATTTCTTTAGGTGGCATTACGAAATTCAATGGGTTGTCTTTAGCCACAAACGTAAGCCGCAATTTGTGTTACGAGCAAATTTTCACTCCTTTTCCAAACTCTCCGATGATTTGCACTGCTCTTTCACAAGGACGCCCAATAAAAATCGCAAACACATAGAAGAAGTTTTAGGCCTTGAGCTGAGGTGTGGGGAAATTGGCTAAGAACCACCGAGCTGAGTTATATTTTTTTCGGATTTCTTTACCACCGCTATTTGAGGCTTTTGAGGTTTTCTTATCATGAGGTTGGTTCGGTTTTTTTTTCTTGCTCTCTTTGGCTAAAAAATGAGCATGTACCATGTTACCTAATATTTCACTCAATTGTGTTAAACGAAAAATATTGGCTCCCAACTTGCCATTTCTCCAAGAGGTAGACCATATTTGCTGTCAACTGTCTCTTCTTCTTCAAAAAAAAAGAAGGACACTTTGGCAACTGCTGTTTGACTTTCCCCCCCGTGGAAATCGTGGCTCTTCTATCTAAGGGGGTGGAATTTCTTGGTGTTGGTATTTTGTTCCCTTCGTCATTCTCCCAGGCCTAACATTATGTGTGTATTGTCATAAAACATTATTTCTTTACTTTTTTTCGTTCTCTTACAGCATCCATGCTCCCGTACCCCCACCATTACCCAGAGTAATGATGTTGCATGCAACATTTGCCACCCTTAGAGCGCCAAGAAATGAGTGATAAGACAAATGAGACTCAAACGGAAAACAGAAAAATGGGAAATGACCTGGAAGGGGATGGTGGCCACTACATTCACAAGCGGTGGCGGGGTTTTTGAAAAAAGGGAATACTTTTTTCTGGTTAGGAAGGGGTCAGGGGTTAAGGTTTGGTTTCCTGGAGGAAGGAAAAAGATGACTTTGAGGGGGGCAAGATGTTGTTAGGGGTTAAGGACTTTTTTTTGGTTTGGTAACAACAAATTGAGTATCAAAGAAAGAAAAAAACATTTGAGTCGAAGTCGTTGAGGACAAAGGGGGAGGAAATTATTTCGTCACCCGAACTTTGGTGTTTTTTTCTGAGTGGAGAAAAAAAGTGTTAGAAGGATAGGAATTTTGTTTATTCATCAAAAATATAGGCTTCATGGAAGATTGGGAACAATAAGGTGTCAGGGATTAAAGACATTCCAGCTCCACTAGATTCAGTGAAAGGAACCAAGGTTTGGTTTATGGAAATCATATTTATTTCAAATATGGAAGATGGACAAAGCGGTGTATTTGTCTTCTACAGAATCGTTACTTCAGATATAAATGTAGTTTTGATAAAGAAATTTGTTTTTTTTTGTTTTCTCTCTAATATATTATATAATATTAATACATTATTCCTTTTTTTAAGGGGAAGAGCCGGGTTTTTATTATTGTTTTTGTATCCAAACTTTAGACGGGTAATGGACCATTAGCTCCCAACAAAAATTATTTTTCGTGAACATAACAGTCAACGCAGAGCGAAATGTTTGCCCAAAAAAAACTAAATGTAAAGTGAACAAAGACTAATTTTAAATCATTTAGCATTTAGCAATATTCTTTGGAATATTTTTTTTTTAAATTTTTCTGTAAAAACCATAAGGACTTTTTTGTATCCAAACAAGGATTGTTTCAATATTGTTTTTTTAATTTTTTCTCTAAAAACCTTAACGATTGTTTTTGTATCCAAACAAGGATTGTTTCAATATTCATCGGAGTAATAACTTGTTTTTTTTTTATTTTTTTCTCTAAAAACCTTAAGGATTGTTTTGTATCCAAACAAGGATTGTTTCAATATTCATCGGAGTAAAAATTTGTGTTTTTTTTTAATTTTTTCTCTAAAAACCTTAAGGATTGTTTTTGTATCCCAGCAAGGATTGTTTCAATATTCATCGGAGTAAAAACGTGTTTTTTTTTTAATTTTTTCTCTAAAAACCTTAAGGATTGTTTTTGTATCCAAACAAGGATTGTTTCAATATTCTTCGGGATAAAAACTTTTTTTTTTAAATTTTTCTGTAAAAACCATAAGGACTATTTTGTATCCCAACAAGGATTGTTTCAATATTCATCGGAGTAAAAGCTTGTTTTTTTTTAATTTTTTCTCTAAAAACCTTAAGGACTTATTTGTATCCAATTGTTAGGCAATTCCTTAAAAAACAATTTTTTGTTCCTCAGAAGAAAACTGAATATTAATTGACCAAGATTTCGTAAACCTGATCAACAACTGGGATTCTTTCAAAAAGATGATTTTTGATCTACAGGTTTTAAGTTGTCTGAAGTTTTCTAAAAAGTATAAGAATTGTTTTCTATAGAAATGATATTTCGAGAATTCTTTTGAAATACTTTGAGTGATTTTTTTTTATAATCTGAAAGAATTTCCAACCATCAAATTGAGTGTTCATGGAAAGAAATCGACAAATGTTTGAGTCTAAATGAGCGCATTACAAGAATTCATTAAAAAAAAAAAAAATATCTCCCAATAACTCTCAAACTGTGGACTTTCCTAAACATTATTTTTTTCTTTTTTTCCCATGAAATTGAGTTTAGTAAGAAAAAAAAACATTTGAGTCAGAAAACACATTCGGCTATAGAAAAATCCCCCTTCAACTTTCCACGAAAGCACCACTATGGATTTACCACCAAAGGACTTTTCTCTCAAGACATTTTGAGTTAATGGTGCAGTTCCAAGACATTTCCATCAATGGAAAAAAAAAAAACATTTGAGTTATTTTTTTTCGCGTTAAGAAATTCCTTAAGAAAATGTCTTTACTCTCAATTTCAACCTCAACTCTCTGTACCAAACAAAAAAACAAGAAAAAGAAATCCAAGGAGGAGAGCATCTTGCACACGGACTCATCATTTGGGGTTTCCTTTTTTATATTTGTTGGATTTTCGTAGCCTTGTTGGTTGGGTTACGGGTGCGGTATTGAGTACACCACAAGAGTAAACCACTGCTACTGGTTCTCGCGGTTCTGTGTTAAGCCAAGAAAGAAAGAAGGAACAAAAAAAAACACACAGAACGGAATCCTGAGGAACGATTTTTACGGAGACCATTCATATCGGCTGCTGTCGCTCTGCCACGAACGGGCTCCGTTAAAGAGGAAATGGAGGTGTTGTTGGTATTGGTGGTATCGCTATTAGACATCTCTATGCATACTCAGCGTTAGCTCGTCACGTAGGTATGTGTATGAGTTTGAACGCCATTCGATCGGCCGGTCGGTGAATGGGGCGTTATTATGCTTAACAAAAAAAAGAAACGCAGCCGGCTGCAGCAGCAGCAGCAGTGGAAATAGTCTGAGGGAGGCTGTTCTGTTGTTAACCAAAAATGGTGATGACAATATGTTGTATGTAGTGTGCTCTGGTCGGAGCTGGCTGGCACGCTGACACGCAGGCAGGCGGGCAGACGGCAGAGATGTTCTGGCTGTTATCACACGCTTGCAATGGTTGGTTTTTGTTGGTGGCATAGACGTCGTTATAGCTTAAGCTTTTAGCCAGCCATATATGGTGGCGTGTTGTTGTCGCCTTAACCCCAAATGTTTGTAAAGGCGTTTAGTTTCTTCTATCGTCGTTCGTTGGTTTTTTTTTTGGTTGCCTTCGTTGGTGCGATTCCTTCAACTGCGTTTTGTGTGTGAGTGTGTGTGTTATTTTTTCTGTTTGCTTTACGATTTTTTTTTTCTAACCACCTCCATCTTCATCATCATCATCATCGCCATCGTTGTCGTTGTCGTCGTCGTCTTAGTCGTCGCAGTGGTAGTCGTCATCGTCATCTTCATCAGCAGCAACACAACAAGAACAACAATAAACCAAACAACAGCCGCTCACAGTGGCAGCAACAACAACATAGCCATTAACATTTTGGCCATATCGTCGTCGTTTGCGTCGTCAACATTTTGTGTGATATTTTGTCGTACTTGTGGTACTCATATAGTGGTCGCGTTCATGTTTTACCGCAAAAACCGAAAAACGAGATATTATACATACAGCGTTTTAATATTATCGCCGTAACATCTGAATCGATCGCCCAACCGGAGGAGTAAACCAAAGGACTACTGCTAAAACACAACAACGGTTAAACCACGGCTAAATGCACAAATACAAAAAAGAAAAATCGTTTTGATTGAAAATTTTACCAAAAAAAAAAAATAAAAAAAAATCTGTGCTTGTGATACGGAAAAATTAAACATAAATGTTTGAAAAAAATACGAAATAAATCGGAAAAATAATATAAAAAAATTTCAGCAAAGAAGGTTAAACAAATGAAAATTTATAAAAAATAAATTAAAGAATTCAACTCAAGAAATTAACCAAATGAAAGGCTTGCATCAGTGTTGTTGTAATTTGAATTATCTTAATATTTAGTATTTTTTAAACAGTTCAAAGTCCATATATTAAGTACGGGTCAAAGATTGAGAAAGTGCGGCTTTTTATGGAATATACTCTAAATGTTTTTGGCCTAAAATACAATTAACACAAAATCGGCCATGATCTATGCCTATATAATGCTTATATGGATATAAGAAGATCTTAACAGAAAGCTGTAACGATTATTCTATTGGAGCGAACCCTAACGACACTTAGTAAACAGTAACCAAAATTATTTATATTCGAGAAATCTCAGTGATGTTGGCCCATTAGGCTGTGCATAAAGTTAAAACTATAAACAAATTATTTCTCTGAATAGATTATTCTCCAAATCATGTACAAATTCTCCAGGAAAAATATTATTAGAGTTTGTTGTCACTTTAAACTGTAGGTCCCATTTATGCCTTCATGGAATGTTGAGGGAAATACGGTATGGAGACGGGGTACTCCAATCAAAGTAATGACTTATGTACGATGTTACTTCAATACTCAGTAATCGGGACCTATAGTTTAAAGCCGTCTAATACTGTCCCTAGACAAATTTGGAAATTACTCTCATAATCGTCAAGTTGACGTTAAACACTTGCAGACAAATGTCTATTATTCGTTCACAGATTGTAACTACATGTAGAGAATTGTACTGAAAACTATACACATAACGAAATAATCCTTGATTTTATAAATAATTGCTTTTTAATGGCCAACGAAAAAGAGTTGGACAATTCGTCGGGAAAATCGGAAATGGTGATTCGTAGAAATTATGCCTTTCAAAATGTCATTGGCGGTGTACAGCGGTGTGGTTGTTAGATGGAACAACAAGAATGGAACAACTAAGAAACAAATCTTTGTAAATTGAAACTAATGGGCCTTTTATTTGCATAATGTAGGTCCCGTTTTATAACTATAGAAATTCTTTAAAATTTTGATCGATAATATACTCGTTTTTTTCTTCTAAATTATCTTAAATATAGGGTTATCCTTTTTGCTTTTTAAAAGTAAACGTAAATAAAAAATATATATAATATAATCTTCTCTTAATGCACGATATGTGGCTGTGCCAGAATCACCATTTTTGTAGTAGGTTTTAATAATTTTTACGCGTTGTGTGATAGTTACGCGATCCATTTTCGTTAATGTCAGACTTCACACTGAAAAGAAAAAAAATTGTTTTAACAACTTAGTTTGACAGATGTCGAATTCCAGTCCTATACTTTTGAAACCACGTAATGGATAACCCTATATTCATATATTCGAATTCATTTGAAATTAAGTAAATTCCAGATATCGAAATGGCACTTCTACTTCATTTAGGGTTTTTAATTTCCCCACCTTTTTCAAATCCCGGGAATCGGGAATTTTTTTGAAGTCTTCTCGGAACTTAATTTTCTTTACACAATATAATGAAAAATAAAATTTTCCCCAAAAAAAAAATATCTTTAAAATTTTATTGTTTTTTAACTAAAACTTAAACATATAAATAACTCAGGTCTGTTAAAAACTTGAAAGGATTTATAAAACTATAATTAAAAATCCTGGACAATAAATATTTAAAAAAACTAATTTAGGAATATTTTAGGAAGTAAAAACTCGTATAATTTCCCGGTTTAATCCCACAATCACAATTGTAAAAATTGCCTAAAATCGTACAAAGTTTCATTTTAGGATATTATTTCATTCCCGGGAATCCCGACCAATAATCCCGTGTAACGGAAAGTAAACTATTGACATGTTTCCAGGGAAATACTTCCCGGGAATTCCCTGGTTAAAGACCCCACCTTTATTCCAAATACTGTAGTTTTTAAATATTTATTGTGGTTCCATTAGGGAAACTTTTGCCGGTCATACAAATAACATGTCTCATTTCGGTCTAGTTTTGTAAACCCAAGTTTTATTTAGGCCACATAATGTATGTCCGTACAAAACCGGCCATAGTCCTACACAAAATGTATTCATGTCGTTTTAGGATGTCCCGTTATTCCAGTGATCTCTCTAGTCCATGGTACTAAGGATTACCATGCACAGAAAGAAAAATGGCATTCTAAATTCAAGCCGAATATTCTTGATTTGAACTAAAATCGTACGTAAAAAATAAGTATGATTTGTAATTAGTTATTCTTAAAACAAGTATAAATAGGATACAAATCAAGTATAAAAATATTATATATTTTAATTTTAATTAATAAGAATAGAATCCTAGATTTATTTGTTTGCTTTACTGCTTGTCGTTTTTCGGACTGTGCGCTTGTAAACAGAAGTTCTCGTTTAATTACGGAAGACTACAGCACATAATAAACCAATGATTGGAGAATAAATTATTGACAATAGGTGCCGATGTATTTTAGTGAAGTTAAATACTTATTAGGAAAAGTAAGTACAATTTGAAGTGCGGTAAGAGAAACAAAATCGTAAAACCATTTTTGATAGAGAAAACTGAGGCAGGATACAAATGTACTCTCTCTAAATCCATTTCGAACTCATCCTATTATGAATTTAATATTCTTGGAACAAGAATATATAAATTTATCTAAATTTTCCTTAAATCAATCTCAATTTCCAATAATTTCAAGTATTTATTCGGGCTTAAATTAATCCATGCGGTCTACACATACGTCAATTTTGAATTTATTTCTATCCTATTATGAGCTTAAATTTGTCCTAAAAATCGGGCTCAACTATGGATAAAATTAAGAATTCCGAGCAACAAAATCCGGACTTTAATCATGTTTTTTTTAACTTGGTTTAAGGAAAACCGTACTTAATATACTTTAGACCCCGATATGGATTAATTCAAGTACGGATTACTTAATTTGTTTATCAGTGTGTATTCTTCTATTGATCCTTACGGCGATGTCTGTAATTGTCGTCTAAAGGCTTTCTGGCTGGAGCATTTGAGCGAGACGACCAGCTACCGGAATCGCTATATTTTAATGCACATAACTACTTCATTAACTTCATGTAAGAATTTTACTCCTTGTTAGCACAGGTAGGACCATCTATTCCGCCAAACATCCTCACAAACATCCAGCACGACTTCATCCGTGCATCCAATGTTGTTTTAGTTGGCGAGAGGAGGTTCTGTTCTTGAAATGGATGCTTAGCCCGATCCTAGTAAAATCCTTTGGATTATATTGTTCCTAACATCATTATTTCTTTTAATGACCAATAGGCATGGTCTTCCACCGCCTGAAGCTTCAACTGCCGACCTTTGCTAAGTCACATTTTAGTTGCCGCAAAGTTTTGCCCATAAGTTACAAGCAAGTTTTGTCATACCTCTCGATTCTGGAAATGCTCATAGGTAGACTGGGCCTATTTTATTAACTTCTGATAGTTCCATCATTTTCTCCATTACTATGTTGAAGAAGTGGTTCTTTAGTGGTTAAATGTTTTAGAGGGGGTCTATTGACTGACGGTTATGAATGCATATATTAAACGCCTATCTGTCTCTAAAAGTTGTAAACACAGTTAGACTGAATGACGTATCCGATGACTTTACATCTGAATCAGTGCATCTTTTAATAACAGCTGTAATACATGCCGCCATTTTGCGTTCTAATAACGTAGCCAGCCTTGTATTGATTGAGGACTTCCGTAACCTGGCATTAGACGTGTTCACATATTCCGAGAGCATATTCGTAAATCATGGTCCTTAGTATGGCTCGGTGGTCGCCAACATTTAGGAGAGTTCATTTGGTTTCGATTATTTTTTCCTTAATTGTGTGTAACTTTCCAAAGCGAATTACATTCAGAACTTCACTTGATGTCTTAAAAGTATTTAGATTAAATTCTATATTGAAGATATCAAATCTCTTAGGTAATAGTTTTACCGTAGGACTACCATGAATTTTAAAAAAAAAAAAATGTCATTCAAAATTGAGACGACTACAAATTGAATTACTAGGGATTTCAGCACAACAGTTTGGAAATCTAAACTTTTCATTCAAAATAGAGACGATTACAAATTGAATTGCGAGGGATTTCAACCCACGGTACGGAGTTTGCTACCTTTAAGGCTTCAATGCGATGCCGAAGGTTTTAAATCTAAAACGCCATTAAACAAAATTTCTAAAATCTTAAATCATATTTAATGTCAGTCCATTTCTATTGGTTAGGAACTAATTAACTCTTTTATATGCTCTGTTATAGTAGACTTTATACTCATACACACATGCACACATAGAAGTCCATACATACATGTATTGGCTATGATATGTTTTAAACTGTTTTTTAGTTTAATTTACTATTAACATTTCAGATTTTTAATTGTGCATTATAGACCGCACCACCACATCTGCGGTAACAATAAAAATAATCTTTGTGGGATTACGATCAGTTGCATTATTGATTCAACACAATCACACATACATATATGTCGGTATTTTCATTTCACACATACACGCATACAAACGCATCGATTAATATGATAGACAATAGACGCACTGCATAAATAACGTTTTGAATGTTTACTTCAAAAATAAATAAATATCTCAATTTTTTATAAATAAAGACACGAGAATAAACAATGTGCAATGAGGTATGAGGTGTGTGTGGTTCACGAGTGCCTTGGCGTGATAGATATTCGAATAGCGATGTAACAGAGAAAATTGTAGAGCAATAGTTTTCGATTCGGTTAGTACAGTAGTTTCGGTTTAGCTGCCAATTTACTGTAACTTTTAACTTCATTCTCTTTCTCTCTTTGTGAACAAACAATAAAAATTGGAGAGATTCTCAGAATATGATTTGGGTTAATACTATGCAAATGAAATGAATGCATGTGTGAACCTCCTATGATATCGAATGAGAACGAATTCCATGGAATAAGAAATTGTAAGAATTCCGTGAATGTCATACAGGTGCGGAGGAAAACGATACAAATGGAAATTGTCGCTGTTGACGAATTACCTTTTGTACATATGTTCCATTTTATGACTGCTAAATGAATTTAAGTTATGGGCCACATTGCACTTACATGCCACTAAAATCTGCAAAAGGTTAATTGGCAGCCATCAAACATTTGTCAGCGGCTGTTTTCCACCTTGTAAATGCTGGCGACTTTACGAGTCAGAGAGGAATCTCTAAGCCATTTAAAACTTCTCCAGAAAAGCATTGGCCGTTCCGAGCCGACTTCGAACAGTAGGTCCCGGTCAGTGAGAACACACAATTATATCGCTCACAGCTCACTGATTCGAGAGAAATTCCCCGTCTGTTCCTTCATGGAATGTTATGGGAATTAAGTAAGTATTTTTAAATAATTTTGTGTTTGTATCAATTGATTTTTTAATCAATTGTCAGTGATAGTTGTTTGTGTGCACAAAAGTGAAGTTCCTTTCCTCGCTGAAGAATCAGTTAACGGTTGTCGAGGTATTGATGACAAAAGTCTATCTAGCAGGCGCGTTTAGATTCAATGACCTGGTCAGAGTAATTATTGTGTTTTAATGCGGTTAATACATCATCACTCCTCGTAACCACAGAAGAGGCCTTCGATTATACGAAGGATTTTTCTCTTGAAAACATCCGCTGCTTTCGCAACAACCAATGTTTGAGTGTCGTAAAGAATTGTTTGCTTATTCTTTTTAGTTCGATGTTGATATCATTCCCTCTTTGAGTAGCTGAACCAAAAACAAGGGTTTTCCAACAAGAGGTGTTATTTTGGTATTCAAAGAAAAATCGCATTTTTTGAGATAAATGATCGGATGTTTATTTCATAATAAAGAGGAAGGTATTCCGTTAATAATGAAAAACAACATCAGCCATATGGCCACGACGACCACACTTACAGGACCATATCCTTTTCATTAAAATTTTCCATAACCAAATCGCAAAGTGGCTGGCCTATGTCCTCGAAAAGGAAGAAGTCTCAAGGTGTTAGATCACAAGATCTCGGTGGCCAGTTGTGATTACCTCTTCGAGAGATAAATCGGTCCGGAAACCTCTCCCGTAAAAGAGCAATGGTTTCGTTGCTTGTGTGGAATGTAGCGACGCCTTGTTTAAAGTAAACTTTGTCCAGATCAAAATCATCCAACTTCGACCATAAAAAAATCATTAATCATCTCTCGATATCGCAATTCATACACCGTAACTTTTCATCCAACCTCATTTTCGAAAAAGTAAGGTCCAATGACCCTGCACCAAACAGTCACATGTTGAGGATGGAGAGGCTTCCCAACAATAACTCCGAGCCCCAGATGCGAAGGTGGATGTGGGCATCTTCAATCAAGATGATTTTTCGATGGTCAGCTTTAGTTATTGCCTTAAGACCCAAGTGTAATGACGTTTGTGGAATGCCCAATTCCAAAGAACGACGAGGAATGGACAAATCTGGGTTTTCTTTAACACTTTGGGCTACAGCAGCAATATTCTAAGTTGTTCTTGAGCGACGTGCACGGGTTTTATTCTTCACAGCACTAACTTGTCCCAACAGCTCGAATTTTTCCACCAATTTCTGTATTGCGGTCCGACAAGGTGCTTCAGGAGTTTTGCGAACTGTGACTGCAAGATTTTCGTCATTTTTGTAGTGAATTTTAATAATTTCAATGCGTTGTTGAATCGTGTATCGTTCCATATTTAGTAATGGCGTAGTTTCTACTTGTCAAATGTCAAAGAATAAAAGCTTCAAAAGTGCCAGCTACCGAAATACCGGGTGATTCAAAGTAACACCTCTTGTTGGAAAACACTTTAGACTTATTCATGTATTTTGTCTTGTCCACAAGTTACATCTCACTCTATTTTTCCTATAAACTGAGTCTCATCCGCATATGCGAGTACGATGTGACCCTTGGTTATCACTGATCCGATTTTATGAATTTCTGAAGTTAGTACAATCGTATGAAGAACAAAGAAATATATTAGGAAATATTGACCTTTAATAGAGTTTCTAGCACTTGCTACTAGCATTCCTCACAACCGATTTCAAGACTCTTCCCATAATAAGTATACTTCGTAGCATTTGGAAATAATGATCTGGGACCATATAAAGATATATGTTTTTAATCAGAGTAAAATTGTAAGACGATTGTAGAAATCATCCTCTGTTTGTACGTGCGTCTGAGAAACCTTAAGGAGGCAGCTGCTTTTCGAACTCACCGCACAGTAGTATAAGTACGGTTAAAATATCAACCGTACTTCCTCCGAAAGTCCTTAGACGATAAATACTCTAACGCATTTTTGGCTGGAGCCGTGTAGGTCAAAAATATGGCATATGGATATTCCAATGAAATTGAATTTTCTTCTAAATCTAAATATTCGAATTTTTTTGTCATAAATTATTTTACGATTAAAATTGTCTCTATAGACACATTTTTAATGTTTGGAATCGTTTTGAGACCATTTTACATCTCTCTTTTAAAATTACCTTAACATCCACAAGAGGATGTGGTTGAACCTATACTTTTTTTTTACATGCCAGTACTTCCAACGCTACCTCCATTCTCAAAATTATATTTGACAGTTAAGAGGATGTGGCCATTGGACGAGGCTTACCTATGCATCCACACCTCGAGTGAATTCCTTTTTCATATAGTAATAGAGTACAAAATATACGTGTACATAGACCGCTTTGTATAGATAGACCTCTCTTTTTATTTAGAAAATGCCTCATTTATCTGGCATGCCAAAAGGCAGAGCTTAGCCAGACCCCTGGTATTCGCCTGAAACAAAGTCCTTGTTGAAAACTTAAAATTGTTTTATTTATTACTGTTTATTATAACGTATTTCTATTGTAATTGAACATTGACATGTCAGGGAGGGGAGGGGAGACACTTCAAAAATGTCCATTCAACTCGTCAGCGTAGTCGTCCACTTGCCAAGCTCTGCCGCAAATCACAATCCAACAAATGACTGATGTTGCCTTGCCCGCATTTGTTTTTATTTCCATTCATGATAACAACAATTGTTGTTGTCATTGGACCACGATGCGCGTTGTTGTTGTCTTTTTTCTTGTTATGTAGCGAATTTTTTTTTTTGTCGGTCAACCATTTTCCGCAACTGTTAATTTACCAACTCTCATATTTATTTACTTCGTTTTTTATTTATTTTAATGCCACTTTTTTTTTTTTGGAAGGGGAGAGAAACTCTCACACCTCCCCACCAAAAGGCTGTTTTTTCCATATGTGTGCCGTCTCTCGGTATGTGTGTGTGTATGCGTTGACCAGAATGCACACAATATGGCCAACAATTCCAACTTGTTTTTATTCCTTCTCGGCCTCGAATAATTGCGTGCGTGTGTTTTTCGCTAACATAAAAAAAAAATCGGCGGAAGTAAAAGTTTTATTATTTTTTTCTCGCACAAAAAACAGACGGCATTTCAGAGTTGTGAAATTGGCAAGGACTGCCGGAGAAGGAGGTACGTTATCCTTGTGTGAGCGTGTGTTGGTTTATTTTTAATCCGCGTGCGGTGCCATTTGTTTGTAATTTTATTGGTGAATTGCTTATTTTTTTTTTTTTGAAATGCTCGAATGTGTTGACCTCGTACTCCAATCGCATTAAACACAAATTGTCACGAGGTTTCATCATCAGTCTGATCTCTGCCATTATCGTTCCCATTACCCGAACAGGTCGTTGGGCATTTGGAAGCTTTTGTTCTTATTTAAATTTGTCATGAAGTGGAAAACGGTTAGGAAAGACTGTCAGTGTATCACTCGGAGGGTATGATTATTCATACCGTAAAAGTGTCTTGAAAGGACTGAATACCAAGTACGGAAATCAGAATGGCTAATAAAATAGCTTAAAGTAGATATCACTATTCCGTTTTTCAGATTTTACATGAGATATGTATGTCAACCATGAGATAGAGAAAATCTTGTTCACTTTGAAAAATAAAATAAAAGAGTTTAAAATCAAATTTTCTTTAAAAGCATAGCTGTAAAATTTCGACTACGATTAGTAATCAATTAGATTACTTAAAAAAAAAATTGTATGTAAAATGTAATTTTGTAAAATGTAATTTTTTTTGTAAAAAAAAACAACTCAAACCAATTACAGAATTTGAATGTGGACAAAAAATGTACCATATTTGTTAATGACATCACATCAGTACGAATGCAATAGACTTCAAAATAGTGAGAAAAAATAAAAGTAATCGAAAGTAATCTTTTTTACTATGAGATTACCTTAACAACCGCAGGAAGAAGTGTTTTTTTGTAAAAAAACAACTCAAACCAATTACTGAATTTGAATGTGGACAAAAAATTTACCATATTTGTTAATGACATCACATCAGTACGAATGCAATAGACTTCAAAATAGTCAGAAACAAATAAAAGTAATCTTTTTTACTTTGAGATTACCTTAACAACCGCAAGAGGAAGTGGTTTTCGCTGTCGCCATTCTGAAAAATATTTTACAATTTATTTTTTTGGTAAAAAAAAAATGTCTCAAACCAAATACTGGTTGAATTTAATGTAGTCAAAAAAATGACACCACATAAGTAGGAATGCAATAGATTTCAAAATAATCAGAAAGAATCAAAAGCAATCTCTGAAAGTAGTCGGATTATTTTCTGAGTAATCCTGATTACTTTTAGATTATTTCTAATTGTAATCAATTATAAGTCTTGACAAACTGAATATAATCATTATCAATCAAAAATTTAACTTAATTTGTGATTATTACCATTAGTAATCATTATTTAACAGCTATGTTTAAAAGTCTATGAAACCACAGGCGAGGAACTGCTTTCAAATCATTGAGTTGTGAACCGATATAATTCTAACCGACTTACAATTTAATACCGCTTTCGAGTGACTAATGCTAGGAGAAAATGACTTTGAATGTCACTTCCTCTTAAAGCCGCCGGCATTTGGTAGGTGAAAAAATGGCCGCTGAAAAATATTTCAGATTTTCGGAGCCGCATATGAACCTGGGATTGCTGTGTGATTACCGCTCAGATTCAGATACATACTGTGTAGATTAGTGGTGGCGGTGACAAAGAGCAAGCGATAACGTAAAGATAGCGGCGATATTAAGATCCAAGAGCGGATGGCGATCTTAAACCATGCGTCGCACAGTGGTTCAGATATAATTTTCTTCGGCCGAAATGTAAAATAATTCTGATTATAGGCAATACAAACATTGACATACGGTCAAAGGAATATGTTTTGGAAATAAATACTCAAGGTTGACCCCCTTTCCCCTCTGTTTTTTTTTTTATTATATTGATGAAATTTTTCTCACATCCATCTTAGTAAATGTCCGTTGCCACTACCTCCAGTAATCTTATAGTCCTTGTCTACAATCGATTGTTTACTAGATCAGAAGTTATCATAGGTAATTTGGGCGCTGGAAATTTATTCTAAGCCACCTTGCCTTGGAGTAGGGAGAAATACGTCTAGGGCGATTGGTGTTGATTGGATCAGGCTATCAATTGACCTGTTAAAGTCAATGCTTATAGATATAGGACCATGCCTTCAGCGACACCTCTTAATTATTTGATAAACTGCGCCGTATGACTATCAATAGATGGGTGCCGTTTACAAATAGGAAAATAAATTATCTACAGGTTGGACTTATAATTTTTTTAAAATTTATGGTTTTATTGGAAAGTTTCATATGTCCTTCATTTTTCTTTGAAAATGTGTGAACATGAAAATGCCCTGAAGAAGGCTTTATTGAAACTTTTTAATTTGCCAGTGAAATGGGCAATTTGAGTCCATGAGTCCATTACAGGACTTTGGTCAGCTACTCGTGAACTACACTCTTTCGAGTAAAGCTTCCCCAGCGAAGAATATCTATGGGCCCTTAATGATCTCTGACCACAATCACAGTAATCTTCAAGAATTCATGATTATTAGCAGGGCAGTCCGTTGAAACATTTTCTAAAATTTGTTTTATTTTATTACTAATATGGGATTAACTGTCTGTTTCCGTAAAACGAATTCATTCGTTCGTTTCAAATTGTCAAAATTGGAAGCGTTATAATACGGGTTTTAGACTTTATTCAATTCTGAATTTTAGATATATGTTAGAGAATGACATGTGGAACGTACGCTCTTAAGAATTAAGTTTCCTGTCTGAGAAATATCCGTTTTATGGCGTCTTCAATTTTAACGATTCATAACGAACGATCGAATTCGTTTTATGGAAACAGGCAGTAAGTCTCAATAAGGTCCATTTTTAAAACGAAATATATTCATAACCGACATTTCGTTCATTTGAGTACCCAAAGAAGAACTTTTTGCCCAACTGTTCGATGTGGCTCAATTTCAGCTCCAACCGATTTACAACTGTAAGCCACAGACCTTTAGAAGTGGAAGCAGCTAACTGATGGAACGACAGGCAAACTGTTTTAGTTACATTTCTCGTAGTCTATGCCATGTCAAGCCCACAATGCCGTATAATTGGCTAGCAGTGAAACAACCTTATGTTGTGATAATTTGCTATTTTTGTCATTTGTAAAAATAAAATAACAAAAAAATGTTTGTTTGAAAAACGGAAATTGTTAATATGGGGAAAAAATCAAACATTTCAAAAGCGACAAACAGTAAAAAACAAATAACAGAAGAACAATGCAGAAAAAATACGCGTCATTATGAATGAATTGAAGTGAAAAAGCGACAAAAACAAAATACCAATGGTGCTGGCAGCAACAACTGCTTAAATTATGATACACCACACGCCGTTAACAGGATATTTTTGGTGTATTAAACGGGAAACAGATGTGTTTGTTTATATGAGGTTTACTGGTGTCCCCGTGCGTGTGTGTGTGTGATGGTAAAAGTGGCTCCCATAACGCTGTGGCCCACAAATACATGGACATTGGCAATTGTTTCATATTACAGTTTTTACATAAATGGACAACAAACAATAAAAAAATTGTTAACCAACATTTTAATCGTAAGTCAAATGCTGAATTGAAAGGACGTCTGTCAAACGAGACACACATCGAAGTGCAACAAGAGAAACAAATTATTAACATAACATAAAATAATTAATTTGCATAAATTGCTGTAAAAATGTTTTAGTACTTCATCAAAAGTGAAATAAGTGTTGATGTAGATCTCCAGAGACTACTAATAATAACAAAAGAAAAACGTGATAAAGACTTTCGCTCACACGCACGCACTCTCGGGCACGCACACATCAAGAAGTTTTCTTTCATCAACTTCCGTTTCTGCCAAAAAAAAAGCAAACAAAATAGAAATTCAACAGGTCTATTACGAGGCCTCTAACAACACATCAAAGCCTTTCGTTTTTTAGCCTTCCACAGCCAGAGGGGGGAAAGGAAGGAAGCATTTATTTTTTTTCCTATCCCCTGTCCTCCCCGTTTTCATTCGCTTCATTTGCATTTTTATTAAATACCCCAGAAAAACGCCCAAACAAAAAGTCGGAGGGCAACATGTGTGAGAGTGTGTGTATTTGTTTGTATTTCATAACCCTTTTATCTCAACAGCAGTTAAAGTAGTATGTGTGTTTAAACGAAAAGAAAAATTTAAAAGCAGAAGAAGAAGAAAAATTACAGTGAATCTAGAGAAAATTTGGCAAAAATGCACATTACCAGTGAAGTGAGTTCAACAACTGCAACAACCACAAATTCCTCGAAGAAAGGCCACAGCCACAGTCGTAGTGCAAATAATGAAAATAACAACAATAATTCCAATACAACAAATAACAACAACAACAACAGTCATAATAATGGTTCATCGAACAAAAAACCGGTGGATACGAGTCCGTATTTAACACCGGAAAATCTTATAGAACGTACCGTTGATGTTCTCTTGGCCGAACATCCGGGAGAACTTGTAAAGACTGGATCCCCGCATATTGTAAGTTTTTTAATAAAACAAAAATTTGTATGTAAATGCGATTGAATATTTTTGTGCTTTGAAAGTATTAATAAGTTTTTAATTATTTTATTTAAAAACAAAATAAAAAAAAAACAACAGATCCAAAAATTACTTACCTTTCAAAAAACATTGAAGAGAAAGATCCATGATTTTTCCTGAAATTCAGAAGAAAGTGTGATGATTTAATAAATCCAGAGGGTGTGAAATTATTTTATATTATTTTATAAAACTAAAAAGTGGTGGATATGCCTTATATGATGAAGCCCATTAAATTTGTATAAGGCGTTTTAAAATTAAAAAATTTAGAAAATTAGAATACATTAACTGCCTATTTCCACAAAACGAATTAATTCATTCGTTACAAATCGTCAATATTGGAAGCGTTGTAAAATGGTTTTCAGACATTATTCGATTCTAGTTTTCAGATATATGTTGGATATCGACATTTGGAATAGAATCCCAAACCAATAAGCTATCATTACTGCGAGAAATCCAGGCGTAAGGTGTACAGAAGATTGCGGCGTAGATAAAAAGTGACAAATCACAAATTTGAGTTGTTCTTTTTCAATTTCATTTTGACTTTCAATATCTTTTCGACATTGTCATTAAAAAACAAGATTTAAGTATAACCGCAAAAAAAAAAAGTTAAATGCAGTCGCTAGCAAAAGTCAACGTATAAATTCATATAACTTTTGGAAGCAAATCAAAAAAGAAGTCAGTCCAAAAAGTCGTCGTATAAATTGGGACTTACTGTCAGGATATAAACCTTTTTTTGACAATTTCTATTTGTTTGGATGGTGATCTTTCATTTGAATTTAAATAGTAATAAAATATCATTATCTTCAGTTTCGTATACAGGGTTCTTTAACAAGAGGTGTTATTTGGGTATTCAAAGAAAAATGTAATTTTTTGAGATATATGATCGGATGTTTATTTCATAATAAAAATGAAGGTATTCCGTTAATAATGAAAATCAACATCAGCCAAATGGCCATGACGACCACACTTACAGGATCATATCCTTTTCATGAAATTTTCCATAACCAAATCGCAAAGTGGCTGCCCTATGTCCTCGATAGCCTCACGAATTCTATCTTTGAGGTCTTGAATCGACGCTGGGCTGTTGGCGTAGACCTTATATTTCACGTGGCCCCAAAGCAAGAAGTCGCACGGTGTTAAATCATAAGATCTCGGTGGCCAACTGTGATCACATCTTCGAGATATAAGACGGTCCGGAAACTTTAGTTTTGTGAGATTTTCCCAATTTTTGTAGTGCATCTTAATAATTTCAATGCGTTGTTGAAGCGTGTATCGTTCCATTTTTAGTAATGACGTAGTTTCTACTTGTCAAATGTCAAAGAATAAAAGGTTCAACAGCGACAGCTACCGAAATACAGGGTGATTCAAAATACCACCTCTTGTTGGAAAACCCTTTATGAGCTCGGCAAATCAACAGCAAAGTTAAAATTTGAGTTTATAACATTTTCGATTAAATAGAAATCCTTGGCTTTCAACCCAGCAATACCTCGACTTCGTTGTATTAATATATGAGTGACAAGTGGATTGTTCGTCAACAAAGACTTGTTTAAGGTCATCCTGGCCGAAAAATGATCCTTAATGCCCCAAAGAGAAAATAAAAAA
Source organism: Hydrotaea cyrtoneurina (assembly GCA_958296145.1). Taxonomy (NCBI): domain Eukaryota; kingdom Metazoa; phylum Arthropoda; class Insecta; order Diptera; family Muscidae; genus Hydrotaea; species Hydrotaea cyrtoneurina. The sequence continues at coordinate 15,113,940 of OY282513.1, read as the reverse complement.
GTTTTACAACTAAAGACAACAATATGAAAAGTTACAGTTCAATTCGGGTAAATTTCTCAATACTTATTGGCAATCTTTTTTTATTATAAAAATGGACCCACATATTTGCGGTATATTTTCCTTTTATGTTTTGTGGCCATTGTACATAATAAAATATGACACAAAATCCACATTTTTAAACAATAAAAAAATTTGTTGAAAAAAAAAGTTTGCTGAAAAAAAAAATTGTTGTTGAAAAAAAAAATGTTTGCTGAAAAAAAAAATTTTTGTTGGAAAAAAAAATTTTGTTGAAAAAAAAATTTTTGTGGAAAAAAAAAATTTGTTGAAAAAAAAAATTTGGAAAAAAAAAATTGGAAAAAAAAATTTTGGAAAAAAAATTTTGGTAAAAAAAAATTTGGGGAAAACACAATTTCTGTACAAAAAAAAAATATTATTTTTTTATTATTATTATTTATAGAATTATTATAGAATGCCTATTTAAATTCCTACGTACTGCGTGACAGAGTCAGTGAATCAGTGTCGAGGGTAAATATATATTAAGATGCTTGTGTTTGCTATGGAAACTTCATTTGTTTCTGACTAAATTTGGTTTTGTAGATATAGACCGTTTAATATATATCTGATGAAACTTTTTTTTCGATCCTAGTTCGCAGGCCAAATTCAGGACAAATATTGAATATAACTTCATATTGAAATTAACTTCATATTTTTAAATTCATGCTAAAATGTTTACAAGTGCCGATTTTATAAGTCCAGAAATTCCTTAATAAAAGTCCATATTTAGTTTTACGAGAACATTTCATTTTATGTTGACATCCGTATTGGGGGGACTTGGACCACTCAAGAAAATAATATAAGTTTTTAATTCTAGTCCATACCTTATGGATTACACAAAATTAAAAATAAAAGATAAAAAGGAAATATGTTTACAATTTGTTATAATTGCCTATATTCTTTCTTACCCAGCGATTACACTAGGCAGTGATTGTTCGAAAAACTCAACAAAATCATACTGAAAAAAAGTGTCCGATATTATATTTTTTTTATTAGTTCTCAACTCACCATTAACATGATCAAAATCCATTTTTCCATTTCAGGTCTGCACAACATTACCCACACACTGGCGTTCCAATAAAACGCTACCGATTGCCTTTAAAGTGCTCGCCCTGGGCGAGGTGATGGATGGCACAATTGTGACGATACGTGCCGGCAACGATGAGAACTTTTGCGGTGAATTGCGTAACTGTACGGCAGTGATGAAAAATCAAGTGGCCAAATTTAATGATTTACGCTTCGTCGGCCGAAGTGGGAGAGGTAAGTGAACATACCCAACCAGTAGACCGTCTGTCTGCAAAATTCAAACCGAAAAAAGAACAAGAGGAACAAAAAAAAGTTGCTGTTTTTGTACAGAAAACAAAATTGAAAGACCAAATGATTGCGGCATGATTTGCTGCCAATTAAATTGAGGAAACAGAAGATTGTCGCTCTTGTTTGATACAGTTTTCTTAGAAGTTGAACAAAATGGGGAAGAAGGAGAGAAAAATAAGAAAGATTTGAAAAAAATATCCTGAAATCAACTGTAGCCTTTAGATACATGTCATTGTCACGTTGGCTGGTGCGTCATTGTAAATTGCCCTCGGTGTGGGTCTTCCACAAGTTGTGTAATATGAGGGTAGGTATAATAAGGTGGATACAAAATGGCGGCAAAAAGTATGTGTGTAAAACAGAGTACAATCTGGTCAGATGCGAGGAAAGAATAAATTTGGATTTTGTACAACTTATAACTCCATGTTTGAACCCCGCAGACTTGGTTGGGATAATAGGTAACAACTTACGACTGTTAGGATTGGATTAATAGGCTTAAATGAAATGGCTTAAATAGTTGAATTTATATAAAAAAAAACCCAGACAAATCGAAAGACTCACCTGCATGCTTCTCATTGTGTCTTGGCCTGTAGGGGAGCCTTCATTTTTGTAGCAAAAAAAAAAAAAAAGAAGAACCAACAAATATTAAAATAGTTTACCTACGAAAAGTCTCACTAATAAAGAAAGCCTTCTATTTTCGGTGTGGGTCTTCCACAATTTTGTACGTATTATTTTAATATTTTTTAATTTTTCTTCTTTAAAAATATTTTAATATTTTGTAATTCTTCCCGTTGCTGATTGTTAAGTTTTGTGAAAGTTTAGCTTTTCTTTGAAATGCTAAAGTCGACGAAATTTCCAGAATTAAAAGTTTGACATATCCTGTCTTGCTTCCAAATCATTTCTAGATTATTCGCAAAACATTGGGCCTTAATAAAAATCCACAAGAATCATCATCATATATTGCCACACTCACTACACCTCCCTCATTTCACTAAATCTCCGGCAAGGAAATCGCACAAATACTCCAGCCAACAAACAACCGAAAAAGGAAGGAATCACTGTAAGAGAAAATTAAATCAGCGTAACTGTTTATTTAAATCCCCGCATCATTGGCTGTTTGTTAAGTGATTTTTTTCCCATTCTCCCCGTTTTGTTGTTGTTCTTCTTCTTAGCATTTTCTTACGGTCATGCAAGATTTCCATTTTTTTTTTGTCCCTTTAAACTTTAAGGGGAGAAAACAATTTCCTTACATTTTTTTTCTCGTAATTTTTCTTTTCTCATCATCTTCCGTTGACAATTGCTCATTAAAAGTGTCTTTTCGTTTATGGTACGAACCATTTCCATTTCAATGGCCTCCCACCACTGTTGACCAGTAGACATTTCATCCCTAAGTCGCCATGTCCTTCGTGTGCATTCGTCCTTTTCCGTATGGTGTGGGGCTGGGCCGTGCATCAACATTATAATTCTTTGTGACATTTTAAAGTGGCATATAATTCCCGTTAGATTTTTTTTCTTCTCTTTTTTTTTTGAATTTAAACATCCACTGTCTCTGTGGACAAAGTTTCTCTGTCCCGCTTTGTGCGGAACTCATTTGTTGGAATCGTTAGAAAAGTTGCGTTGTAAAATGGATTAAAAAAGTGTCCTTTTTTTGTAGCATTTGTTAGAATTATTTGTAATAAATTTACAAAAGGATTACTTGGGTTGCCAACAATTTTTGTGTATTTTGTTTTTAAGAGAGCTTTTTTCGTTTATTTGAAAATCCGGTGTTTATTTGTTAACTCATTTTTGAGGGGATTAGTTAGTCATTTTCTAATGGGATGTATTCTGGTGTTATTGATAATTTACATTAAGGGTTTGGTTTTTTCCTGCTTCGTTTTTGAAGGGGAGGAGAAGAATCGCTTTAAAAAGATTTCAAGGAGATCTTAAAAAAACTTGAAAAGTAATTTTTAAGACAACGTTTTTTAAACTTGATGCGGATATTTTTCAGTACAAAGAGAGCTGTATCTGTTCGGTATCGGTACAAACCCACCGAATCTCTACGAGCACCTCACCTGTATTTGCTACATTGTGACAGGAGACTAAAAATCGTAAGATCTCGTAAGCTGCTAACAGCTGAATAAAAGCAAAGCGACTGAAAATTTAAATATTTTGAAAATAATTCTACATCTTCTGTTCTGTTTTTGCTAGCGAAAATAATTCATATTGTTATAGCCAAGGTACTCTTTTATTGTTTTCTGGGATATTGAGACCCATAGTCAAAATAAAAACGTTGTATGCTCGCTTAAACTCCATTTTAGGTTCGGTGTGCCTCAGGGCCAAAATTGCTCGACTCCGAATTCACTTGTTCTATAAACAAAATTTAGAAAATTGCATTTACGTTCACTGTTCTTAGACTGTTTTTCACATCGTTAATGAAATCGAAAAAAAATAAAATTTGGTAAAGAATTAACAGATTAACTTACTTTTTTTTTATTTTATGGGAAATGTAAGTAAACTAACTGGGAGAAAATATCTCGAATCCAGACTTCGACTCCGGGCACATTGTCGGATTCCGACTCCAAGACTCCTATGTTTTGGAAACTCCTTATCAATAGCTTCAAAAAATATATGGGTAAGCCGCTCTAGTTTAAAACTTTAAATGACAGTACACTGTTTTTGGGTATTTCCATAGGATATGTCTATGATGTCTGGAAAATGTTAGATTGTTTTGAATGTAGTGATTTCACAAATGGTCACGGACAACATAATTATCTTCTTTAATATATATTTACCCTCGACACTGATTCACTGACTCTGTCACGCAGTACGTAGGAATTTAAATAGGCATTCTATAATTTTCTATAAATAATAATAATAAAAAAATAATTTTTTTTTTGTACAGAAATTGTGTTTTCCCCAAATTTTTTTTTTACCAAATTTTTTTTTTCCAAAATTTTTTTTTTTTAAAAATTTTTTTTTTACAAACATTTTTTTTTTTACAAAATTTTTTTTTCAACAAAAATTTTTTTTTTTACAAAATTTTTTTTCCAATTTTTTTTTTTCAACAAAATTTTTTTTTTTTCAACAGAATTTTTTTTTTCAACAAAATTTTTTTTTTCCACAAAAATATTTTTTTACACAAAAATATTTTTTTCAACAAAATTTTTTTTTCAACGGGCGCCATAGACGCATTACAACTTACTAGTAAATAATAATGTGTCAACCACCAAAGACACTCAATACTTTGGATAGTACAGTCTATTTCCACTGCTAAATTCGCAACAAACGGATATCCGGTATTAATACTTCCTTCGTAAATTCACTAGTACTTAGCTGTGACCTGACTAAGCGAATACTCTTGTAGGAGACATATCTGAGGGGAGTCAAAAGCAGTATTTTTTCTTTCTTATTTAGTAAGTGTAATCGATGAAGCTGTGTCTGGTGGAATATGATCTCAGAAAATGAGCCTCTGTGACTTCGACGGAGACGACATGAATAGTGAAGTACAAGACAAAGCTCATATTTGTATTTGTAGGGGTAGCAAACCGATTGGGTAGATATTGGTAGATATGGATCGTGCTTATAAATACATTATAGGTTAGGATACACAATTAGCCTAGAAACATAGCCCGACCGCCCGATGAATTCACACAATACGCTTATTCTACCCTTATGACACGAACACATGAGTACTTGCGATATCAGAGGAAAGAAATATTCTTTGATAAATGACTTCCATTGAACTGTGTAATATACATTCGGCTATGATTGTAGTTATGCGCTTCAAAATACCATCAGGGGGCGTTGAATACAACAAAAACAGGTTGTGAACTCGGACTACCCAAAATGCACCTATCCCGTGACTTGTTTTCCCCCCCGTACGATATGTCTAGATTAATCTTAAAGATAATTGAATTTGAACATTCCACACTTGTACGATGGATTATATTAGCAGTAAGCCGTTGCCCCCGCCCGCCGGAAAGCCATCATTTCGATGCCAAAAATATTTGATTATGTGTTAAGTAAATTTAATAATTCAACACCCTCCAAATACCACCCCAGCCTCCATAAATTTCGGTGCTCCTCCTTCAGTACACAATGGCCCAAAACACGCGCACACACATATGAAATATTTAAATAATTCATAAAATTTAAACACAATCACACACACACTCATGCATACATGAATCAACAGCAAGTGTGCCGGTGTGTGTGTGTTTGTATGAACCACCATAACCTCTTGTTTTCGCATAAGTATGAGTAAATATTTTCTAATGGTGCTAAAGAATTTATTCGAGTGTCTATGTGTGTGTGTGGATGAATGTGTGTTTATATTTCCCGGAAATCGTGACTGCAATTAAATTCCTTCGATTTTTCGAAATGAAACGAAAAAGCAAAGGAAACATTCCAAACATGCATAAGTACATACACACACACACTCACGCAGAGACACATAAGTAAATTTTGTGAAATTGGATACTGTTTGCCAATGAACAATAGCAGCAGCAAAAAATATAATGAATGCCATAATATGTGTACGTATGTGTGTTTGCTTTATGTACGCTTATGTGTGTGCTTCTGCTTGTCTGTTTATCTAATAAAAATAGAATTTAATTGTGAATATTTGTCTTTTAGCAAATATTTGTTGTTTGTTGGAGAAATGCGACTCAGAGAGCGGGAGGGAGACAAAAAAAACAATCACAATTCAATTTCAAATATCAATTTGTTTGCTAAGGATTTATGAACGTATCCGCATGTATTTGAAGAGTCCTACACACACACATATGATAGGTTGAACTAAGCTTACACATACACTCAAATATGTGGATTTATGTATGTGTGCATGGTAATCTTTAGACACACCCACATAATCACAAGTGGATTCAATTAAATCATATTAAATGCGATTAGAAAGAAGCACATGAGAGGTGAAGTCACGGATATAGAAATCGAACAATTATAAAATCAGTGAGCATAATCAGAATACAGAAGACAGTGATGATGAGTTGTCATATTAACAAGCTTAGGCAACTATTAACGAACTGATTCATCCATTTCGTGACATTCCTCGCACTTCGAGCGAAAAAAGAACATTTTACAGGAGAGGGTTTTTGTGTGGTCAAGCAGAAAAGCATGTGGCGCTTAAACATACATTTTTAATTTGTAATATTTTGGGATTAACCCTCAGAGGATTTCATTAAAAAGCCAAAAAAGGCGTTTACGCGACTACCGTACCCTTAACGAACTTTTAAGAGAAAGGTCTTTCGAAAATTCCCCATTGTCCCCCTTTGTGGTAAAGACGAGTAAAGTCGTGGCACGAGCCGATAATTGGCTGGCTTTTATTGTGACCATGACAATGATTCATAGACATTTCTATATCCTGCCCTATATGGAATTTGTCTACAAAATTTACTTTCAAAATAAATAAAACATATGCAGTTCTCTTCGCAATGAACATTTTTTAAAACTAAGTTTTTTTTTGTTTGTTTTTCAATTGACTAACGCTCAGGGGATATAAATGCAATGCACTGTGTTAGCGATGGGAAGGAAGGTTATTGAAGGGGGAAAGAGGGAGTAGTGTTTGTTGAAGTTGGCCTTGAATTTGATAATGTCATAGTAGGCAGGAAAAACACTTGATGGAAGATTATTCCACATACGAACAGTTCGGCTGAAGAACGAATTATCTATATAGTGCATTGTCCGGTCAACCGGTCACTTGATTTTTTACTTTATTTATAAATATTAATTTTGGCGCCAGCTCCCGATAGGATTTTTTGGGGCAAGTTGGCAAAATGCATAATTCATTTAAGTTTCAACAAATTTACAATAAATAATTGAGATCATTTAACTTAACTTAACTTAAATTCGATCAATATCTTTAAAAACCCAACGGCAAGTAATTTTAGAACATTTTGGTCCCATGAACACTTTTGTACTTTTTTAAATCACAGTGCGAATTTCTAATTTAGAAGCTTTAGAAATAATTTTTTTTGTAAGCAACAACTATTTCTTACTTTTTCGGTCAAGGAAATATTTTCATCATTTATATGAAACAATTTCGTAAGACGTATGACTTATATCATAGAATATATAACATATGTGTTTCATATAAATTTCAATATATTTCCAGTAAAATCTGCAAGACGTGCTTTTACAGAACAATATTGAAGATTTCGAAAAGTCCCACAGTGAATTCTTCTGAAAATCGAAATTATTTTCTACATTGTACAGAATGTCCTTTCCATTCCGCCGTTATCACCTTCAGATGCCTTGCAAATCAAAAACCAATAAACCATAACAAATCAGTGAATGGTGAAAAAAAAAATCCAGACAAGATAAATACTTGTAAATAAACAAAGTTTTTCTTATATCACGAAATCGAATATTTCTTAAATCCACTCTTGGCCACACAAATCCAACAAACGACTGCTCCCTTCGGCAGCACCACTTCATTCATTCACTTGGCAAACATGGAGTTGCTCAAGTGTTCCTTATTTCTGTTGGTAAAATGCCATTTCGTTCTTTGGCCTCCCCCACGTCCGGGCGGCACATCCCAAAGCCAACACTCGAATTTAAGATAAAAATAATGAAATTCAAATAAAGTTGAAAAGGAATTTTCCCCCCCAAAAAAAAAGAAGGCGGAAAGAAGTTAGAAGGAACAGAGAAAAAAACCTAATCCCAGGCACAAATAAAGATGGAAATAATGAAGAATATTAAATTTTTAATGATCTTTAATGGATGGCGGAAGGAAGTATGGCATAGGGCAAAAAATGAATAAACGGCAAACTTGACAAAAAATATACACATAAATATGAAAGAAAAGTGTAGACGAAAAAAATACACAATTTCTTAGAAAAAAACAAATAGATGTAACTTCTGCAACAAAGTCGACAACAGTCAAGAAATTCCAACAAAACAGGAAGTTTGCCAGAGAATCTGATAAAAGGCGGAAGGCAAAGTAAACAGGAAATGAAGTTAACTGGCACAGGTGCGCTGTGGTGTGGCCTGTTTGTGTTAAAGTGGTGTTTGTTTTTGTAATATTTTCTATGCCTATTTGGGAGGATTTGCTTGTTGGGCGGGTTTTCTTTCCCGAAATGGTGGCTGGGGTTCATTATGATTGGGAAGTGTTGTTATTTTAATGAAGACAATAATCTCCAAGAATAATATTGGGATTGTTTGTTGGTCTTTTTTAAGGTATTAACTGAAAATGGTTTAAAACATAATTAACACTGTGCTATGGTAAACTAATTTCTAAAGCCTAATGAAAGCCTGTAGGGGCCTTGTTGAGTTATGGTTGGAATGAGATAAACAGAACAATTTTTTATAGGAACTTGAACATCCTGTGATTTATATGATTTTGTGGTCCTGAATGTAAAAATGTCTGCAAAAGTTATGCAGGACCATATTTGTTTTAGAAATTGGCAAGACCTAGGTCAGCTTTGGTAAATATCAAAATTTGGGTCCGTGATAGTCGTCTTTTTTCTTAGGGATTTTTTATCTTCTCTTGGGTTTTACTTTTTTTTTTTTTGGTCTTACTTTTTTAATTTCCTTGTCATTGGGGGGTTATTTTATATTAATTTTAATTATTAGTAAATTGTAATTTTTTTTGCTGTACACCTGTCTAAAAATACCCAAAATTCTGCCAAAAGAAAATAAACACTCGAGAAACAGAAATACGAATTTGAAAGACCTACTTGTTACTAAAGGTTTGTCTAAATTTTGGATCCGTACTCATTGTACCGAGTACCGCATGACGGTCCACACCGACGATGGAATTTCCTCACGAATTTAACAATGATTTCGTTATTGGGGCTTAGATTTGAGTGTCTGATTCAGAAACGTATTTATATGAAAGTTATGGTAACAAAGTAGGTTTCCAAGGAAATCGAGGTTTGGAAGCAAGCTATACGCCACACACAAAACACCCCCCAATTAGAACTCACCACGTGATGAAGGATCTATAATAGACCTCACTTGTTGATACTCTATTTGCTACACGACATCCATGGTCTTTAGGACCCCCCAATCATTAAGGATAAGTCACAAGCTGCCTCCGCGTATGGAGCACGTTTTCATTGAGTCTGCCTTTTCATTTGAATATCTTTTGTCAGAGTTTGCTTTTCTACCAGTCGGTTTAACGAATAGTCCCGTTGATTGAACTGCATCATTCCTTGGTCGTCTCTTTTAATATTTGCTACACGTTTCTAGAGAACGGAGTGGTGCCTGCCGCCAAATATACGTCAAGAATACGCCATCCTACTTTTTCATTTGTGAATGTATTGTCGGAGGTTGCTCTTCTGGCCGTCCGATCTTGACAGCGATTGCGTTGAAAACAGGCAAACTTACCCGGTATAGCCGTCTGTAAACTAAGCAATGTGGTGAGCTGTCTCCAGCTTTATCAGTACTTTCTGTTAAACTCTGTCCATTATAGTAGGATATATTTTCTCCCCTACTTCCGGTTTGCCTCAAACTTTCACAGCAGGAAAGGGAGAGATCGGCAGTTACTGGACATGGCGGGGGTTTATTGGGATAATCCAGTAGGTTTTCTGTCATCCAAAGGATTCTGAACAGATGAGGCGCGTATTTAATTGACTTACAAGTCTAGATTCTTAGCGATATGTGAAAGGCAGGGATACCTCGAGTATCTTAATATATATTTACCCTCGACACTGATTCACTGACTCTGTCACGCAGTACGTAGGAATTTAAATAGGCATTCTATAAATAATAATAATAAAAAAAATAATATTTTTTTTTGTACAGAAATTGTGTTTTCCCCAAATTTTTTTTTTCCAAAATGTTTTTCACAAATTTTTTTTTTACAAAAATTTTTTTTTTACAAAATTTTTTTTTACAAAAATTTTTTTTTACAAAATTTTTTTTTTACAAAATTTTTTTTTTTCAACAAAAATTTTTTTTTAAGAAAAATTTTTTTTTTACAAAAATTTTTTTTTTACAAAAAGTTTTTTTTTTTTCAAAAATTTTTTTTTTTCAAGAAGAATTTTTTTCTTCTACAAAATTTTGTTTTTCCACAAAAATTTTTTTTTTTTCAACAAAATTTGTTTTCCATATTTCAACGGGCGCCATAGGCGCATTACAACTTACTAGTATTAAATAGATATCCTGTAGATTATGTTTTATTTGCAATTATTTCTATAGCAATGTGGTTATTTAAAACAGGAAAAAACATTTTCAGACTGAACTTTAGAGTAGACCATTCCCTTCTTGAGAGAGGAAACAGGATAAGTGATATTTCGTCAATTTCTTCTACCAGGATGATCAACTTTTTGGGGAACTGTTAATTTCGAAATTGTTGTTGTTGTTGTTGTTGCTGTTGTTTTTATTGTTATGTCTTACCATATACATCAGACGACAAGTAATAAACATTTTAATTAAATTTATTTCGCATTATGACAATAATCTCCTTATTTAGTTTTCACCCCTTATCAGGGGGGGCATGTGTGCCGGAGTTTATGGCACCTATAAATTGCAGGCAGATTTGCAAGTGTGCGACAGATAATGTGCACAATAATGAATGGAGACATGCGAGGGTAGAGTGAGAAGTGTCTTTGTTCAAAGGAATATAACTCGTGGGCTCATAATAAACTAATGCCAAGTGGTGGCATTACGGAATACAAGGATGTCCAATGAATAGTTAAGGAACGTTTCATGAAGGAACAGACGGGGAACTTCTCTCGAATTAGTGAGCTGTGCGCGACACAGTTGTGTATACTCACGGACCGGAAACAACTGTTTAAGGCCGGTTTTTAACGGCTAATGCTTTTTGAATACAAGGAGTTTAAATGACTGATCTTAAATTCTCAGACGTTCTCTCTCTCTCTAAAATTCATTGCTAGGGTTGCACAGACAATTTATTTCAATTTCAATTTAAAATTTTATTTATCCAAATATAAATGATCATCTAAATAAGAGCTATATACATTTTTGAGTTTTATCTTATAGATATATCAACAATTGTGGCGAGGAATAGTTGCTAAATATTTACATTTTTATTTAATACTATGAATCAGTTAAAAAGGCAAAAGGATAAAAAAAACCTTTATTTGGTAGATATTTTTAGACAAATGTTAAATCTAAATGTTAAATTTTAACTCAATTTTTTTTCTACCACCATATTGTGGGGAAAATAGTTTACAATTAAACGCAATTTAAATTGCAATTAAATCGATTATTTTTTAAAATGTTTAAGCCAAAAATGTTTTCTGTTTAACATTCCATGATTTCAAAATGCTCTTACACCAAATTATATTTTCGAAAGTCTATTTCCCGCAGTTTCTTATGGTTTTATAGGTCTCTTAGAGCAAAAACTTGTATAACCATCCACGTATATGAGTGAAGACTTTCAGCATGTCTTCATTATAAAGATTTTTGTGTAATACGAAAATGCATTCGACCGTAAATGCACACATAATACTTATGCAATTGCTTTTTAGAGATTTTGCAACTAATAATGAATTGCCTCAGCCATGCATTTTGTTGCACACTCCGGTAACCAGCACATCACACACACACAGCCCAGCATAGCAATCGAATCATGGAGACATGGGCCTGGTTTCACCCTGTTGTTGTTGTTGTCGTTGCTTAAAGTGTTTGACACACACCCACATTATAAATTAAAAGTGTGTAAAAGGATATCTTAAGGATCATACGGTCCATACGGTCAAGAGTGGAAAGAAAGATGGGAAAGTGCATTTTGTAATGTCTACTCTGTCTGTCGGTCGGTAAGTATTGTCTTACATACCACGGTATATGTTAATTAACTCTGGGTTTATTCTTCGACTTGGCAACGATAGCATACGATTACCCTGTATGTGTGTTAATATGTGTTCATTTGAAGTTGAATTGTTGGGCATTATTTTAAATGTATAATTATGTTCTCTGGTTGGGAAAGAAGGCTGGCGGGTGATTGAGGACAACATGCACTGGGGTCATTAATGGGTGTCCCCAATGTCTGTTGCACTCAAACGATGCAAATGTTGTAGAATGCAAATGCATTTTTAGATTTTACATAATGCGGATTAATTTGGCATGATGTTGCAGGACTTAATCGTTGTATGATTTTTAATAAGCGTTGGAAAAGTTGTTAAAGCTTATCATCATTACGCCTCAATGACACTAGTCAAATGATATGACTGCAGCGAAATGAGTTTTAAATGATAACAGGGGAAATTAGTTAGGTTTTTTTTTTTGGAAAATTTAATTATAGAGTTAATAACGAGAAATGCAATGAGAATCGGAAGCAGTAAAGCTACAATTATTGAATATTGATTACCATCTGAAGTATTGGGAGACCACACCATAGCGGTCCACTTTTGCACCCAAGGTTTTACAATATATTGGCCTGGACTTTCCAATGCCAAAATACGGCGAAATGATCTTTGCAGCGAAACCATCCGGTTCTTCAATGAAATGAAATTAATGTATTGCCGTAGTTTCTGATGCTCGTTTGGCTGAAATTCTGCCTCCAACTGAACTTTGTAAGGTTTAAGAGAAGGTGTCTCGATTTCTGTGAACGCAGCCCTATTGCAAAATATAAATTTCTTCAATGCTTCCTCTTCAGGTGAACAATCACGACGAAGGTGCAAGGGTTTTTCTTCTTCTAAGGAATTAGTTGACAAAATTGTTTTATGCTCTTTGGACGATAAATTTTCATAGCCGAAACTCCACTGTTTCCCCGCAAGTAATACGGCTAAAGACCATAATCTTAATATATATTTACCCTCGACACTGATTCACCGACTCTGTCACGCAGTACGTAGGAATTTAAATAGGCATTCTATAATTTTCTATAAATAATAATAATAAAAAAAATAATATTTTTTTTTTGTACAGAAATTGTGTTTTCCCCAAAATTTTTTTTAACAAAATTTTTTTTTTACAATTTTTTTTTTCTCCAAAATTTTTTTTTTCAAAAAAAATTTTTTTTTTCAACGAAAAATTTTTTTTTTCACAAAATTTTTTTTTTCAAGAAAAATTTTTTTTTTAAACAAAATTTTTTTTCCATATTTCAACGGGCGCCATAGGCGCAGTACAACTTACTAGTATATATATATTTATTCCCGTCGTTCCGATGTGAAACATAGGGCCATAAAAAATCTTAGTACAACAGTCACAATATGTTCGCTATTCTCAGACTAAATCCCAATAAATATCCTGATCAATAATGAAAACAACATACAAGACAAAAACAAACACAAATTTCATTAGAATAAGAACAGCAACAAATCAAAAAAAAAATTACCCATCGACAACATATTCACAATTGTATTACAACAGGGGACAAATCAAACAAAACAACAACAAAAAACCCAAGTAGCAGGAAATAAAAGTCAAAGGAATACTTGACTAAACAACAGTCAACAGTCTGGAGGCGTTAAAATTAACAAATAACGGCAGCAACGACAACAACGGAAGACATAATAGAAACACACTCCCCGATAAGTGTGCTAACACAGACACACATGTACTCATACAAAACGGAAGGAGCAGGAAGACGAAGGCAGCACGAAAAATTGTGGGCTAAATAGACAAACAACCCGTAAAAGATAGAACCAAGGAATGCTAAGAAACTCAATTGAAGTTGTTTTCTTTGTTTTTTTTTTTATTAAAAATCTTAAGAAGACACGACAGACCAGACAGACAAACGTTTTGGGGGGAAGAACGGAAACAGGCTGATAATGAAATAACAATCAAGGGCAATGATTATAACAATCACCACGAAAATAACGAAAGGCCAAAGACGAGTTACCAAGGACGAATAGGCGGGCGTAGAGAAAAGTTGTGTAAGTGAATATGATACGATTGAAGGAAGGGCGGTGTAAGGGCGGAATATAACCATATGATGTTAGAAAAAACCATCTAAAATCCGTGGTTAGGGTACTCTAGAAACTCTGGAACAGCTCAGCGACCGGGGAAAACTATTAGAAGGCCATGAACCAAAATAATAAATTTCATAAAATCGGGCAAACAAATGCTTATTAGATGTTCTGTAGAAATTACCTCTAAGTACCCACAAGGCCCTTAGGGCCAATGGGTTTTTCTGTCATTAAATAAAAAAAATCAGTTATTTTTGTTTCAATATATAATAAATAATAAATATATAAGAAATTTGAGAAAATATCCATTAGTTTTTTTCTGTAAAATTTTCAAAAAAAGGTATTTGGCGGGCCCTGTATTTAAATAAAAAGTTTTATAAGCTGCGATTCACACTAGACAATTTTAATTGCCACAATTGTCAGTTTGTAGAAAGAGTGGTATAAAAATGGAAAAAATTGCTGGTACTGGCAATTTCTTTTATGTTTTTTTGTAGTTTGACATTTGTAATTGAAAAGACAATAAAGAAAATTGCCGAAAAAGAATTTCCGTGTTTTAAGACAAGAGGCAAGTTCAAAAGGGAATCGTAAAATCGGGTCTAGGAAACAAAAATTAAAAAGAAAAAAAAAAACCAATTTAACCCTTTTAATGTTTAAAAAAATGCATAGTGGGCGCTAGGCTTCAGCCCAGTCATGGAAAGTCCGGGCCTGCGAGTACCCATAAGACCGCTCATTGTAGGCTATGGTTTTTGCGGATTCGAATCTCATAAGTACTACAGATTTAAATGTCCGCTACTATCTTTCAAAAAATCTCAAGTAAAGTTTTGATACAATTAAAATTCCCAGCTTCAGCCACTATAACAGCGAATTGCTATGTTTGGAAACCAGGGTGCTTTTAAAAAACATACAAAAACATCTAAAAGCTTTAGCTGTCCTGCATTGGAAAAATCTTCCCGTGACCTACGTCGCCTGCCCCCCTAGATTGCCTTTGAAACCGATAACGTCCTGAATAGCCTTAAAGCTGATTTCACTTACTTCCTCCTTTTTCCCCACATTTTTTTGAATTTTGTTTTCACTTTGATTTAAGCGTGAACAATAAATGTCAACTTAATCTTTAAATGAAAACACGAACGAACTTATGTTCCTTTTTTGGTGTTTATGTTTTTTCGTCTTGTTTCGGTTTCTTGTTATTGTGTCTTAACATCTTAAATGGTTCTCAGTCAGGCGGGGGGGGGGGGGGGGGAATGGGACACAACATTAGTTAAAAACGGACTGCAGGATTTTCCTAAGACCTTTCAAATTTATGGCAATTTAAGTATCATCAGATTACATGGATTTTTATGGCATTTTCCTTTGGTGGATAATATTTTATTTGTTTTTGTTTTTTTTTTGTTGTGGGTATTTTTTTTCGGCCTTTGAAGTTCTGGTAAATGAAGCCCACAACAGGGAGAAACAAATTTATTGGTTAAGCAATTGGTGGCAGTTTTTTTTTTATATTGTGTATAAAAAAGGAATGGAACTAAATTCTGGGGATACTGTTGTCCACTTGAAGGTTTGGAATGATGATGACAATTAGTTTGCTTCCAAAATAATGACACTAGATTTTTACTTTTGGAACTTTTAAGTCTAATGTGCTTTCCAATCAACTCTAAGAACTCCAAAATAATTAGTTCCAAATAATGATTTTCAGTTCATAATACTTTTGGAAGCTATTCGCTGACAACATAGCTCCTGATCACCTCAAACAATTCCGAAATAATCGCATTTAGTTTTCATCCCATTTTTGGATGAAATAATCATTCACAGTGTGGACGAACCCGGCCAGTTGGTTTTATTTGGATTCGTAGCGCCTGAATAAAATCAGAATTTCATCTCTGTGGAAAATAGAAATCTCTGGTGTTCGTTGTGGCCGATCCGGCCTAGTTCCGTTTCCAGTTTGTCAGGTATCAGATAAAAGACTCCGTTGAAGAGGTTTTACTTGGCTTAAAGTTATTTACTAGGTGGAAAATCCAAAGGCTAAATGTGGTGTTAAGTGTAAGCTAAGCCAAGTTTAGCCCTCTCGTTTTTTTTTATATAAAATCTTACACTAATCGGCAAAAAAAAAAAAATTAAATATTTAAAGTTGCTTTACGAATTTCTCTTGATAGAAACATCTTTAATGGGAATTTCTTCAGAATCTCCACCTTTTAATCACTGGCATCAATATTATTTTTTGTTTATCCCCCTCCCGACTAACCTGCCAACCCCTTTAAAAGGCTCAAATGGTAAATGAACATCACTGTGTGGCACCCACAAAAAAAGG